>OX328130.1:16309429-16369417 GCA_946811695.1 Gonocerus acuteangulatus
AATTCAGAATTTTCCATTTCAAATTCAGAATGTAATAAATTTTCTCAAAAATACTATCTTGACAATATTTTCAATTGAAAGAAGGCTTGAATGAACCAGTTGATCGTAAATAAAAATAAACTTTGTTCTTCAAAACAGTATTGTAAGCAACAGTATAGGAAGTAAACAGAAACAATATATGAGGCATTTAATGAATGAATGAATGAATGAAAAAAAAACTTTATTCTGGGACTTCGTCCCATAAGAATAAAAATAAGTACAAAATAAACAATAAAGAAATTAACCTAAAAATATAAATATGAATAAAGAAAAACAAAAGTATAAAAGAACAAAACAAAGAAAGCAACTAATACAAATATTATATGTGAAGCCTTAAATAATAAAATGAAATATAAGTAAATATGTACATTCATTGGAATGGGGCAATGATGATACAATGTTCAGAGGGGGATGGGAATAAAATTAAAGAGTTTAAATAAACAAATAAATATTAAAAAGTTGAATAAATATTAAAGGAATGGGGGCTATAAAAAGATATAAACTAGGAAAATGCATAAACACGAGAAAAAAACAGCAATATAATTTACAAAGGTAATCAGGTCTTCCTGGTGGTGAAATTTTAAGAAGCGTCTTCCTGGGAGGATAGGAGAAAAGCAAAGAGGCGGGATTTAAAGACAGGTAAGGAAGGAGAGTGTCGAATGGAAAGAGGGATAGAGTTCCAGAAGGAGGAGGCTAATATTAGATCTGGAAGTAGGATCAAATGTTAGATTCTGTTTACTTGATAAATCAGTATATTTTAATTATTACATATTATAAATATTTCAAATGAAAATACATTTTTAATTACCTACCTACCTACAAAAAAAAAAAAAAAAAAAAAAGTACCTATTGTAAGAACGTTTGTCCAAAATTGCATATAAGAAAATAATAACTAAATTCTGAATTTGAAATGGAAAATTTGGGCAAAAATTTCGATTGCTAAAAGCTGATACCTCGGCGCTAATTCAGCGTTACATTATAAACCCAGCTCTAAAAATGAGTGCATAGCGACGGCTGGGTGCTAATCGATAATTTATTTATGAAATTATTTATTTTTTTTTTTTTAATTTTATTTTTAAAGCTAATTCAACCACACGGGACATTGTTGCCTATTTAATTTTATTGGAATGTAATAATTACCCAAAATGAAAATTCAAGGCAGCAATCAGATAATACATCAAAAAAGTTTTATATACATAGACACACACACGAACACATATATATATATATATATATATATATATATATATATATATATATATATATATACTAGCTGTTACCCGGCGTGCCATGCTACACCTACTTTCTGCATATAGGAAAGCCTAAATAAATTAGAAACCAAATAAGTATTATTAAAATCAAATAACACGAATCTGTAACTGTTTCGAACCCGTGACCTCCCAACAGGGAGTCCTAGACGACTTTGACCTAACCTATAACACCCCCCCCCTTATCAAGACATACATGTATGCCAAGTTTGGTAATAATCGGTCTAAAAAAAAAAAAAAAAAACACATACAGGCAGCAGCTGGTAGACGTTTTTGACCTGGCCTATGACACTCCCCTGATCAAGACCAACCTGTGTGCTCAGTTTGATCAAAATCTGTCAAACGGTGTGGGTTTGTATAAAGAACAAACATACAGACAGACAGCTGGTAGATTTTTTTGACCTAGCCTAGGAGATTTCTCGTACCAAGACCTACCATTATTCCAAGTTTGGTCAAAATCGGTCAAACGGTGTGGATTTGTATAAGGGACAAACATACAGACAGACAGCTGGTAGACGTTTTTGACTTAGCCTACGACACTCCCCAGATTAAGGTCCACATGTGTACCGAGTTTAGTCAAAATCGGACGAACGGTGTGGATTTGTATAAGGGACAAACATACAGACAGACAGCTGGTAGATTTTTTTGACCTAGCCTAGGATATTTCACGTATCAAGACCTACCATTATTCCAAGTTTGGTCAAAATCGGTCAAACGGTGTGGATTTGTATAAGGAACAAACAAACAGAAAAACAGACACGTGATTTTTATATATATATATATATATATATATATATATATATATATATATATATATGTATTTATATATATATACATTTATACATATACACTCATACACACATACACATTCATACATAGGCACATATAATTTTTATTTTTTTTATTTTGTGTTTTTAGACATATGTCAACCACATGGGTCATGTATCATGGATGTCTCAGTTAGAAGACTCCTTTGATCTAATGTATCTCAATTGGCATATTATTTCACATATAATATAAATATTTGCATGAGCTCTTAACACTCCGTGCCAAAGGTCGTGGGTTCGATTCCCACTAGGGGTGGTGGCTTTTCTTTCGAAAAAAGAAAAGGCATCACCCCTATCCTTGCTAGAAAAGGGTGGTAACCTATAGATAACCCGTCCTAAAATTCTCTGTCAATAATAAATGGACGTTAAAATTTAAATAAATAAATAATATATATATGCACATATACGTAAATAATATGCACATATAATTTAAACAGAAATATAATAACCGTAACTATAAAACCCATATATTTTCACATTGGCACACACATCCACATTTGCAGATGCATGCATGCAAAAATTCAAATACTCAAGTATAGAAAACCGGGGATAAAAAACATTTCATGCGACCAAAAATTTCATGCGTTATGAAATGTTTAAATTTCATGGTAGCTAATAGCTAATTTGAATGGTTTACTTCTTTCTATAATTAATTGTTTAATAAAAATGTTGATAGATTCGATTTGTTTTATGTTTCAGTCATAATGATCTTCCATGGAACATTAGGAAGTTTGTACACAACCGACTGAATGAATTTAAATTCGGAGATTTGCGTCAAGTACCACCTTGGTCTCTCAGCGCCTGGTCCCACACCGATCTCGAGAGGTTGAGACGAGGACATGTTTCTGCACAGGTGAGTCAAGAAATGCTTATGAATATGTTCATTTTTATAGTTTACTTAAAAGGAAACACTTGTATGTGCCTAAATCGAAGAAACTAACTATGACGCGAAAAGCGCTATATTTTAATTTATACTAGCTTGTAGCGTGGCGATCATCTTATCTAATATTAAGATCTGATAAGAGAGATGAGATCTAAAAGATAGTGGATATAGTGAGGCCATTTGTGACCGGGTGCCGGTTGTTGAGTTCCTGGACAAAAGGGGAGTGGCGGACACTGTTGAATAGACTTTCTGCAGTCGTATGTCGAGCACACAGGAACCTGGAGTAAGTGAGCGAAGTAACCAGCTTCAAACTGTGAGTAGCTGCACTTTACTTGCTATTTATATACCGACGCCGGTGTTACCTCTCGCTCCGGTTACCTGTTGGCCAAGGAGGCTGCAATAGGCATAACCCTCCCAGCACCGAGATTCAGCATCTACGGTCCTATATCGAGCACACAGGAACCTGGAGTAAGTGAGCGAAGTAACCAGCTTCAAATCGTGAGTAGCTGCACTTTACTTGCTATTTATATACCGACGCCGGTGTTACCTCTCGCTCCGGTTACCTGTTGGCCAAGGAGGCTGCAATAGGCCTAACCCTCCCAGCACCGAGATTCAGCATCTACGGTCCTATATCGAGCACACAGGAACCTGGAGTAAGTGAGCGAAGTAACCAGCTTCAAACTGTGAGTAGCTGCACTTTACTTGCTATTTATATACCGACGCCGGTGTTACCTCTCGCTCCGGTTACCTGTTGGCCAAGGAGGCTGCAATAGGCATAACCCTCCCAGCACCGAGGTTCAGCATCTCGTCCCGCAACGCTCGTGACGTCATCTCGACAAGAATCTTTTTCCGTTTTCACTCGTCAGAGACATTTTCCTTATTTATTAATACCTGCCAGAGGACTTTATTATTTATTTATTAATTATTATTTGAGAAGAAATTTACTATTTATTATGGAGTCATATATTATTATTATTTTATTTCATGAATAAAAGATTTATTTATTTTCTTTTGCATTTTGAGAACACGCATTACTGGGACCCTTCAATCAACATCCCAAGATCCCAATAAGCTGTTACCCGGCGTGCCATGCTACACCTACTTTCTGCATCAAAAAAGCAAAAATAAATTAGAAACCAAATAAGTAATACTAAAATCTACTTAAACCTGTAAATGTTCGGGTTCTCAGTTTCGAAACCATGACCTCCGAACTGTGAGTCCTAGACAATTTTATCCGAGCCTATGACACTCTCCGAATCAAGGCCTACACATGTGTATATATAATGCGATATGTATAATAGTTTAAGAGATAAGTGGACAATATATTTTCGGTTTGGGTACTTAGTATCTTGGGATTCAAATGAAATATTTTCTACATGTTTCAAATTTATTTAAACTAAGATTTCTAAATTTAAATTCGGAGTTAAGGAAGTATTTGAGAAAAAAAAATTATTGAAAGATACGAAACGTTTTGGAGACTTCGCATATTTTTTTTATTTTTTATTTTATTATTATTTTTTTTACGGCGCATCTACATCTAGGCCATTAGCGCCGACATCCAGGATGCAGCGAGGAATTTTCCCAACGAGCCGTGGGATGAGAAAATTCCTGCTACCGGTGGGGATCGAACCCACCATCTCCCGCTTATGAATCCAAGGCGCTAGCCACTAGACCACGGGAGACACCCTTCGCATATTTTTGTGAATATCTCAAAAACAATTGAAAAAACGTGGAAGGTTTACATTCTAAAGCTTACTAAATTCTCTACAAAAAAGGTTCTGAAGCAATTTTAGATGGGGCGATGTCAATCGGAGAACTAAGTGCTTAAAACTTCGAAAGTGTTAGTGTTGTTTTTTTTAGCGGGGGTTTGTCTTTGTTTAATTCGCTTTTTAATTGGTTGTTTTCGTTTTAAATTCCGTTTATCAGTAAAATTGTTTTTTTAATGAAAGAAGGCAAGAAAATGAGGAACTTATAGGTAATATTTTTTTCCTAGGCCGAACGTTGAGATGGCGGGGAGTAATTTCCGCAAGGATACTGTCAGTTCACTGTTTTGGTGCTAGGGATATGAACGGAACTGCGCTAAGATGACGCAGCTCCTGCGAGTCGGGCTCTTTTTGAGGTAGGGTATATGAAGATTTAAACAAATTTAAAAAAAATTGGCTGAGCTCCTATAAATACTAGCAAATCAATAGACACGAACAATGCATTAATCCAAAAACTTCGCTTGTACTAGAGAACTACACGGATACGTAAAAAGTAATCGGATAAATAATCGCCAAGCATAAACTGGAAGATGCGAGTACATACTCGGCATTTTTTGACTTGGCACCGCAGATTACTTTACATAACGATTACGAGTAATACTCGTCAGAACTGCATTGTAGGCATCGTAAAGTATCGTCGACTTCTCGACATGTCCGACACAGGAGACAAGATTAGTCCGACTCGCAGGAACTGCGTCATCATAGCGCGGTTCCGTTCATATCTCTAGTGCTATTAGAAAAGGAATAGTAGCAGTTATTGGTGGGGTTTGATCACTCGTCAAAATATATAAAATAAAATCTTGAAAAGAAAACAGATTTAAGAGGCCACAACAGGAAACTGACGGTATCATGGCGACTTCCCCCACCTTGTCTACATTCGCTCTTGGAAACACTATAACAACGTTTCGCATTTTCTTACCTTGTTTTAGTCGAATACTCGTTTTACTGTTAAATGGAATTAAAATAAGCAACAACCAGTTAAAACGTTAGGTAGGCAGTGAAAACCCCGTTCATCAAAAGGGCAAAGCTAACAATTGCGAATTTTCAAGTCCTTTTTCTCCGATTCACATCACCCCAACAAAAATGGAACCTTTTTTGTAGAGAATGTAGTAAGCTTTCGAATGATTACGTTCCACTTACCACGAGGCCTTGTAGGTGTCGGTGCGGCTTCCTCCGGGTTTCTCCGGGCACCCGTTCTAATAATAATAATAATAATAATACAAGTTGGTTAAAACAGTAAAATTAAAACAAAATAAAAATAATAAGAAGCCAACTATGGTTCCAAGCTTCCAACGAAAACCAACCAGAACATGTCACCGCTCAGAACCCATAGATCCCGAAAATAAATAATAATAACACGATTTTCCTACCGTTTTCGAGAAAATATACGAAAATCCAAAAACTTTTCATCCCTGTTAATGAAATATTTTATTTCCAGTATTTCCTTAACTCCAAACTGAATAAATCGCGTCTGAATACCCAATCTGAAAATTAGTTTGGAAAAGTAGGTCTTTCAATGTTTCTCAAAAACGGTTACGGATATCGCTTTAAGTGGACTTTGTTTTGAAATTGTCTAATCTCTTCAGAATAAGCAAATTAGTCGTTTCGAAATTCCATCGCCAATTATCAATGTCCAACATCAGACTAATATGGTCGTCATTATACCTGGCGATGCGAAACGATACCAAACATTGTTATTCTCGATTAGACATATAGTAATCGAGTTACTCGTCCCACGAGTATTCATACTCATACTCATACTCGTGATTACGTGATGCCATACTCGTGATTACGTGATGTTATACTTACTCGTGCAGTTCTCTAGCTTATACCGAACCAAAATCGACAACGACCTACCAATGGATCGATACTTTACCAATTGGTGATTGGAAATAAACAGGAGAAACGGAGCAAATACACAACCAACTCCACTAATCACTCAGCTGTCCACCAACTAGTCTCGTCACTAATCACTCAGCTGTCCACCAACTAGTCTCGTCACTAATTTCACAAACTTTGAGTCTCGTTACATTCCGATTTTCTAAACAAATGATACATTCTAAAATTTGCTGTTCAAAGTTTCCATATATTTTTGTTCTTTTTAGCGCGGAACCCCGCTTATAAGGTAGACCTCATGACGCAATCCGGAAGTGCCCTCTAGAAAATTTTACGTTTCAGAACCCCAAGAGAACAAAAATAACGGTCGTTCAAATTTCTATCTCAGTGAATAATAGTCCGATTTTGATTAAACTTGGTATAAAAATCTTTCGTCTAATTTGAAAGGTCAAGTTCGTGAACCAGCAGAATCCGTCCACCGGAAGAAGGTTTTTGGAGCGATATTTTCGTGAAAAAAAAAATCGTTGCGCTTACATCATATGCTTTTAAGTGCTTTCGTTTTAGGCTTCTTGGCCAAGGAAACCGATTGAAACCATTTCTAAGGCGATAGCTTTAATCGTTTTCGAGAAAAGTGGAAAAATAGTTGTTGAATCAGGTTTTTGGTTTGGGTACTTAGAATCTTGGGAATCAGTTAAAATATTTTGTGCATGTTTGAAATTCATATAAACAAAGATGCTTAAATTTTGGTTACATTTGGAGTTAAGGAAGGATTAGAATAAAATATTTTATTAATAGACATGAAAAGTTTTGGGAACTTCGTATATTTTCCTTAATATCTCGAAAACGGTTGAGAATCTTGGTAAGCGGAAGGTTACCTTTCAAAAGCTTACTAAATGCTCTACAATAAAGATTCCTAAGCAATTTTCGATTAGGCGATTTCAAGCGGATAAATAAGTGTTTAAAACTTCAAATGTGTTTGCATTTTTCTTTTGAACGGGTTTTTGTCTTTGTTTAATTTATTATTTAATTGTTTTTTTTTTGTTTTAAATTGCATTTATCTATAAAATTAGTATTATAGTAAAAAATAAGAAACAGTATGTAGTGTGCTTCTAGAGCGAACCTTGAAAAGGCCAGGGAAAAACGTTTGTATGTCAGGTATGAGGAGTGTACCCTTGCAACCGTGACCTATTTGGGGTCATAAATTATTTCATTAAAGATCTAACCAAAATGATAACTATTTCTAGTTCAACCTTTCCAAATGACATTTAGGATAAGAACGGAACCGCGCTAAGATGAGCCAGTTCCTGCTAGTTGGACTTTTACTTTTTCTAAAGTTTGAGATAATGGAGGCAGTAGAAAAATGTTAGAAAAATTAAATGCTTTTTTCTTTCAAATGTGTTATACCTTATGGCAAAGAATCTTTGGAAAACATAGTTCCATCTAGGCCCCATGAAACATAACAAGTAATAATACAAAATTTTAAATATCAAAATGAGAAAATATATTTAAGCCAAACAATCCTTTATTATCTAGTTTAATAAATGTTTAAAATAAAAATATGCAAAATACTTTTAAATGTAATGTGATTTATTTAAAAATCTACTGTATATTTGTCAAATACCACTCACTCACTCACTCACTCACTCACTCACTCACTCACTGACTCACTCACTCACTCACTCACTGACTATCATCGCCCTCTTGCATGGACACTCTTTAGGATGCAAACACTTTCTTTTATATTCAGTATTATTAGAAGGGTTTGAATTTTTAGTTTTTAAAAAAACATGAATGGCAGTCCTTGAATTACTAGAAATAAGAAGAAGAAGAAGAAAGATTGTATTTGTGAATGTTTCACATTACATATTGGAGGTTATCATCTCTTAATACTAAAATATACAAAAAAAAAGATCATGTCATTATACAAATACAAAAAAAAAAGCAAAAAACAAATATAACCTTAACATAAATAAAAGTATTAAAAAATAATTATCAATCAATAATAAATGACATTCTTCCAATTTAAAACTGACAGACTTTTTTACTAAATTTTTATAATTCTTATTTTATAATTATCATCTTTTTTTTTTAATAAAATAATTTATTTAGTTTTATTATTATAAGAGGAAGAAGAAGATGAAGAAAAATTTGTATTTACGAATGTATCATAATAAATGGTGGAAGTTACCATGCCTTTATACATAAATATAAATTATACATTATTAGTATCTACGCTGACAACTGATGATGACCTGAAGTCATATGAATTACAACCAAAAAAAAGAAAAAAAAGAAAAAAAATATATATACATATATATATATATATATATATATATATATATATATATATATATATATATATATACATATATATATCCTTAACATTAGTAAAAGTTATAAAAAAATAATTATCAATTAATAATGAATAACATTCTTCTAATCCCAAAATAACAGACTTATAAGCTAAATTTTTTTTTTAAATTATTATTTTTATTTACTAAGACATAGTCTATATACATAGAGACATATAAAATAAATTTGTCCTTCTCCTCGATTATATATTAATATAGTTATACATTTAGTTTTATTATTAATTGATGAATAGCACCTAATTCCCGGAATATGCTGGAATATTTATTTGTTAAGTTTTATTCATTTATAAAGTACCCTTAATTTCTGAATTAGCTAGCACCATCAATATATCATTCATTTATAATGAAAGCTCTTATTTGTAATGAGTTTGTGATATAATAATAAATATTGTTAAGTTTTTCTATTGTGTCTATTGCTAGTATTGTCTTGATTTTCTCCTCGTCCTGCATCGAGAGGTCTAAGTACTTGTTGATAAAAATGTTTCTAGGATCATTGTACATAGGGCACTTGAGAAGGAAGTGTTTTAAATCGTCTTTTTCCAACTTATTACATATTGTACATAGTTCCTCCCCGTTAATAGAGTAGACGCTTCGCTCCCAATAAAATTTCAGATTTTCTGGTCTACACAATCTTGCTTGTGAAATTATTCTTATTTTTTTAATATTTGTGTTTAGTTTTAAATAATTTTCCGCCTCAATTTTTGGCTTAATGCTGCGGTATATTGGTGAGTAGGAAGAAGAGGAGGAATTACTAGAAATAAACTGTGATTTTGTCCCTCATAGAGTTTACGCTATACCTGGTGATGGTCTATGCGAGGTAATTATATCCCGAACCCTTGCACAGCCTTCTCACCCATCAGGATCCCCAATCAGAACACTCCTTGGTAATGCTCGCAAATATAATGTGTGTTTCCAAATGACATCAAAGAAACATCTTTTTTTTCTATTATTGAAAACGAATATTAACGTGTACTGCTTTAACTCCTGTAAATGGAAAACTATAGATAACGGGTTACATCTATGTTAACTGTTTCTTGACACTGGTCCGGAGCATCCCAGTGTCAAAAAACATTATACTTTGATTACATATCAATTGATGAATAACATAAGGTATGAAAGGAACCATACTATAATAAACTGCAAACAATTATATAGTAGCGTTAATTTTGATGATACATTATTTATGAAAAAAAAACTACTTATCTGCCGTGACAAAGCACGGGTATTCAGCTAGAAATTCATTTGCGAGAAAAAACTCCTTTCTAGTTCCGAGTGGACGAACGCATTGAAACTCAACGTGAACTATGCACCACTGCGTGGTGTTCCTGGTCTGGCAGGAGCAGCTGATTTAGGAACCCTCTGTCGCAAATGCGGCAGGGAGACGGAAACACCAGCTCATGTGCTTGGTAGTTGTCCTAACAGCATGCTCCTCGTCACCCGGAGGCACCACAATGTGAAGCACCGAATTATAGATTACCTCAAAGAAAAGGAGTTTCAATGTTTCGAAGAAGTGTACGGAATTGATGAAGACGGAACACCAAGATATGCCGATATCATAGCCTTCCCTAAAAACGACGAATCGGCATTTATCCTCGATCCGACGGTACGCTATGAAACTAATGACACCAAAGAGGCCGAAAAAGTAGATGCCGAAAAGAAATCCATTTATTCAAAATGCACGGCATACTACGAAGAGAAGTTTCAAGAGCAATACGGGAAGAGAAAATATATTGTTAAAGGACTGTGGTTCGGATCAAGAGGGAACATACCGAAGGACACAGCCATCTTCCTCGAAGGACTCGGAGTTTCATCAGACCACCTGGCAGCATTAGCTGAGTCCATATTAGTGGACACACTGGGAATAATTGCCAATCATATCTATGGTCACTGAGTGCTTATCATCCATTCACTCTCTTTAAATACGTCTCTTTAAATACTTTAGACTTTAATTTCAATTCTATCAATTCCTTCTCATCCATCAATATCTCCTTCTTTCGTCTCCATCTTCTTTATTCTCTATTCCTCATTTCGAAATCCTTATATCTTCAGCCTGAAAATTAACCCTATTTCCGAATGGATGATAAGTACGCTGTGTACCTAGCAACCCAATTTAATTGGGCAGCCCATTTTATTTCGTTTTAAATAAAGTTCTTCTCTTGTATTCTTGGAAAAATAAAAACTGATAAAAATGTATATCATTCAAGTTTAATAGAATTTTTTTTTTTTTTGTTTTTTCCCCCATTCAGAAACATTCAGGACTAAAATTGAATTATTATGAAACTGAACATTCATTAAATTTGCAAACATGTATGGAATATTAATTGAATTCTTCTTCATATTTGCATTCTGCCAAGTTCCTGGCGTATGCATATTTTCATTTCCTCGATGAAAGCAAAACAATCAAATTTTGAAATCGTTATTCCCAATGTCAGGATTCGTTTATTTAATTTTGTATTAGGTTCCTTTTTTTTTCTTCATGTTTTGCTGTATCTGTAAAACACTATCCAGAAATATTCAAATATATTCGATTAAATTTTCAATTTAATGTAACTGATATTTCCAATTTACATGCTACATTTAAAATTGGAAATATTTCATATTGCATTTAAAGGTCTTACATTCTGACAAAATGCAGAGATGCCCATGAGAAATATCCGCATTTTTCCTAGAACATATATATATATATAAGGTAGTCTTAATATGAGTCTCGCATGAAAATTTAAGACACTTGGAAATTTAATGGCTCCTGAGGAGATGGTATTAAGGCAACGAAACATGTAGAGCAAGCCAAGAATAAAGTAGTAAATAAGAAAAAAGAGTAATATTTTTACACCTAAGCCATATATATAAAATAATAATATATATCATCTGAAAATAGCCAAAAAAGAAATAAAAGTGGAATTCAAGGCCTTGGTTTTCAAACGCTTACGCCCGATTTTAAAAAGTCCGTCTCGCAGGACTGCATCATCTTAGCGCGGTTCCGTTCATATCCCTAGTCTAATTTGGAAAGATTAAAATAGAAGCAGTTATTATTTTGGTTCCACCAGTCTTTTTTTTTTTAATTAATTATTATAATGGCGTGTCAACCCTTAAGGTCACTAACGACATTCCTGTGAGTAGTAAAGTCTTGAAAGGTCATGATTTACAATCTTACCTGGAAGGGTCCGCTACACTAGAAACAGACCCGCTAGTGACAAGGTCTTGGAATCTTGGAAATCTATATTTCTAACAATAAATTGTTTTTGTTATTTTACTTAACAAGTTTTATTGTCAAATACATTATCCAACAATAAGCAATTAAAAAATAACAAGGAATAAAAAACAGACAAAAAGAACAGTTTGAATAAGCGAAATCAATTACTTTAAAGTTTTAAGCTCTTATTTCTCCGATTGACATCGCCTAATCAAAACTTTCATTAGAACCTTTTTTTTAGAGCATTTAATAAGCTTTCTAATGGTATTCTTCCGTTTACCAAGATTTTCAACCTTTTTCTAGATATTAAGGAATGTAAACAAAGTTACTAAACTTTTTATGTCTGTTAATAAAATATTTTATTCTAACCCTTCCTTAACTCCAAACGTAACCAAAATTTCAACATATTAGTTTTGATGAAAGTAGAACATGCAGAAAATGTTTCAACTTAATCCCATGATTCTAAGTACCCAAACCAAAAACGGTATTCAAAAAATATTTTTCCAATTTTCTCGAAAACGGTTAAAGCTATCGCCTTGAAAATGGTTTCATTCGTTTTCCTAGCCCAGGAATCATATAAAACGAGTACTTAGAAGCTTATGAACTCAAAAACGTAAGCGTTACGATTTTTTTTGCGCGAATTTCGCCCCAAACGCCATCTTCCGGTAGGCGGATTTTGCTGGTTAACAAACTTGACCTTTCAAATTGGACGAAGGATTTTTGTACCAAATTTCATCAAAATCGGGCCATTCGTCTTCTATCTAGAGAGCGAACAGACAAATATATATATATATATATATATATATATATATATATATATATATATATATATAAATATATACATATATATATACAAATTTGAACCACCGTTATTTTCGGTCTCTAGGGGTTCTGAAACGCGAAATTTTCTAGTCGGCACTTCCGGATTGTTTCATTGTATCAACCCTATAAGCGCGGTTCCTCCCTATGGGGGAGGGAGGAACCGCGCTAAAAGTTATCTACACGACAGGCAGAAAATAAAGGCAATTAATACATGTGCAATATTATCAATGATTTATAGCTTTGGAAATATTAAATGTTCGGATACGTCATTACAAGAACTGGATCGGCTCATACGAACAGAGATGACTAAGGCACGTATGCAGCACCTCATATCGTCAATTGAAAGGCTGTATTTGCCAAGGAATAAAGGAGGACGAGGTCTCGCAAATGTTCAAAACTTTTGTCGCTTAACCTGAGGAGCTACATGAAAAGAAACGAGAATCATCTTTTCAAGGAAATGGTCAAACTGGACGAGAATTATACAGACTTAAAATTGAAAACAAGAAACTGGCCGGAAGTTACGACAGAATCGGGTCGCCTTGGCACATGGCTGAAGAAAGCATTACATCTCAAAAGAAAACTATCGTTTAAAAAAGAGAGGCCAAGTTTCAGGCCTCTCCCAAAACAGTTTGCCGATGAAATTTATATCATAGTATTGGGCCAAGTTTTAGGCTCTTAATACCTTGAAAAGAACCTAAAAATACCCTCTCACTTATTTGTGCAATTCCAACTTGACCAGTTATAATACAAACGTGAATTGTTTTTCACTTATGTTTAACATGAAATAATTCGTAAACTGAGAGACATATAAGCAAACCACCATCATTGTTAATTAAACTGGTTCTTAATAATTATTTTCTATTCATTCATATTTTTGTTCTCATACCTTAAGAAATACAAAAATTATTTTCTTCAAAGAAAGATATGATAAACTAGGCAGGGTTGATTAAAAGAGCTTAAAACTGGAATTGTTGAAGAAATACTTACACCTAAACCATTAGTGAATGGGAAAACTTGCCGTATTAGAATGAGAGCTTTGGATCTTGAGATATTACAGGGTAACTTTTAATAGTTGCAAGTTGATTATTCCCTCAGCAAGGTTTATATATAGCACTCAGCAGGGGGTAATTGTATAAGCAGAGGAGTAAATTCTACATTTAGTTAGAAGGAATGGCTGTTTCTTGTCCTAGTCATTTGCTATTCCATAATTTATTAGTGACGTAACTTATTACTGATTAATTAATATTTATTTATTAAAAAATGTATTTTATAATTAACTCTTTAAGCTTGAAGGCACATAAGCGGAGCCATTTAAATCTTTCTTTAAACTCCAGGGTTCCGGAGTGAAGACATATAAAATTTGATGGTAGTATAAATGAAAAAAATCGAGTGCAAAGAGTTTTAAATTAGGTTTTACAACAAATTTTTATGTGGAATGTCATATTTAATTACATCATTATGGTCTGGGGTGGTTAAACGCTTTAAGATACCGTTAGGGATGATTATTGATGGTTAGGCATGGGTCAGGGACGTCTAGTGATGGTCAGATAAGATAAGGGATGGTATAGGCAGGAATAGTTAGATATGGTATGCGACGACTAGGCAAGGTTAGGCATAATCAGGATTGGTCATGGATTGTTAGGATACGTGAGGTGGTGCCAGGTATGGTAAGGGATGGTTAGGTATGGGTGAGGGACGCCTAGTGATGGTCGGATAAGGTAAGGGATGGTATAGGCAGGAATAGTTAGATATGGTATGCGACGGCTAGGCAAGGTTAGGCATAATCAGGATTGGTCAGGGATTGTTAGGATACGTGAGGTGGTGCCAGGTATGGTAAGGGATGGTTAGGTATGGGTCAGGGACGTCTAGTGATGGTCGGATAAGATAAGGGATGGTATAGGCAGGAATAGTTAGATATGGTATGCAACGGCTTGGCAAGGTTAGGCATAATCAGGATTGGTCAGGGATTGTTAGGATACGTGAGGTGGTGCCATGTATGGTAAGGGATGGTTAGGGATGGTTAGATGTGGTCATGGATGGCTAGGTACAGTCAGGAATGGATATATATGGAATGACACGATGAGGCAGAGTTAGGTATTATGTGAGATGGTCAGGGATTGGTAGATCAGGCGTGGCCAGATATGGTAAGGTATGGTCAGGGATAGTTAGACATGGCTAGGGATTGTCAGGATGGTTAGGCTCTTTAATGTAAAAATCGAGGAAGAAGATATAAGTCAGTCAAAAAACATTCATGCGGAAGAATTTTTTTTTAACTTTTCTTCCTTAGTGATAATCTTTTTGTAGCTGAAAAAAATGTATTGATAATCTGCAAAAGATTCAAATAATTCTCTAGAGCCGTCTTAGATGTCAAGATAAAAGTTCAAACAACTAATCTAGGGTCGTGGGTTCGATTCCGACTAAAGAAAATGCGTTAGCTTTAATTTCATCAAAAAAGTGCGGTAACCTCTAGTTAACACTTCTCGAAACATTGTGTTATGTATAAGTGGGCGTTAGAATTTAAATAAATGAAAAACATGATATGTGACTTATATCTCTTCTTACCTAACAACATGCCATTGTTCACGTTTGGGGAACATGAAATAAAAAGTACAATTGAGCATTTTGTAGTCATTGAAATGTTTTAATTAAAATAAGAAAGCTAATAACAAGAATAACGCATTAAAATTTCATCTAGAACAGGGTTCGGTCTGATAACGGTTAAATAAAGTTGCTCAACCTGCATGAGGTGTGATGCTATTTTTCTCCCATCCCAAAATCATATATTAGTTTTTATATTTGTTTTTGGGTAAGGAGGTATTTAATCCAAAGACGGAATAGCCTTAGGAAACTAAGAATAAACCTAAAGGAAGTGAAGAGAAAGCAATTTCATTATAAAGCCCTAGAAGGATTATCTTCCGGCTGTAGGATTGGTCAGTCTAAATCCCCTAGACAGATTATACCTGTCACTATAGTGCCACCTATTAACCACGAAAACTATCTAAACACTAGCCCTTACCCGCTGTGCCATGCTATACCTACTTTATATTATTAATTATATATATATATATATATATATATATATATATATATATATATATATATATATATAAATTGTGAGGAAAAGCAAGGGAAAGGAAGGAACCACACATGGGGACATTTGGTACATCACAATATATACCATATATATATATATATATATATATATACATATATTATTTATTTATTTATTTATGTAGTGCTTCATTTCATGGACAATAAGCACACTAAAGTATGTCTTCCAAGAAAACAGGGAGAACGTGAAAATTGTATTATTTTACAATTAAAATAAGAGTAAAAATAAAATGATTAAAATAAATTTCAATTTTCAACTATAATGAATAATAACTTATTCATGGAATAAAAATGTAGTTGAGTAACCTGTCTTCGGGGCCCTCATATGAGATGGTATAATCCTTTAGTTTGTAGATATGTCAAGATACTGTCTATGTACTGGCTACCTTCAGCCATATATATATATATATATATATATATATATATATATATATATATATATATAACTGAATACCCGTGCTTCGTCACGGCAGATAAGTAGTTATTTTATTGCGTTAAATAATGTATCACCAAAACTAACGCGATTAAATAATTTTGTGCAGTTTATTTTAGCACGGTTCCCGTCATACTATAGGTTATTCATATCTCGAAAACGGTTGGGAACTCGTAATAAGTGGAAGGCGGCTATTCGAAAGGTTACTAAATTCTATACAATAAGATTCTGTTGTAATGTTCGGTGGGGCGATGTCAATCGAAGAGATAAGTGCTTAAAACTTTAAATTTGTTAGTTTTATGCTTTTCAACGTGTATTTGTCTCTGTTTACCTAACTTTTTAAGCGGTTGTTGTATTTTTTTTTCCTACTCTCCAACGGAAACAAACTCGGTTACCTCCACATGGTATTTCCTGGGTAACTTTGAAGTCCGTGCAATAATAAGCTGTACAAAATTATGTAGAAGCGTTAATTTTGATCATATCTTATTTAACTCGATATAAAAAATACTTATCGGCCGTGGTGAAGCACGGGTATTCAGCTAATATATATATATATATATATATATATATATATATATATATACATGTGCATATATATATATTATACACGTGGATCTTACTTACTCCCTATTTTAAAATAATTCAATATCTAAACTTTTTATCACTATAATTATTTGTCAGTGACTTCTTTCCTTCAACATTTGGAAAAGAGTGAATCGCTACTTTCGCGAGCTCTTAAATAAATAAATATAAGTTATTCATCAATTGATAAGTAATCAAAATATAATGTTTCTTGACATTGGGGAGCTCTGGGCCCGTGTCAAGAAACAGATGACGTAGAGATAACCCGTTATCTATAGGTTAGCAATAACAGCAGTTTAACCAGTACAGGTTAAAATTCGCTGTCGATAATAAATGTACTTTAAAATTTATGTTTCCAAGATTTCATTTGGAAACATCCATTATATTTGCGAGCATTACCAAGAAGTGCTCTGACTGTGGATGCTGATGGGTGAGGAGGCTGTGGGATATTATGACCTCGGATAGACCATCACTAGGTATAGCGTAAACTTTATGGGGGACAAAATTACAGTTTATTTCTAGTCAATTCATGGTCTGCCATCATAGTTGAAATGAAGCTCAAATGGAAATAATATTAAGATAAATACAGAACGCTAACAGCTGACCTGTTATCGTCGTAGCAACGCTTGCTGCATAGGTGGCGTGCTCTCTAACTAACTAAATATTTAAACCCCTCTAAAAATACTTAAAAATTTGGATATCAAAAAATTCTTTCTTAGCGAGTGCTTAAATGCTAAAGAGAGTGTCCACGCAAAACTAAAAAAATCTCTGTCAAGTGGTTTGGGGTTGGGACATAAGTAATGTTAAATTCTAATACCGCAAATAATGCTAAAGAATAGAAAAAAAAGTCGTCATACAGGGCGACTCGAACTTGAAACCTTGCAGTTATCGGCAACCAGACACAAGAAAGCGGCAGTGGATGGAATAGCATATTTAGCTTTGGACTTCACATTTCAAACAACTTACAATACGGCACAGATGATGACTTTTATCAAAAGTGACGATTTCTGACAATTCACTCTTCTGTAACTGTTTGGGCATTACAGTTTCGAACCCTTGACCTCCGAACAGTGAGTTTTAGACAATTTTGACCTAGCATAAGACACTCTCCTGACCTATCTGTGTGCCATGTTTGGTCAAAATCGGTCAAACGGTGTGGATTTTTATATGTAACAAGTAGCTGGTAGACGTTTTTGACCTAGCAGGTGAATTCGAGGGTGTGAACGAATTACGAATACTGTTACAGACATCTCGTGAAAATGAAGAAATATGAAACGTCAAGAAAACCCCTCGGGTGCTTTTATGCGAATGGTAAAGGGTATGGGTAGAGACAGAGAGAGAGAGAGACACACACACACACACAGACAGAGAGAGAGAGAGAGAGATAGCACGGATCCACGGATCTAAGAAAAGTACTTGATCTTAAGAAAGAAGACGATGACAACAAGAAAGAAGAAGTATGAAAAGAAATATGGCGAGAAGAAAACAGAAGGATACTCCTGACATAGTTAATCTGTCAAGAGATAGAGGTAAATCCACGCCACGTACACACATATGTTATTTCTAGTTCTATATCTCCTTCCTACCCTTAAAACATAATTCACATAGTTTCTTTTGAAAATGTGTTTTACACTAAAACGTCTCAGGTCAAAGACTTATTAAAGTAACACATCTTTTCATCTCCTATCTCAACCAAATTTTTTTTTCTCTCTCTTCTTTTACATAACTTTTTAGCTTAAGCAATTGTTGCTAAATAAAAAAAACACGTCTATTTTTTTCATTATTTTTGCCTTTAATTATAATTACGTAAATAATTATTAACCTAAGCAGATCAACAAATACACGAAAACTTCACATTTTAGTCTGAGGCAGGAATGGGATACAGCACCTCTAGCGGGAGACGTGGGTAATATCAAGACAGAAGCACTCCAAGCGGCAACTTTGCCAACTTAAATTTCACTGGAAAGTTTTATTCATACATAGTAAACCCCCCTCCCAATAGACCGACTTATTTAATTTTTACAACACTTCTTTTTCATTAGATAACCAAGACGTATTCCGAGTTTCGTTACAATACAACAGAAATTACGACCAAATTAGTCATTAGATGACCACTACGAATGCCGAGTTTCGTTGAAATATAACAAAAACTACGGCTCTTATGGTCAAACAAGTGTTTTGGGTCCGGGGTAAACCTCCCCTCCCAGTGGACCGATTTTGGTGGTTAACGAAGTCGTTCAATCGTTGCAAAGTGAACGACCGCTATCGTGTTAGCAGACACACACATATAAACATGTATATACAGGGTGTCCCAGTATATGTGTCCACCCCCTTTTTCTCCTAGAGTTGTTGGAATTTTGATATGAAACTTGGTAGGTCATAGTTATGTTGCATGAGGTTTCTTTTGAAGGTTTAGTTGACTTTGTAACATTCTCCAGTTTTTCTCCAGCGCATCTAACTCTTGATTTTCCAATGGCAGCAGATATTTTTTATGATGAATTCTGATAGAAAATTTCATTTTAAGACTAATTTATTCCGAGACATCTTTTGATCCGACGCACCGTTTGCGCGTAAAACACAAAAAAATCTGAAGCATATCGCCCTTTAGTAGGCAAATTCCTATTTATCACTGAAATCAAGCCTTGTACGTAAAAACACTTCGATACAAACGTTGTAGCCTATTAATTTGGCTTTCAGAAGATACCAAGATCAAAGTTGTAGATTGAATATTTAACGGGATATTATGAATGAAAACAAAGGCAATTTTTTTTTCTTAGTTTTATGATATAATAATTTCATATGCAAAAAGAAATTTATTCTGTTCTGTTTTATAATAATTTTATTTACTTTTCTCATACGGTCAATAAGTATTTTTTTTTAGTGTTTATGACAGCTACTTTTTTCTATTCATATAGATTTTCTGATTTGTTATTTTTTAAAACTTTTAAGGTATATTTTTCATTCATAATATCCCGTTAAATATTAAACCTACAACTTTGATCTTGGTATTATCTGAAAGGAAAATTAATAGGCTACAACGTTTGTATAGAGGTGTTTTTACGTACAAGGCTTGGTTTCAGTGATAAATAGCTATTTTTCTACAAAAGGGCGATAAGTTTCAGTTTTTTGCGTTTTACGTGCAAACGGTGCGTCGGATCAAAAGATGAATCGGAATAAATTAGTCTTAAAATTAAATTTTCTATCAGAATTCGTCATAAAAAAATACCTGCTGCCATTGGAAAATCAAGAGTTAGATGCGCTGGAGAAAAACTGGAGAATGTTACAAAGTCAACTAAACCTTCAAAAGAAACCTCATGCAACATAACTAAGACCTACCAAGTTTCATATCAAAATTCCAAAAACTCTAGGAGGAAAAATGGGTGGACACATATTCTGGGACACCCTGTATATTTATATATATATATATATATATATATATATAGAATAGAATAATCTTTATTTCCAAAAACTCGTTTTCGACGTTTTCGACATATAGACACGTCATATAATAATATTATAATACATTAGCAGATTCAAGTCAGGATGCCAGTCTGGATGCTAAATCTATTTCAAACAATTCTTCAGTTGTATATCAAGTTCTTTGTCGGAGTATTCTTTTCAGTTTCTGGATAAGTCTTTTAGTCGGCTGGATGTTTCTTAATTCATGAGGCAGGCAATTGTACAAAACTGCTCCACAAAACTCCACTCCTTTCCTATAAAACGTTGTCATGTGTTTACAAATTTTTATTTTTCCTTTTTGGCGTGTAGAGTAGTAGTGGTCATCTCAATGAATTTTAAATTGGGATAAGTTATTTTTCACATATTTTACTATTGCTAAAATATACAGCGAGGGCAGTGTTAAAATTCCTATTTGTCCAAAGTATTTCCTTGTTGATGATCTTCTTTGTAGTTTCAAGATATGCCTCACAATCCTCTTTTGAATCTTAAAGATTTGGATGGCTTGCAATTTGTTACCCCATAATTCTATGCCATATAATTGTGATTCGAAAATCCCATAATATATATATATATATATATATATATATATATATAATATAGATGAATTCTCAAATTTCTTAGAGTTTCGATCATTATTAAACGTGTTGGGCTTAAGCATATATAGGTTGACTAGTCCCCGACCTTCTATAATAAAAACGTATCCCGAAATCGTCTAATAAGGAGAAAATTATAGAAAAGCGAATGAAAACCTTATCTATCTTCTACTGTCTAAAATGATGAATCCTGTTTGTCTCATAAACTCCTCCGATAGGAAAGCCAACGTCGCTTCAGAATGATTGATAGTGGAAAACGGTGGAGATTTGAAGATAAAAACTTTTAGCATCGGTCATACATAAAACAGGAGTGAATTAAGTCGCCCAGAAGGATTCCTATTTGCTTTCAACTATTTCTACGTTATCTCGAGACAGAATATATCTGACAACATTTTTATGTGTAGTTCTCTCTCCGTTTTAAATAAATGTTAGAATTAGATATATATATATATATATATATATATATATATATATATAGATATATATATATATATATATATATATATATATAGATATATATATATATATATATATATATATATATATATATATATCCGCCTCAGATCCAAGGACCACAAATAAACATAGATCTCAGATGTATGTTTTGGTTTATTTTGTATTATAAACGTCGTCGTATGGGTACTTTAAAAAATCTACTTTAAAGTAATGCTTCTATATACACGATATTAGGCGTATAGCACCGGAGATCAAGCATACAGACTGTTGGGATTGCTAAAAGTCCGTCACGCAGGAGCTGCATAACTAAGCACTTTCCTCAGAATTGGGTAGTGTCGAGTGCATTCCTGAATAATTTGCTTAATATAACCTATATAGATAAAGAAAATAAAAACATAAATAACACCTGTTTCAATTCAAAAATAGTGAAAAGTAAAACCCCCCCTTCCGATAGACCGATTTAGTTCATTTTTACAACAATTCTCCCTTATTAGATACCCAGGACGTATACCGCGTTTCGTTACAACACAGCAGAAATTGCGACCAGTATGAGCAAATTAGTAATTTGGGTCGGGAGTTAACCTCCCCTCCTAATGAACCGATTTAGTTTATTTTTACAACACATTTTTCTCTTTAGTTGACCAGAACGTATACCGAGTTTCGTTGAAATAAAATACAAATTATGGCAGGTATTGGCAAATAACTACTTTGGCTCCCGAGTAAACCATCCCTCCGGATGGACCGATTTTGTTGGTTAACGAACACTTTCAATCATTTGATTGGGGAATACTATATACCAAGGTTCGTGGGGAAGAAACAAAAACTCTGGCCTGTATCGTGTTAACGGACACATTTATTACTATATATGCATATATATATATATATATATATATATATATATATATATAAATTTTAACTGGGGTCATTTTCGGTGTCTACTAGGTAGGATCGATAAAGATTCGAAGAATTTTTTTCAAAAATTCCGTCATGAGTGCAACCTCAATAGCTACTATCCTTCGGAGGAAAGTGCTAAAACGTGACAGAGCGACAAAGCTGACCCCTTAGGGATTTTTAAACCCTGGAGTGTCTAATAGACAGCAGACATACAGACGAAAATTCTAAAAATCATTGTTTTGGGTACTATTGCGTTGATAAAGGCCTCCCAATAGTATTTTACCCCATTTATCTTCCATGTACAGACAGCGATCCGTTGGAATTTTACGGATCCGTTTGGAATAGATAAATTACTGCAAGTTGTTAATTTGGGTCCAGCCCCCCCCCCCCTCCTAATGAACCTATTTAGTTTATTTGTACAACTATTAATATGTCCACAACGAATACCGAGTTTCGTTGCAATACAACAATAATTACGGCCGGTATGGACTAATAAGTACTTTGTGTACGGCGTAAATGCCCCCCCCCTCTAGATGAACCAATTTTTCTCATCATATTTCGTTCAATTATTTACTATGGAAATACTATATACCATGATTCGTGACGAAAAAACAAAAAAGAAAACTCTGGTGTGTTTCTTGCTAACGATAATTCATGAAATGTTCGAAGTGATTCTTTACATGCGCATAACTTTTTTATTTATAAACCAATTGACAAAAAACAAGCAGTAAATGTTAAATGAAGCTTACCACAATATATTAGTGGAAACCGCAACGAAATCAGATAAGCCGTTTCTGAGATTGGCGCGCACAGACAAACACATGAACAGACAAACAGACAAAAATTCTAAAAATCATTGTTTTAGGTACTATTGCGTAGATAAAGGCCCAAATAGTATTTTTTCCGTTATATCTTCCGTATACAGACAGCAAACGGTTAGAACTTTATTATATGGATAGATTATAAACACGGTTGTTTGGGTATTTAAAAAAAAAAAATCTATTTAATAGTATTGCAGACTACATGGGTATCAATGCAGACAAGCTGCTAAGATTTCTAACACGTGACAGAGCCTCATAAAATATTAAAATCTTCGACGTGTTTCTTTACATTGTCACAATTTTTTTATTTATGAACCAAACGGTTTTGAAGCTTACCACAATGTATTAGCGAAAACTGCACCTAAATGGAATTAGCATTTTCTGAGATTATCGTGCACAAAAGCACAGACAAACAGACAAGAATTCTAACAATCATTGTTTTGGGTGCTGTTGCGTTGATATGAACGCCCCAATAATATATCGCCTAAGTACAGACAGAGATTCGTTCCATTTTTATCATATTTATAGATGATTTAAGGAGAAAGAAATTGTTTTATCACCATATACCAACAAACTAAAATTAAAAGAAAAAATAAATAAAAAGGCCGTCACGCAGGAGCTGCATAACTAAGCACTTTCCTCAGAATTAAGTAGTGCCGAATGCATTCCTAAATAATTTGCTTAAAATAACCTATATAGATAAATAAAATAAAAATATTAATAGTTCTGCTCTTTTGAATTGGTTATGAACACCTGTTTCAATTCAATTCAAACATAGTATACACTAAATCCCCCCTTCCGATAGACCGATTCAGTTCATTTTTACAACACTTCTTCCTTATTAGATACCCAGGACGTATACCGCGTTTCGTTACAATACCGCAGAGATTACGACCGGTATGAGCAAATTAGTAATTTGGGTCCGGAGTAACCCCCCCCCCCTCCAAATGAACCGATTTAGTTTATTTTTACTACACATTTTTCTCTTTAGTTGAACAGAATGAATACCGAGTTTCGTTGAAATATAACATAAATTACGACTGGTATTGGTAAATAACTACTTTGGCTCCGGAGTAAACCCCCCCCCCCTCCGGATGGACCGATTTTGTTGGTTAACGAACTCGTTCAATCGTTTGATGGGGGAATACTATATACCATGTTTCGTGGCGAAAAAACAAAAACTCTGGCCTGTATCGTGTTAACGGGCACAAATGTAACTATATATATATTAACTGGGGTCATTTTCGGTGTCTACTAGGTAGGATCTATAAAGATTCGAAGAAATTTTTCAAAAATTCCGTCATGAGTGCAACCTCAATAGCTACTTTCCTTCGGAGGAAAGTGCTAAAATCTAGTATTACTGTATTTTATTGTATGGCTTTGTAGTCCATAGGTACGTCAATATGACATCAATATGCGGGCACTTATCATATAACAGTTCACTTATGTTCCTTGGGTTGTTAACTAAATGTAAATGTGTTTCCGATTGTACATTCAGGAAAGGTTATTCTCTTCAAGAAATAACGTCAAAAGAAGTTAGCGGTTGCTGTTTTATTTCCATCTTAAGAGTTGTCTGATAAATTGTTTTCGCTGTTCGGATATATTATGCATGAACTTCTTCTTGTTCCTGATGTGTGCTCGTCAGTACTTTCGCTATTGAGTTTTCAGCACTTAATTTTCTTTTCTCGTCTTTCTTTTATAAAAATGTTCCCCCTTAAATAGACAACTTTCCTAAAAAAGTTACTTGTAGTTTACACAATAGAAGAATTATGCAGTTTTTAGAATGAATACATAAATGTGTATATATATATATATATATATATATATATATATATATATATATATATATATATATATACAGTAGACTCTCCCTAATCCGGCGTCGACCGGGGTACAGTCGGATTAGAGAATTCAGTTAGGAGCGGTCACCTAAGTATTTGAAAAAACATTATTACTTGAGGATATCGTCGATACAATTGCAAAGTAACGAATGTGAATAAATGCATCTTTCATTGTCAATCTTTACTAATTTCTGCTGGACTTATGTACGGCAAATTCTTGAATCTTAGATCACTCTATTAAAGCGAAAGTATTCCACTATCAAAGGGTCAAATCTGCCGAATATTTGACTGTCCAAAAAAAAGTTATGATTAAATGCTTTTCCACTCTGAAAAGTGGTGATTTTCACATTCGATACTTTGCATTTGTAGCGACGATATGTTAATATTGAACATTTTTAATATTGCATATGTAAGTAAAATTTAGATACCGAATTATAAAATAAAATATAAATAATAAGGGTCCTCTATCACCTCCCACAATATGACTAGACATTTAGGGGACACCCTGTATATACATACATAACCTGTACATATAAACATTCAAAACCATTAACATATTACTTTTAGATTCTTACGTTTACGAGATATAGTAAAAAAACTGGTCACTTATGAAGGTACATGTTAGAAATCTAGACCTTGTAAAATAAAAATAAAAAAAAAGTCCGTCCCGCAGGAGCTGCATAACTAAGCACTTTCCTCAGAATTTGGGTAGTGTAGACTGCTTTCCAGAACAATTTGCTTAAAATATCCTACATAAATAAAATAAAAACATGAATAGTTCTCTTTTAAATTTGTAATGAGTAACTGATCAATTATTAATTTACTTCCAGAGTTATGTTTACACATGGTACCTACTACACTACGTAATAAATACAAAAAAACCTCATATTATCATATTTTGATCTAACGCAGGAACAGGATACAGTCACTCTAGTGGTAGAAAGCGCTCCTTGCGACGGCCTTGCGAACCTACGTCTGGCGGGCTACTTCTATTGAAATATATTACAATGTAAACCCCCCTTTCCGATTGACCGATTCAGCTCATTTTTACAACACTTCTTTCTCATTAGTTACCCACGACGAATACCGCGTTTCGTTACAATACAGCAGAAATTACGACCGGTATGAGTATATTAGTAATTTGGGTCCGGAGTGAACCCCCCTCCCCTCCTAAAGAACCGATTTAGTTTATTTTTTCAGCCCATTTTCCTCTACAGATTACCACTACGAATACCGAGTTTCGTCGAAATATAACACAAATTGCGGCTGGTAGTGTCGAATTGGTAATCGGGGGTCGGGAGTAAACCCCCCCCCCTTCCTAATGAACCGATTTAGTTTATTTTTAAAACCCATTTTTCTCTGTAAATTAATACTACGAATACCAAGTTTCGTTGTAACTCTAATCAAAAACTGCATGGTCCAATTAGTGTTTTGGGTTCGGGGTAAACCCCCCTTCCGTTTGACCGATTTTGTTGGTTTAAGAACTCGTTCAATCGTTTGCTAATTGAACGCTATATACCAAGTTTCGTGAAGAAAAAACAAAAACTCCGCTATCGTGTTAACAGACACACACACACACGCACATATATATATATATATATATATATATATATATATATATATTAAGGGGGGCATTTTTGGTGTCTACAAGGTAAGATCGATAAAGATTTGAAGAAATTTTTGAAAAATTCTGTCATGAGTGCAACCTCAATAGCTACTTTCCTTCGGAGGAGGGTGTGTTTCTTTATCTATACTAGTGTTTCTCTTTCTTTCTTGTTTACGGACATTTGAATCTGGTTCATATATCTATGCAATTTTTTAATAACAATACCATACTCCATCTCAAACACACAATACTGAAAACACTCTCCATCCTAACATTAAACTTGCACAATTTAATTATACTCTTAGGGCGGAGATGACCAAGTAGTTTTCTGCCCTTAAACTACCAGCCCAACCCAACCCAACCCTTCGGAGGAAATTGCTAAAACAACAGAAAACAAGACACTTGAAATATTTAATGGAAATTCCTATATTATGTATAGAGCAGAATAACCGGATATTTCCAGGACTAAAGGTGGATGAGGAAGCTTTCAGACGAGAGATGTGTAGAAATCTTTCTAAGGGCTGGACTGTACAAACTGGGAGTGTCGGAATATATTTATTATGCAGAGTAAAATGCAAACATTTACTTAGGACTGTCTCTTTTGCATTTCCAGTAAATAATGTATTCTATAGAAAAATATACATATCCTTGCAATACAATATATACATATGTCGCTGTACAAAATGGTTCACAACACAAAATACAGTAGTTGATTTGATAAGTGAATTTCGTTAAGCAGCGGAATCCGTCCACTGCAAAATGTCTTTTAGGTGAACAAAATCGCTTAGCGCTTACATTTTTGCTGATAACAGCATTGCTGCTACAGATTTTTGTGGTTTCTTAGGGTGGGTTTACACTTGCTAGACATTGCAGGATATTTATATCAGAGAGAAATTGCGACTAATGAAAACCCATGTAAAATGTATGTCTGCAATAAATTCTACCATGAGCAATTTATTGCAGACATACATTTTACATGGGTTTTCAATAGTCGCAATTTCTCTCTGATATAAATATCCTGCAATGACTAGCAAGTGTAAACCCACCCTTACGCATGGAAACGAATGTACCCATTTTTAAGGCGATATCTGTAACCGTATTTGAGAAAAGTCCAATTGGATAAAATTACAAGATTTAACAATCTTTACATCAGAGGCCATATTGCAGGTAAATTAAGGTTTATGAACATGTATAAATTGTGATACCCTTAATTTAAAACATATCTTCATATGCACGTAGAGATATGTTTTAAGTGTTCATATACACATAGAAGTGATCCCAAGAATTGGGTCGTGGGCTTCTAACGAGAAAAAAAAGTCCGATTCGCAGGAACTGCGTCATCTTAGCGCGGTTCCGTTCTTATATCTAGTGTTTATGAAGGCATAGAATAGAAACAGTTATTACTTTGTTTAGATCAATAGCGAAACACCTATCCAAATGAAATCTGAAACAAACCAGTCTTGAAAGGTCTTGATTTACAATCTTACCTGTATGGGTCAGCTATCCCTAAGTCGGCCAGAAAGGCCTCCGCTCAGAGGCTTTTGGTAAGCCTTGGGATCTCTCTCTTTGAACGCTACATTTTTAACAATAAATTGATCTTCTTATTTTACTTTATCTGTTTTATTGTCAAATACATTATACGACTATAAGCAATTTAAAAATAACAAGGAATAAAATAGTCCAAAAAGAACTGCTCGAATAAACGAAATCAGAACCTTTTATGTAGAGCATTTAGTAAGCTTTCGAATGGTAACCTTCTGCTTCCCAAGATTGTCAACGGTTTTCGAGATACTAACGAAAGTATACAAAGTTACCAAAACTTTTCTTGTCTGTTAATAAAATATTTTATTCTAACCCTTTCTTTACTCCAAACATAACCAAAATTTGAACATATTAGTGTTGATGAAATTCGAACATGCAGAAAATGTTTCAACTAAATCCCATAATTCTAAGTACCAAAATCAAAGACAAAAAGAACAGTTCGACTAAGCGAAATCAATTACTTTAAAGGTTTAAGCACTTATTTCTCCGATTGACATCGCCTAATCAAAACTTTCATTAGAACCATTTTTGTAGAACATTTAGTAAGCTTTCTAATGGTAATCTTACGTTTCGCAAGATTCTCAACCTTTTTCGAAATATTAAGGAAAGTATACGAAGTTACCAAAACTTTTTATGTCTGTTAATAAAATATTTTATTCTAACCCTCCCTATACTCCAAACGTAACAAAAATTTCAACATATTAGTTTTAATGAAAGTAGAACATGCAGAAAATGTTTCAACTGACTCCCATGATTCTAAGTACCCAAACCAAAAACGGTATTCAAAAACTGTTTTTCCAATTTTCTCGAAAACGGTTAAAGCTATCGCCTTGAAAATGGTTTCATTCGTTTAGCTAGCCCAAGAAGCCTATAAAACGAGTACTTACAAGCTTATGAACTCAAAAACGTAAGCGTTACGATTTTTTTGCGCGAATTTCGCCCCAAACGCCATCTTCCAGTGGGCGGATTTTGCTGGTTAAAGAACTTGACCTTTCAAATTGGACGACTGATTTTAGTACCAAATTTCATCAAAATCGGACAATTTTTGAGCTTGCTAGAGAGCGAACAGAAAAGCATATATATAAATATATACATATATATATATATATATATATATATATATATATATATATATATATATATATATATATGTATATACACATACACAAATTTGGGCCACCTATATTAGGGAAGCCAGAAATGAGCGAACAGACAAATATATATATATATATATATATATATATATATATATATATATATATATATATATATATATATATATATATATATATATATATATATATATATATATATATATATATATTTTAGATGGAATGGCATTTTTCTCCAGCGGTGGTACTCCTCCTCACTTCTTCCCGGAATATTTCGATGGATTCATCTCCATCTTCTTCAGCCAGGTACTTGTTTCTTCCTCGGTCTACTTGTTTCATTCGGTGAAGTGAGGAGGAGTACCACCGCTGGAGAAAAATGCCGTTCCATCTAAAAATACTATCCCAGCGACGAAAAATAACATCAAACATATATATATATATATATATATATATATATATATATATATATATATATATATATATATATATATATATATAAATATATACATATATATATAAATATATACATATATATATATATATATATATATATATATATATATATACAAATTTGAACCACCGTTATTATCGGTCTCTAGGGGTTCTGAAACGCGAAATTTTCTAGTCGGCACTTCCGGATTGTTTCATTGTATCAACCTTATAAGCGGGGTTCCTCCCTACGGGGGAGGGAGGAACCGCGCTAAAAAATAAGAAATAATATTGTCTTTCGTCCGCCTTTTAAGAAACTAATTCCACATTCGGATAAATCTTGATTATTATAGCTTAAAAGAATAATATAATATTTTTTAAGGTCCTTTAATAGTTATCTTCTTGATCCAGTGTTTTCATTTCAAATTTTAAATTTAATTTTTCTACATTTAGTGAAACAAGAGCATATCCCTTTCCTTTCCCAGTCAGAAACTGAAAGCAAAACTACCTTTTAGCACTTTCCTCCGAAGGAAAGTAGCTATTGAGGTTGGACTCATGACGGAATTTTTGAAAAATTTCTTCAAATCTTTATCGATCCTACCTAGTAGACACCGAAAATGACCCCCGTTAAAATTTATATATATATATATATATATATATATATATATATATATATATATATATGCATATATATATATATATATATATATATATATATATATATATATATATATATATATATATGTCTGTTAACACGATAGCGGCCAGAGTTCTTGTTTTTTCGTCACAAAACTTGGTATATAGCATTCAATTAGCAAACGATTGAACGAGTTCGTTAACCACCAAAGTCGGTTTTACCCGGGGGGTTTACCCCGAACCCAAAACACTAATTTGACCATGTCAGCCGTAATATTTGTTATATTTCAACGAAACTTGGTATTCGTAGTGGTAATATAGAGAGAAAAGTGAGATATAAAAATGAACTAAATAGGTTCATTAGAAGGGGGGGGGGGGGGTTTACTCCGGACCCACAATACCAATTCGCCACTACCAGCCGTGATTTTTGGTATATTTCGACGAAACTCGGTATTCGTAGTGGTAATCTACAGGTCAATATGTGTTGTAAAAATAAAATAAATCGGTTCATTAGAAGGGGGGGTTTACTCCGGATCCAAATTCCTAATATACTCATACCGGTCGTAATTTCTGCTGTATTGTAACGAAACGCGGTGTACGTCGTGGGTAACTCATGAGAAAGAAGTGTTGTAAAAATGAGCTGAATCGGTCAATCGGAAAGCGGGGGTTTAATTTGTAATACATTTCAATAGAAAAGCCCGCCAGACGTAGGTTCACAAAGCCGCCGCAAGGAGCGCTTTCTACCACTAGAGTGACTGTATCCTGTTCCTGCGTTAGATCAAAATACGATAATATAAGGTTTTTTGTATTTATTACGTAGTGTAGTAGGCACCATGTGTAAACATAACTCTGGAAGCAAATTAATAATTGATCAGTTACTCATTACAAATTTAAAAGAGAACTATTCATGTTTTTATTTTATTTATGTAGGATATTTTAAGCAAATTGTTCTGGAAAGCAGTCTACACTACCCAAATTCTGAGGAAAGTGCTTAGTTATGCAGCTCCTGCGTGACGGAATTTTTACTGATTCATTTGTGTTATTGTCCAAAAAAGAAATAAAAAAAAAAGTTAGTTCAAACGCGATTGAACACCTTCGGTTTTGGAGGTTTTTCTCCTCTCGGCACCACTGTGCGCTGTACTAATGTAGCCGCATTTTACGATATTTCTTCTATGAATTTCCAGAATTTTTGTCTAAAAAAACTTATACGTAGCACTGTCTGTTTCTAGTTCTGTTTTTTAACCTAACAAAAAGACATTCTCGGATAACTTCACTGAAAGGATGTAGTTATCTTTTATTTATTAAACATTTTTGTGTACATTTTAGCGCGGTTCCTCCCTCCCCCATAGGGAGGAACCCCGCTTATAAGGTTGATACAATGAAACAATCCGGAAGTGCCGACAAGAAAATTTCGCGTTTCAGAACCCCTAGAGACCGAAAATAACGGTGGTTCAAATTTGTATATATATATATATATATATATATATATATATATATATATATATATGTATATATTTATATATATATATATATATATATATATATATATATATATTTGTCTGTTCGCTCATTTCTGGCTTCCCTGATGGTCCGATTTTGATGAAATTTGGTACTAAAATCAGTCGTCCAATTTGAAAGGTCAAGTTCTTTAACCAGCAAAATCCGCCCACTGGAAGATGGCGTTTGGGGCGAAATTCGCGCAGAAAAAATCGTAACGCTTACGTTTTTGAGTTCATAAGCTTGTAAGTACTCTTTTTATAGGCTTCTTGGGCTAGGAAAACGAATGAAACCATTTTCAAGGCGATAGCTTTAACTGTTTTCGAGAAAATTGGAACAATAGTTTTTGAATAACGTTTTTGGTTTGGGTACTTAGAATCACGGGATTCAGTTGAAACATTATCTGCATGTTCTACTTTCATTAAAACTAATATGTTGAAAGTTATGTTACGTTTGGAGTTAAGGAAGGGTTAGAATAAAATATTTTATTAACAGACATGAAAAGTTTTGGGAACTTTGTATACTTTCCTTAATATCTCGAAAAAGGTTGAGAATCTTGGTAAACGGAAGAGTACCATTAGAAAGCTTACTAAATGTTCTACAAAAAAGGTTCTGATGAAAGTTTTGATTAGACGATGTCAATCGGAGAAATAAGTGCTTAAAACTTTAAAGTAATTGATTTCGCTGATTCGAACTGTTCTTTTTGTCTGTTTTTATTCCTTGTTATTTTTTGACTGCTTATAGTTGGATAATGAATTTGATAATAAATCAGGTTAAGAAAAATAAGAAAAACAATTTAATCTTAGAGATATGGATTTCCAAGATATAGTTTTTCAAATGCCTAGCGGGGTCCTTCCTAGGGCGGGAACCCATGCAGGTAAGATCGTAAATAAGACCTTTCTTGAAAGTAAAGATGGAACTGTCAACTTTGGTCCTCCTCTGCCTCCCGGCACTTTCATTGCTGAACAAGGCTACCAATGAGTAGCCAAAACGTCCTAAATATAGATTTTTTAACAAAAATCGTATTGAGGTTTCTTTAGCCGAATCCCAACCATTCCATCTTTACTTATCACCTCGACGGCTAACTATCTAATCTTCATGCTTTCTAGAAATGTGGACCCAAAATAATAACAGCTTCTATTTTAATCATTTTAAATGAGTCTAGATATAAGAACGGAACCGCGCAAAGATGATGCAGTTCCTGCGAGTCGGACTTTTATTTTTAAGTATTAGGTAGTTCATCAATGTACTGCCTATCATCCGAAATTCATTCAGTCAAATTTTACGGTAATTTAAAAATTTTCCTCAGTACACAGTCTGTCAGACAGTGCTACGTATAAGTTTTTTATAGACAAAAATTCTGGAAATTCATAGAAGAAATATCGTAAAATGCGGCTACATTAGTACAGCGCACAGTGGTGCCGAGAGGAGAAAAACCTCCAAAACCGAAGGTGTTCAATCTTGTTTGAACTAACATTTTTTTTTTTTTTTTTATGTTACAACCCAAAGGGTCATCAAACACAGTTATTTGGGCATCATTTGTTGGAGCTATTTAATTTTTAAGTATCAGGGACTGAGATAACAGAAAGAATCCCCTCGGCGGCACAAGGATGCTACTCTCATATATTTGAGGATAGCAACCCCCAGGTCACATCCCTGACGATCTGAGGAGAAGCGAAGCAGATGCAAGATTCCGCCTGGAAACTGGACACGACTACCTGCAGGCCCATCTCCATCGCCTTGGCTTAGCAGACTAGGACATTTGCCCACTATGCTCAAGCGGAAGGATGCTGGGAAGTCACCTCCTCGTCTGCCCCAAACTGATCCATCTTCCTGACCTCACGACGCGATACTGGGAGGCCCGGCGTCAAATGGCTCAACCGCCACTGACGGGCATTGGATAAATAAGAAATATATATTTGAGGATTAACATTTGTTTAAACCTAATTAGTTGTAGAATACTGCTCTGATATTGCTTTTCCGTTTTATTAATAACTCTGACCACAAAACACCAAAAAAAAAAAAAATAAAAAAAAAAAAAAAAAAAAAAAAAAATAAAAAAAAAAAAATAAATAAAAATCCTGTCTCCCTAAGGTTCACGGGAACAAGGGGTGAGTGGTTGTGCGTTGCAATGACATAGTAGGGCGCTGACGACCGTGAGGTTTTTCGCCCCATATTTTCTAAACAAACAACAAAACACCTTTTTGTTGGCCGTTCCTCAGCAACTCAAAATTCACAGTTTTTAGTGAAAAGTAAAGCAATATTTTATACCACTTATTTTATTCCTTAAAAAAAATTACCCATGAAGTTTCATGAGTATATGTAGCTTTTAAAACAATTTTCTTTTTTGCCAAAATTTACCCTGAACATTGTGTATTTAGGTTGTGAAGACATCTGTATTGAAACTTAGTTTTTTTGGAAAAAAAAGCTGTTCTTAGCTATCCTCTCTGCATAGTTTCTCCTAAAAGTGCATGTTTTGATGTTACTGTCCATTAAATTTCATCGCCGTACTCGGCCGTATGTGTGCTCAGCCTAATAAAATGAATTGATGCGATTATTTCACGAAAAACGAGTTTACCATTATTATTTTCTGCAGAGAGTTGTTAAAGAGTTTGTGATACTAAACAGTGAAATCCACATTATAGCTCGTGTGTAACTATCCAAAATGTATCCGTTATAAGCGAAAATTTTAATAAAGTGGAATAGGTCGGGAACAGGTAACAGTATTACATTGGTATACATATCTCTACAAATTGAGTAAAATATTACTTTTTAAAATTAAATACTTGCTGTTTTTCGCGGTTTTCGTAATATAAAACTCTTTTATCTTCCCAAATAATTATCGTACCGAATTGGCAGTGGTTTCATTCGACTCGGCACAAAACAATACTTCAAAATCAGAAATATTCAAGTAGGTACCTAAAGGTTTTTTCTCCAAACATTGATAAAAACCTATACTGTACTCAGAGTCAAATATATAAGAAGGTACTTTACAGGCCTCTGAAATTCTTAGGTAGAACCGTTTTCTTTAATTGACTAATCGGCCAAGACGCACAGATCAATAGTTCAAAAAACCCCAAAAAATAACCTTTACTTCCGGAAGTAAATTTCTCGTAAAAATTTTCCAAAGAAAACCAAAAAAAGGTGTATGAAGAGGTTGATGAATTAAGCGGTACTTCATGTAACTTAGCACTTAGGACAAATAGGGAGTGTTCTAAAGGTGGAAAGCCTACGAACAAGGGACACCTGAAAGATAAGTTAAGCCTTAAGCCTAACTTTAGGGTTCTAGACTTCATAAGGATTAAATTGTTCGCTACTTGAGAAAAAGGAGTATCTTGTTCCCTCATCTCAAAAAGGACGTAGCCACCTCGAAAAGGCCTTATCATCACAAAAGCCCAAAATTTTCCTCTTTTAGTTGCTTAAAGACTTCTGCTTGTCTCTTTCTTGAATTTATCTCATCCTAACTTATTAATAATTTACGTCTTTGGAACTCAATTTGTTTATATTACAAAAAGACTTGAGTATACATTTTAAGAAAATTCCTTTCTTATTCTTCTTCTAGGAAACGGATGTATTAACATATTTTTTTCTGTTTGTTAAATCGTAATCTTGATGTAATTCTGTACGTTTTGAGTGATTTTAAAGCATTTAAACAGGATTTTATTTTACATATTTTGTCAAAAACCCATTTTGCCATAAATACATATTTTTGCTACATATTTTGATGTTCTCCTATTTTGTAATTGAAAAAATGTCTTTTCAAATTGCAAGAAGCAAAGTTGGCTGACAGCCATGCTTCCCCGGCTCTAATGGTTTAGGAGCAGATGCGTTTTAAAGAATATATATTTAACTTTTGTATTATTCCTTTAATCTACTCAATAAAAGAAACGAATTAGTGAAAGAATCATGCCTATATAACAAATTATTGTTTAACTTTTGTATTATTCCTTTAATCTACTCAATAAAAGAAACGAATTAGTGAAAGAATCATGCCTATATAACAAATTATTGTTTAACTTTTGTATTATTCCTTTAATCTACTCAATAAAAGAAACGAATTAGTGAAAGAATCATGCCTATATAACAAATTATTGTTTAACTTTTGTATTATTCCTTTAATCTACTCAATAAAAGAAACGAATTAGTGAAAGAATCATGCCTATATAACAAATTATTGTTTAACTTTTGTATTATTCCTTTAATCTACTCAATAAAAGAAACGAATTAGTGAAAGAATCATGCCTGTATAACAAATTATTGTTTAACTTTTGTATTATTCCTTTAATCTACTCAATAAAAGAAACGAATTAGTGAAAGAATCATGCCTATATAACAAATTATTGTTTAACTTTTGTATTATTCCTTTAATCTACTCAATAAAAGAAACGAATTAGTGAAAGAATCATGCCTGTATAACAAATTATTGTTTAACTTTTGTATTATTCCTTTAATCTACTCAATAAAAGAAACGAATTAGTGAAAGAATCATGCCTATATAACAAATTATTGTTTAACTTTTGTATTATTCCTTTAATCTACTCAATAAAAGAAACGAATTAGTGAAAGAATCATGCCTATATAACAAATTATTGTTTAACTTTTGTATTATTCCTTTAATCTACTCAATAAAAGAAACGAATTAGTGAAAGAATCATGCCTATATAACAAATTATTGTTTAACTTTTGTATTATTCCTTTAATCTACTCAATAAAAGAAACGAATTAGTGAAAGAATCATGCCTATATAACAAATTATTGTTTAACTTTTGTATTATTCCTTTAATCTACTCAATAAAAGAAACGAATTAGTGAAAGAATCATGCCTATATAACAAATTATTGTTTAACTTTTGTATTATTCCTTTAATCTACTCAATAAAAGAAACGAATTAGTGAAAGAATCATGCCTATATAACAAATTATTGTTTAACTTTTGTATTATTCCTTTAATCTACTCAATAAAAGAAACGAATTAGTGAAAGAATCATGCCTGTATAACAAATTATTGTTTAACTTTTGTATTATTCCTTTAATCTACTCAATAAAAGAAACGAATTAGTGAAAGAATCATGCCTATATAACAAATTATTGTTTAACTTTTGTATTATTCCTTTAATCTACTCAATAAAAGAAACGAATTAGTGAAAGAATCATGCCTGTATAACAAATTATTGTTTAACTTTTGTATTATTCCTTTAATCTACTCAATAAAAGAAACGAATTAGTGAAAGAATCATGCCTATATAACAAATTATTGTTTAACTTTTGTATTATTCCTTTAATCTACTCAATAAAAGAAACGAATTAGTGAAAGAATCATGCCTATATAACAAATTATTGTTTAACTTTTGTATTATTCCTTTAATCTACTCAATAAAAGAAACGAATTAGTGAAAGAATCATGCCTATATAACAAATTATTGTTTAACTTTTGTATTATTCCTTTAATCTACTCAATAAAAGAAACGAATTAGTGAAAGAATCATGCCTATATAACAAATTATTGTTTAACTTTTGTATTATTCCTTTAATCTACTCAATAAAAGAAACGAATTAGTGAAAGAATCATGCCTGTATAACAAATTATTGTTTAACTTTTGTATTATTCCTTTAATCTACTCAATAAAAGAAACGAATTAGTGAAAGAATCATGCCTATATAATTTTCCAATTTTCTAGTTATAAAATAAATCATTTTCGACCTACTTTATTTTATTTCTTAGCTTCTAAGGCACATTGGACGAAACGCGCGGGCACAAGTTGACTATTTTTCGATACGAAATCGCCAGAAACTGATCGGTGACCCCACCACGGCGTACTCCCCTTATGAGATCATACCGGCGTCATTTCACCTTTGATAATTTAAGAATGCTTGTTGTAGCAAACAATTTTCCAAAATAATGTTCATCTGTAGAAAAAGATTTTTTTTTTTAATTTAAGCGTTTTAGCCCCATTTCACTGGTTTTATAATTGACAAAGTCTACTTTGTAAGTATTTAGTCTGATTTTTCGTTTGAGACGTTCAATTTAAGTGATAACCCTATTTCATTGATAGATTAAATAATAAATTGTAAAGAAAGATCTTATCTTGCAGTTTCAAAGCATCCATTTTACTGTATTTTTATTTCTTCAAAAATGAATAGTGTCTTCAAAGATGCCACCTTCAACATCCAGACACCTTTGAAGTCTGGGTCGTATGCTGTCAATGCTTGTTCCTTCAATATGGCTCTGGAGGCTTCAGCAATCCTTCCTTGCATTTGGTGTTGTGTGCTTGGCGGATTAGGGTAGACCATATTTTTAAGTGTACCCCAAAGGAAGAAGACCAGCGGAGTAAGTTCAGGTGATCGAGGTGGCCAAGAAGTAGGTCCATCCCTGCCAATCCAACTGTTCCGAATATGGAGGTTACAGCATTCGTAGCTTCTCGGGAATAATGGGCTGTACCACCATCATGTTGGAACCACATTGTACGTCTTGTTTCTAGTGGTAAGTTCTCCATGAGCTCTGGAAGTCGATCCAAGATGAATGTCCTGTAAGCATTCCCTGATACGGGACCGTCCAAAAAATATGGACTAATAATTTTACTGCCCAGAATCCCGCACCAGACGTTTACGGACTGCCGAGACTGGTGGTCCAGCTGCCTTATCCAGTGAGGGTTATTCATGGACCAATAATGTGAGTTATGCCTCTTCAAGGACCCATCACTTACAAATGTGGCTTCATCACTGAAGAGAACATTTCTCATGAATGCCCCGTTTTGCCGTTGGATTAGCAGGGATGGATCTATTTCTTGGCCACCTAGATCACCTGACTCACACCGCTGGACTTCTTCCTTTGGGGTACACTTAAAAATATGGTCTACTCTAATCCGCCGAGCACACAAGACCAAATGCAAGGAAGGATTGCTGAAGCCTCCAGAGCCATATTGAAGGAACAAGTATTGAGAGCAGTTGACAGCATACGTTTCAGACTTCAAAGGTGTCTGGATGTTGAAGGTGGCATCTTTGAAGACACTATTCATTTTTGAAGAAATAAAAATGCAGTAAAATGGATGCTTTGAAACTGCAAGAAAATATCTTTCTTTACAATTTATTATTTAATCTATCAATGAAATAGGGTTATCACTTAAATTGAACGTCTCAAACGAAAAATCAGACTGAATACTTCAAAAAGATGACTTATTTTCAATTTTATTGAAGTTATTAGGGAAAATAATCCTTTTAGAGGAATTTTTTTCAGAAAGTTGAGGAAAAAATACCTCAAAGTCATGTATCACACATTCTTAACCGACCTCTGTGAGTGCCTACAAAAAATCGTTTTAATTTAAAACAATAAAAATTGAATCGCACAAAACTCATTTGATTTTAATGATATCGAAGTGCGGTTTGCGGCAAAGGTTTTGTTTTTTAATTCCCTTCAAAATGATGTGCATAATAATAGGGGTCATCTGCAAACCTCAACATTTCAGCTAGCGCCGAGCGCACATGCGCAGTCAAGATGTTAAACAATTGACATATTTAGAAAGCTTAGGTCAATCTGTATGATTGTGCATTATTTCTTATATTTTAATCTTCAGGTATTGTTTTTATAGATCATATGTTTGTTTAAGTTAATTTAGTCTGAGTTAGGAGGAGATCGAATTTTTTGGCATGGTTAATGTCATGTTTTGAGTCTGTTTGGTTTTTTTTTTTTTTTTTTTTTTTTTTTTAGTTTATATTTTATGGGTCATGGATGTCTCAGTTAGAAAACTCCTGGGATCTTATATATTTCCAATCAGCTTGAGTTACTCTACATACTCAAAAAAAATGGAGGACTCAGTCTTATGTAACTTGAAAATAATATATATGAAGATTGAATAAAGCTGTTACCAAGTTTTAGTCTTAAACTTAGGATCTACATAATACACACACACACACACACACACACACACACACAGATATATATATATATATAAATATATATATTTATATATATATATATATATATATATATATATATATATATATATATATATATAATATCAGCTTAGAACAATGCCAAAAGAAAAGGGAAATTCAAATATTTATAAGGAGTGAAAACGAATGAAACTGTGAGTAAAATATTATATTTCCAAAAAATCGTACCTAATTTATCATAACGTTTACTACTGATTACGCCTAATCAATCGGCCTAATGCGCCCTTATCAGCATTCCTAAACACACCTGCATTCAGCATAAATTGGAACATGGATAATCTTGTTTTCATTCAGAGTTCTACCTGTCAAGTCCAGAGTCCGTGTATTCTCCATTTTCAATAACTGCATTTCAATTCATGCACTCATGGCTTCAGGATCGCTTTAATTAACATAGCAATTTTATGAATATATTAAAAATGAATAATATCTTTATTTATTTATTAAGTCCTTCGTTTCGTGGACAATAAGCACACTAAGGTAATTCTTCCAAGAAACCAGGGAGAAAGTGAAAATTGTATTATTTTACAATAAGAATAAAATGATTAAAATAAATTTCAATTTTAAACTATAATGAATAATAACTTATTCATGGAATGAAAATTTAGTTCATTAACCCTTCTTCGGGGGCACTCATATGAGATGGTATAATCCTGTACTTTGTAAATATGTCCAGATACTGTCTATGTACTGGCTACCTTCAGCGAGAAGAAATAATATCTACAACACTGTAATCAGTAAGCAATATGGAAAGTATTATTATATTATAATACACAAGAGTTGCCGAATTTTATTAAAAGTCTAAGACATCTTTTAAGCCGGTTGATAGACAAATGTTTTGGAATTGATCAAAAATATTTTTCACCCTGTGTATATATAGTATTAATTTAATTTAATCAGTGTTCCACTTGTTTGGCGATAACACAATGAGGAGAATCTTCTGAAGTGGAAGTGGTGTTAACCCGTATGAGAATTGGCCATACAAACCTCACCCATTCCTTCCTTATGTCAAAGGAACCTCCGCCAATTTGCTGCACGAATTGCCGTGCTTATGAGCAACACCAGGTCTATAAGGCTCTTAGAACTCTTCGAGCTCAACGACAAAGAGCAACCAGCGCATCTCGACAGAACCAGGTTCCGGCAACCACCGCTAAAGAGGACCGACGCACTCAGCCACAGCAGCCCTCTACATCATCCATCGCATCAATCCGAAGGCCAAACGCATCTTACGCCTCTCTTCTCTCCTCCAAGGAGAAGAAGGTGCAGTTAAATCCACTTCCCAATCCTAACCCTGAACAAAAACCTCCAACCACTTCCGCACAACAAAATCCCACAAAACCCACTCCTTCAACTCCTAAAGCAGTTCCTCCCACTCCTACACCCCAAGATCCCTTTATCTTGTTTTCATCATTTTTAAACAAATTGGAAACGTTATTAACTCCCCTCATCTCCCTCATGACCTCCCTAATTTCTGACATTCTTCCAAAGCTCCTAAAATGATATCCCCCAATCCCACTCCCCTCACCATAATCCTATGGAATGCTAACGGACTTATCTCACGACGACTCGAGCTCGAACTCCTACTCACAGAAAATAACATCGACATCGCACTGATTACAGAAACACACCTACTTACCACAAACTACTTTTCAATCCCAGGCTATGCGTGCTACAGGGCAGATCATCCCTCCGATTCCCGGCATGGAGCTGCTGTTTTGGTGAAAAGTTCTTTGGCTCACTTTTCACACTCCTCTCTCTCGACAGACAACATGCAGGTAAGCTCAATCTCCCTTTCCCTTTCTGCCTTCAATATGATTGTTTCGGCTGCGTATTTTTCCCCGAACTACACCATCTACCAACCTGAATTCCTCACTCTATTCCAAACCTTCGGTCCTCACTTCCTCATAGGGGCTGATTTCAATGCGAAACATCCCAGATGGGGAAGCCGTCTAACCAATCCTCGTGGCAGAATTCTGTATGACATCCTTCATTCCCAAAATTATGACACTATTTCCCCTGATTCTCCTACATACTGGCCAACCGATCCCTCTCGCACTCCTGACCTGGTCGACTTTTTCATCACTTCTGGTCTAAGAGGAATATCATACTCAGTTCAGTCACTGCTCGAACTTTCATCAGACCACTCAGCCGTCCTACTTGTCTTCAATACATTTCCTCTACCACGTTCCCGAAATCCCTCTCTTATTCAAGGGCCGATCAACTGGGAATTATTCCGGCAACAACTATCTCAATCCATAAACCTCAATATACCTCTGAAATCCTCATCTGACGTGGACGAGGCTGTTTTGACGTTCACGAAAGCGATACAGGACTGCGCCTTGAACTCCAGCAGGCCAACAACACGTCCTCCTTTCCGTCCTAAACTCCAACTACCAGACCACATCCTCACTCTCTTATCAGCTAAGCGCCAAGCAAGGGCTCGCTGGCAGAGAACCCGTTATCCTTCTGACCACACCTCCTTCAATAGACTTACCCGACTCCTAAAAAAAACATTATCCAAATTCCGATCCGAATCATTCAATGACTACCTGCAGTCACTTACCACCAAAGATAATTCCCTTTGGCAAGCCACCCGCAAAATCCTTAAATTCCCTACTGTTCCCCAACCTCTCCAGCGCAGTGACGGAAGTTGGGCCAGAAGCGATGAAGATAAGGCCGAACTATTTGCTTCCCACCTGGAATCAATCTTTTCACCTCACCCTGAAACAAACTCTTCCCACGAATTAGAAATATTCGATACCCTTAACAGCCCTCTTCCTTTATCTCTTCCTCCTAAAGCATTCCACCCTTCAGAAGTTAAATATATTATCAAACATCTTCCCCGAAAATCTCCTGGTCATGACCTCATAACAGCTCCAATCCTAAAAAATTTACCCCAGAAAGCAATTACCTTCCTTACTTACATCTTTAATTCAATTCTTAGAACTACCCATTTCCCCAATCCATGGAAAGGCTCCGTCATAATCCTTATACCCAAACCTCAGAAACCACCTAAAATTCCAGCTTCCTATCGGCCTATCAGTTTGCTTCCCATTATGTCCAAGATATTTGAAAAACTCCTCCTAAAAAGAATTCTGTCCACGATCCCTCCCAATTCCTTGCCTGATCACCAATTTGGTTTTCGCTCTCAGCACTCAACCATCCAACAATGTTTTAGCGTCGTAGACACCATTTCCTATGCGCTTGAATGTAAAAATTACTGCACGAGTGCCTTTCTCGACGTCGCCCAAGCGTTCGATCGTGTTTGGCACCCGGGGTTATTATACAAAGTACGGCGCATACTTCCCCACACATACTTCCTAATCCTACAGTCCTACCTATCAAGCCGCTCCTTCCAAGTAAGATCTGGTTCCACATTGTCTCATTCCCGACCAATCTTCTCCGGCGTACCGCAAGGAAGTATCCTCGGTCCTATCCTGTACCTTGTGTACTCCTCCGACATCCCTACCCATCCAAATACACACTTAACTACCTATGCTGATGATACATTTTTTCCTCCTCCCCTGATCCTGAAACTGCTTCCTCCCACCTGCAGGAACATCTAGAGTCTGTCGAGGATTGGTGCAACAGGTGGAAAATCAAGGTGAATCCAGAGAAATGCAGCCAAATAACATTCACCCTTAATAAGAGGACTTGTCCTCCTGTTTGCATATTCAGCCACGAACTCCCTATATCCAATGAGGTGCGCTACCTGGGATTATTACTGGACAGTAGACTCACTTGGAACCCACACACCCGACTGAAAAGACAGGAACTGAACAGGAGATATGGACTCTTAAGACGACTATTGGGACCCTCATCAAAACTGACAACACAGAACAAACTCACTATATACAAAACCATCATCAGACCTATTTGGACGTACGGACTTGAACTATGGGGAACAACCAAAACTTCAAATATACAGAGAATACAGGCATTCCAATCCAAAGTCTTACGCAAAATAGTTAATGCTCCTTTCTACGTTTCCAATAAAACCCTCCATAATGACCTCAACATCCCTTTCGTTCAAGAACTTGCAAAATCCCGATTCCTAACTTTTCACTCTAAACTATCTTCCCATCCCAATCCCAGAGCTCAATCCCTCTCCTCTCAATTCCACCCCAAAAACCCTCCTAGGAGGCTAAAGAGATCTTGGCCTCGTGATCAATTATGTAATTAAAGGACAAATAAAATCTCTCAATTAGGAAGTGTCAATATTGATTGGCTTCTTCCAAAGTCCTTTATTTATTAATTTTTTTTATTTTTTTTTATTATAATTTTTTTTTCTTTATCATTAGTAATTTATTTTTATGTTGTTGTTTCGCTTTTTTCTTTATTAATCATATATATATTTTTTCTCATATTTCTTTTCTTTTTATTTATTTATTTGTAATTAATTTTTGTATATATTATCATCATTACTTATTTATTTATTTTTTTTAAATTTCATTATGTGAGATCATAAATAAGATCCTGTATATACTGATCATACTTAACCAATGTACTTAAATATTGTACAGATGTTAAATAAACATATTAAATAAAAAAAAAAAAAAAAAAAAAAAATGAGCAACACCAACTGCCTGACTCCTTAGATGGGATTCTAGGCGATCATACTGATCAAGTGGAGCGGCTTTTCAACTTTTTAAACGGCTCGAAGTTATTAGGCAAAATTTAATTGAACCTTATATAAAAATTCTATAGAACAAAATTCAGTTACCACTTGAATTAGAAATACCGTTTCAAGCTGGGCTAAATGATACTGATATGCGGCGTTAATATGACCTTAATGGTTGACATGCCATTAAAAAAAAAAAAAAAATAAAAAAAATAAAAATCTTAAATTTGGTCGGAAGGTAGTGGGTTACATAGTCGAGCAGAATCATAATCATAATCATAATTACGATAACGATTATAATCACAGGTTCTTGAGATATGGTTACGATTTCGATTAAAATCAATGACCCTGGACATATGATTACGATTACGATTATAATCGTAATTACGAGAGTGATTATGATTTGTAATCACATCTTTGGTTATAATTGCGGTCATGATACATTTTTCTGTATTTACGACTGAAATAAAAGCTGTTTCTGTGATTATGCCTGTAATTACATCTATTTTTTTTCTGTGTGATTACAACATTAATCATCATCTTTCTGCGATTACTAACGTAATACCAACTTATTCTGCAATTACCACTGTTATCTCAACGTATTTTATTTTTATTAATTAGGGTATTATTACTGGATTCATATCAGTAATTACCGTAATACCAACTTCTTCTGCAATTACCACTGTTATCCCAACGTATTTTATTTTTATTAATTAGGGTATTATTACTGGATTCATATCAGAAATTACCGTAATACCAACTTCTTCTGCAATTACCACTGTTATCCCAACGTATTTTATTTTTATTAATTAGGGTATTATTACTGGATTCATATCAGAAATTACCGTAATACCAACTTCTTCTGCAATTACCACTGTTATCTCAACGTATTTTATTTTTATTAATTAGGGTATTATTACTGGATTCATATCAGTAATTACCGTAATACCAACTTCTTCTGCAATTACCACTGTTATCCCAACGTATTTTATTTTTATTAATTAGGGTATTATTACTGGATTCATATCAGTAATTACCGTAATACCAACTTCTTCTGCAATTACCACTGTTATCTCAACGTATTTTATTTTTATTAATTAGGGTATTATTACTGGATTCATATCAGTAATTACCGTAATACCAACTTCTTCTGCAATTACCACTGTTATCCCAACGTATTTTATTTTTATTAATTAGGGTATTATTACTGGATTCATATCAGTAATTACCGTAATACCAACTTCTTCTGCAATTACCACTGTTATCTCAACGTATTTTATTTTTATTAATTAGGGTATTATTACTGGATTCATATCAGTAATTACCGTAATACCAACGGATGAAAAAGTTTATACTCTTCATATTTATGACTCTCATTGTTTTGATTCGAATAGTTTTTTCAATTATTCTGATAAGATTTTTGTTTTATTTCATTTTTTTGAGATGTTTTAGTCGTCATTACAGAACAATAAGTAAAGAAATACATTTTTAATCATAGAAAGGTTTTGATTGGACTTGTAATCGAAGAATAAAAATTGTGTTTACAGTTGTAATCAAAGAAAAAGATAGATGTAATTACTGGCGTAATTACAGAAACTGCGGTGATCGCAGTCGTAATTATTTACGAGTGTAATCATAACCAAAAATGTGATTACAATTGCAAACGTAACCACTCTTGTAATTACGATTATAATCGTAATCGTAGTAATATTTCCAGGGTCTGTGATTATAATCGTAATCACACATCGAAAGCCTATAATTATAATATTAATCGTAAATTTTTATTTATTTATATGATTTAAGAGCTAGCAACTAGGCGATTAGCTCTATAAACACGTTGAGTGCAAACCAAATAAAAGGTCTAGCACATCAAAAATAAAACATTTAAATAAAAAATTAAATAACTGAACCTATCAACTATACAAGACAAAAAAAAAGGGCAAAAAGAGAAAAAAAAATAGAATAATAAAAATACCAAACATAAAGGTCAACTATAAAATAAAAAACAGATAAGTAATAAATTATTTTTAATAAACTAAATCTTGTCCCTTTATTTTGTAGAAATAAAATTGAATTATAAAATTAATTTTAACATACTTCAAATTTTACGTTTTTGCTATATTCCTTCGTAAATTTTTATGTGTTTTAAAAAGTCTAAAATAATAGATATGTGCGGGCTACCATCTGTCAAAAGTTCGTACATACACCTTTACCTGATGTACATGATGAGGACAATCCACTAAACGACTATATTACTATGCAGGAACTTCAAATTGCCTTAAAACGTAGTAAAGAATCATTACCTGGACTAGAGTGTATCACGTGCGATATGCTGAAACATTTACCAACCTCAATCGTAATTAAGATTATGATTATGGGCTACACAACTGTATATAGTCGACAGAGGACAAGGCAATAATTACAAAAAAAAGTCCGACTCGCAGGAACTGCATCATCTTAGCGCGGTTCCGTTCTTATCCCTAGTCTAATTTGGAAAGATTAAAATATTTATTTATTGATAAGGCTTCGCAACTTTGGCGAATCGCCTGAAGATTAAAATAGAAGCAGTTATTATTTTGGTTCCACCAGTCTTGAAAGGTCTTGATTTACGATCTCACCTGGAAGGGTCGGTCAACACTAGAAAGGGTCCCGCTAGTTACAAGGTCTTGGAATCTAGGAAATCTATATTTCTAACAATAAATTGTTTTGTTATTTTACTTAACCAGTTTTATTGTAAAATACATTATCCAACTATAAGCAATTAAGAAATAATAAGGAATAAAAACAGACACAAAAAACCGTTCGAATAAACGAAATCAATTACTTTAATGTATTAAGCACTTATTTCTCCGATTGACATCGCCTAATTAAAACTTTCGTCAGAACATTTTAGCGCGGTTCCTCCCTCCCCCATAGGGAGGAACCCCGCTTATAAGGTTGATACAATGAAACAATCCGAAAGTGCCGACTAGAAAATTTCGCTTTTCAGAACCCCTAGAGACCGACAATAACGGTGGTTGAAATTTGTATATATATATATATATATATATATATATATATATATATATATATATTTGTCTGTTCGCTCATTTCTGGCTTCCCTAATGGTCCGATTGTGATAAAATTTGGTACATAAATCCGTCGCCCAATTTGAAAGGTCAAGTTCGTTAACCAGCAAAATCCGCCTACCGGAAGATGGCGTTTGGGGCGAAATTCGCGCAAAAAAATCGTAATGCTTACGTTTTTGAGTTCATAAGCTTCTAAGTACTCGTTTTATATGATTCCTGGGCTAGGAAAACGAATGAAACCATTTTCAAGGCGATAGCTTTAACCGTTTTCGAGAAAATTGGAAAAATATTTTTTGAATACCGTTTTTGGTTTGGGTACTTAGAATCATGGGATTCAGTTGAAACATTTTCTGCATGTTCTACTTTCATCAAAACTAATATGTTGAAATTTTGGTTACGTTTGGAGTTAAGGAAGGGTTAGAATAAAATATTTTATTAACAGACATAAAAAGTTTTAGTAACATTGTTTACTTTCCTTAATATCTCGAAAAAGGTTGAGAATCTTGGTAAACGGAAGAATACCATTAGAAAGCTTATTAAATGCTCTAAAAAAAGGTTCTAATGAAAGTTTTGATTAGGCGATGTCAATCGGAGAAATAAGAGCTTAAAACATTAAATTAATTGATTTCGTTTATTCCAATGGTTCTTTTTGTCTGTTTTATTTCTTGTTATTTTTTAATTGCTTATTGTTGTATTATGTATTTGACAATAAAACTGGTTAAGTAAAATAACAAAAACAATTTATTGTTAGAAATATAGATTTCAAAGATTCCAAGACCTTGTCACTAGCGGGTCCGTTTCTAGTGCAGCGGACCCTTCCAGGTAAGATTGTAAATCATGACCTTTCAAGACTTTACTACTCACAGGAATGGCGTTAGTGACCTTAAGGGTTGACACGCCATTATAATAATTAATTTAAAAAAAAAGACTGGTGGAACCAAAATAATAACTGCTTCTATTTTAATCTTTCCAAATTAGACTAGGGATATGAACGGAACCGCGCTAAGATGATGCAGTCCTGCGAGACGGACTTTTTTGTAGAGCATTTAGTTAGCTTTCAAATGGTAACCTTTCGCTTCCCAAGATTTTCAACGGTTTTCGAGATATTATGAAATTATACGAAGTTCCCAAAACTTTTCATTATTTCTAGCAATAGAAAATTGGTCTCATTTTACCTATCCTGTTTTACACACAAATACATTTTCCTGACGTAAGAAATTACAAAAATAAAAATCAATAAAAAACTAAGGGAAAGAGACAAAAATTACAAAAAGAACGACAAACACCCGTTCATAAGAACTAAAGAGACGTATTTGAAGTTTTAAGCACTTTTTTCTTCGACTGACATTACCTAATCAAAACTTGTTTCAGAATCTTTTCTGTAGAGAATTTAGAAAGCTTTCAAATAGTTTCTATCCACTTATGAAAATTTCCTAACCGTGTTCAAGATATTAATGAAAATATACGAAGTTCCCAAAACTTTTCATGTCTGTTCATAAAATATTTTATTCTAACCCTTCCTTAACTCCAAACGTAACCAAAAGTTTAAGAAATTAGTTTTGATAAAATTTGAACATGCAAAAAATGTTTCAACTGAATCCCATGATTTTATGTACCAAAACCAAAAACGTTATTCAGCAACTATGTTCCCAATTTTCTCGAAAACGGTTAAAGCTATCGCCTTAAAAATGGATTCATTCGTTTTCCTAGGCCAAGAAGCCTACAAAACGAGTACTTACAAGCATATGATCTCAAAAACGTAAGCGTTACGATTTGTTTTGCGCGAATTTCGCCCCAAACGCCATCTTCCAGTGGGCGGATTTTGCTGGTTAACGAACTTGACCTTTCAAATTGGACGACGGATTTTTGTACCAAATTTCATCAAAATCGGACCATCAGGGAAGCCAGAAATGAGCGAACAGACAAATATATATATATATATATATATATATATATATATATATATATATATATATATATAAATATAAATATATATACACATGTATATATATATATATATATATATATATATATATAAATTTGAACCACCGTTATTTTCGGCCTCTAGGGGTTCTGAAACGCGAAATTTTCTTGTCGGCACTTCCGGATTGTTTCATTGTATCAACCTTATAAGCGGGGTTCCTCCCTATGGGGGAGGAAGGAACCGCGCTAAACGGTGGCAGGAGACATGGTACAGGATAACAAATAATAAGTTACGAGAGATTAAAGACACAATTCATGAATGGCCTTCAAGCAGCAGAAGTAACAGACGGGAAGAAGTCGTCCTGTGCCGGCTGAGGATAGGCCATTCACGACTGACGCACTCTTACCTAATGACTAGACAGGACAGACCAACATGTAAGTATTGTAACACAACTCTTACCATTAAACACATCCTCACAGACTCTAGACAAAATGATATCCTTCCACACAACATGAACCAACTACTTACAGATGACAGTCACTACATAGGTAGGACTGACTCACTCTTACCTTATGACGAGACAGGACATACCAACTTGTCAATACTGTCATACAACATCTCTTACCATTAAACACATCCTCACAGACTCTAGACAAAATGATATCCTTCCACACAACATGAACCAACTACTTACAGATGACAGTCACTACATAGGACTGACTCACTCTTACCTAATGACTAGACAGGACATAACAACTTGTCAATACTGTAATACAACTCTTACCATTAAACACATCCTCACATACTCTAGACAAAATGATATCCTTCCACACAACATGAACCAACTACTTACAGATGACAGTCACTACATAGGACTGACTCACTCTTACCTAATGACTAGACAGGACATAACAACTTGTCAATACTGTAATTTAACTCTTTCCATTAAACACATCCTCACAGACTCTAGACAAAATGATATCCTTCCACACAACATGAACCAACTACCTACAGATGACAGTCACTACACAGGACGGTTATTGGACTACCTAAAAACGTAAACCTTTATAACTTAATCTAAACCCTATTTATTTAAGTTTTCTAATATTTTACTGGAGGACCGGTGCCCGTGAGCGTTAAGTCGTGAGCACTTAACGCTTCGTGCTGAAGGGTCGTGGGTTCGATTCCCATTAGGGGTGGTGGGTTTTCTTTAGAAAAAGTCCGATTCGCAGGAACTGCGTCATCTTAGCGCGGTTCCGTTCTTATCTCTAGTGTTTATGAAGGCATAGAATAGAAACAGTTATTACTTTGTTTAGATCAATAGCGAAACAGCTATCCAAATGAAATCTCAAACAAACCAGTCTTGAAAGGTCTTGATTTACAATCTTACCTGTATGGGTCAGCTATACCATAAGTCGGGCAGAAAGGCCTCCGCTCAGAGGCATTTGGAAAGCCTTGGGATCTCTCTCTTTGAACGCTACATTTCTAACAATAAATTGATCTTCTTATTTTACTTAATCTGTTTTATTGTCAAATACATTATCTGACTATAAGCAATTTAAAAATAACAAGGAATAAAACAGACAAAAAGAACAGTTCGAATAAGCGAAATCAATTACTTTAAAGTTTTAAGCACTTATTTCTCCGATTGACATCGCCTAATCAAAACTTTCATCAGAACCATTTTTGTAGAGCATTTAGTGAGCTTTCTAATGGTCATCTTTCGTTTCTCATGATTCACAACCATTTTCGAGATATTAAGGAAAGTATACAAAGTTACCAAAACTTTTTATGTCTGTTAATAAAATATTTTATTCTAACCCTTCCTAAACTCCAAACGTAACAAAAATTTCAACATATTAGTTTTAATGAATGTAGAACATGCAGAAAATGTTTCAACTGAATCCCATAATTCTAAGTACCAAAATGAAAGAGAAAAAGAACAGTTCGAATAAGCGAAATCAATTACTTTAAAGTTTTATGCACTTATTTCTCCGATTGACATCGTGTAATCAAAACTTTCTTTAGAACCATTTTTGTAGAGCATTTAGTGACCGTCCTAAAATTCGCAGTTAATATTAAATGGACGTTAAAATTAAATAAATAATATTTTACTTCATTTGATTTAATTTATTTCACATAAATGGGATATAAATACAACTGTGTGAGAAATTAAAGTCAACTTCTACACATGGCAAAAAACATGACCATCTCTTATAATTGTTTTGATATAGTGTATTTCTTCTGTTGAAGTAGTTTATTCGCCATAGTTGCGAACAAGTAAAATAAATAAATACATAATATTGTCGACTAGTTTGAAATGAACGGCTCCTAGATTTTGATATATGCGAGAGAGATAACAAATGTATTCATAAGAGGTGTAGGGGAACTTCCCGCAGTATGGAGGAGATGTCATCCGGGGTGTCGATGAATAATACATAGAGGCTATATGTATAATCCAGCAGAATAGGGGCTGTAACCATAAGCATACATCAATAAATATGTCCGAGGAATGTCATGAACTCATGAGGGTTTTTGATAAATAGACCTTTTATCTATGAGACCATTGGGATTTACCGAAAACCAACCGAACTTACATAGACATCATTCCAGTGCTGGGCGAAAATCATTCAGAATAAGTCCGGAAGTGACTCCGATAGACCGGGGAGCCATTTTGAGCGACTATATTCATCCCTGGACCGTTTCCGGACCAATCTCAACACCTGGTGGCCACTTCCGGGTTCTCAATGTGGCTTCCGGTTCACCAAATTTATCCCTGGAACGTTCCCGGATGAATCTGGGCAACTTATGACCACTTCTGGTTGCTTAAAATGGCTTCCGGGTCACGAAATGCTTCCCTGAACAGTTTCCGGGTTAATCTGGGTAGCTTTTAGCCACTTCCGTTTCTCAAAATGGCTTCTGAGTCACTTTTGGTTCACTTCCGGTCTATCATGAGAGCCCGGAAGGCCCATAGGTACGTCCGGAACGACCCAGGGATGAATACAGCGACCCAGAACTAAATGGGACGGACCGGAAGTAATCCAGAAGAGAATTTTGAATTACCGAAAATTGGCTCGGATCCACCCGGTTACGTCTGAGTGAGAAATTTCGAGAGACCGGAAGTAACCTAGATTAAGAAGGGTTATAGTGTGCCATCGTCCGTGAGTGACCGGAAGTGAGCCAGATCGAACAGGAGTTACCCAGCGAGAGTCGACCGGTAATTATCGAAATTGACATTGATGAGATCGGAAATCATCTATATTAAAGCGGAAGTGGAACAGGAGTGAGGTAGAATGCCCCTGGAAGTTGCTCAGAGCAGACCGGAAGTGAACTTTGAGATGACAAAATCTTGTAACTATAGCTATAGCTATTACCTATCACGATATTTAAACATTGCATAAATAAATTAGCGATTAGCGCCAGCCATCGCTATGCGCTAATTATTAACGCTGGGTTTATACGGTATCGCTAAATTAGCAGTGAGGTATCAGCTTTTAGCGCTAGCTAATTTTTGCCCAACCCTGCCCTAAAGTAATTATGAGAGACCGGAAGTAATGGACAAAATCACAGTTTATTTCTAGTAATTCAAGGTCTGCCATCATAGTTAAAATGAACCGCAAATAAAAATAATATTATGAAATAGATAGAGTTCGGTAACAGCTGACCTGTTATCGTCCTAGCAACGCATGCTGCCTAGGCGAGCTTGCTCTCTTTAAAAACAACTAAAAATTAAAACCCCTCTAAAAATACTTAAAAATTTGAATATAAAACAAAAAAACCTTTCTTAGCGAATGTTTACATCCTAAAGGGAGTGCCAATGCAAAATTTAATTTTTTTCTGTCAAGTAGTTTGGGCTGGGCGATGATAGGTCTGTGAGTGAGTAGTATTTGAAAGATATATAGTAGATTTTACCAAGCTTAAATGATTCGGTCGACATCTTCATTGAATAATTTGTTTTTGACATTACAATCGACTTTCCATCGTCATATTGCTTGAAATGTGCCTACAGCTGAATTTGTAGTGTGCATAGTGACAATAAAAGGTCATTGTTATGTTTAGATGCGGCAGTTTAACGGTCATCGGGTATCGATTCCGAATACGAGGGAAGGAGGTTGGAAGATCATGTATGACCTGAGGCAAAGACCTACAGAAAAACCATTACCAATGCATAAAACATACACTTCTCTGGAGAATGCAGAAGGAAAAGATCTCTCTCTCTCTCTCTCTCTCTCTCTCTCTCTCTCTCTCTCTCTCTCTCTCTCTCTCTCTCTCTCTCTCTCTCTCTCTCTCTCTCTCTCTCACTCTCTCTCTCTCTCTCCCCCTCTCTCACTCTCTCTCACACACACACACACACTCTCCCTCCTCACTTTCTTTCTCTCCCTTCCTTTCCTCGTACAATATAGAGGAACCCACAACCCCAGCAAGGATTGCAGTTTCCGCTTTTTTTTTACTGCCCCACAAACCTCAACCTCAAATATTAATTTTATTGGTTTCATTCCTGGCATTTCTTTTCTCGGGTCTCGGAGATTCTCTTAAGAACCAGCTGGTAAACCTAGCACTTTTTCAATATATAATAACCTTTCAAATACTAGGTTTTCCAACGATACTTTTTTTTTTATGATCCACCAATGATAAAAATTTGTCGACCTTCTTTGTGGAACCATCCCAAATAAATAAACTCAACCAGCTGATTTTTTTAGCATTTTCCTCCGAAGGAAAGTAGCTATTGAGGTTGCACTCATGACGGAATAGCAGAAAAATTTATGTCTTTATTTTATTTATCTATATAGGTTATTTTAAGCAAAGTATTCAGGAATGCACTCGACCCTATCCAATACTAAGGAAAGTGCTTAGTTATGCAGCTCCTGCGTGACAAAATGTTTATTTTTTTTTATTAGTATTGCGCTTTACAGGCTAGGTGATTCAATCTATCAAATGAATTGAATGTAACTCTAAGCCTGAAAGTTGCTTAGGGTGGTTCTATAATTAGGTGAAATAACTGAATGTGAACTGTATGTTGAGTAAAATTAATTGCAATATATTGAAAGAAAACAAGAATAAAACAGGAACATGATAGGTTAGTGATACAATAAAATGATAATGATATGAAATATGGTACAAATTTACATGGATTGAGCTTAAAATGGTGGCGTAATCTGATGGTTCTTGTACTCACATACTTGTTGCTGGCCGGCCCTCTCTCCTTCCTCCCTCGCCAGGATAGTTTTAGCACTTTCCTCCGAAGGAAAGTAGCTATTGAGGTTGGACTCATGACGGAATTTTTGAAGAATTTCTTCAAATCTTTATCGATCCTACCTAGTAGACACCGAAAATGACCCCAGTTAAAATTTATATATATATATATATATATATATATATATATATATATGTGCCTGTTAACACGATAGCGGCCAGAGTTTTTGTTTTATCGTCACGAAACTTTTTATATAGCATTCAATTAGCAAACGATTGAACGAGTTCGTTAACCACCAAAGTCGGTCCACCGGAAGGGGGGGTTTACCCCGAACCCAAAACACTAATTTGACCATGTCAGCCGTAATATTTGTTATATTTCAACGAAACTTGGTATACGTAGTGGTAATATAGAGAGAAAAGTGAGATATAAAAATGAACTAAATCAGTTCATTAGGAGGGGGGGGGGGGTTTACTCCGGACCCACAATACCAGTTCGCCACTACTAGCCGTGATTTTTGGTATATTTCGACACTCGGTATTCGTAGTGGTAATCTATAGGTAAATATGTGTTGTAAAAATAAACTAAATAGGTTCATTAGAAGGGGGGGGTTTACTCCGGACCCAAATTCCTAATATACTCATACCGGTCGTAATTTCTGCTGTATTGAAACGAAACGCGGTATACGTCGTGGGTAACTCATGAGAAAGAAGTGTTGTAAAAATGAGCTGAAACGGTCAATCGGAAAGCGGGGGTTTACTTTGTAATATATTTCAATAGAAAAGCCCCCCAGACGTAGGTTCACAAAGCCGCCGCAAGGAGCGCTTTGTATCTAGAGGGACTGTATCCTGTTCCTGCGTTAGATCAAAATACGATAATATGAGGTTTTTTGTATTTATTACGTAGTGTAGTAGGTACCATGTGTAAACATAACTCTGGAAGCAAATTAATAATTGAACAGTTACTCATTACAAATTTAAAAGAGAACTATTCATGTTTTTATTTTATTTATGTAGGATTTTTTAAGCAAATTGTTCTGGAAAGCAGTCTACACTACCCAAATTCTGAGGAAAGTGCTTAGTTATGCAGCTCCTGCGTGACGGACTTTTTTGCTCCTACTCACTCATGATGAAAACACTGAGCGAACGTCGAAAGGAATCAATTGTCTTTTCGCGTGATGCCTGCACTTTCTTGTGTATTCTCAATCACTCCTGTCAAGTTTACACGTCAGAGGAAGCCAACGAGCTGAGTGATTCGGCATACAGCCGCCAGGAGACACCATTTGACAGGGGTAGCATCTGCGACGTTTCCTGAGTGTGATTTAGATCGTAATACGGGGAAATATTGTTCAGATATTGTTTCGGATGTGTGATCCCTCATCATTTGCTCTCAAAAATAAATAATAATATATACAGACATTGGTTAATGACAGAGTTAAAAGAAAAAATAAAGAAAACTAAATAAAAAAGTGCGTCACGCAGGAGCTGCATAACTAAGCACATTCCTCAGAATTGGGTAGGGTCTAGTGCATTCCTGAATAATTTGCTTAAAATAACCTATATAGATAAATAAAATGAAAATATAAATTGTTTTGCTCTTTTGCTTTTATGAGCAGCTGTTTCAATTATTTATTTTGTAATTAATTTCCTTCCAGAGTTTTGTGTATGCGGGGTACTACATAAATACAAAAAGCTTCACATTTTGATCTATTGATCTTGACGAGTTTCGCGAACCTAGGTTTGGCGGGCGAATTCAATTCAAACATAGTACAAAGTAACACCCCCCCCCCCCCCTTCCAATAGACCGATTTAGTTCATTTTCACAACAATTCTTTCTTATTAGATAGCCAGGACGTATACAGAGTTTCGTTACAATACAACAGAAATTACGACCGGAATAAGGAAATTAGTAATTTCTGTCCGGAGTAAACCCCTCCTTCTATCAACCGGTTTAGTTCATTTTTACAAAAAAAATTTCTCTTCGGTTGACCACAATAAATACCGATTTTCGTAGAAATATAACAAAAATTATGGCTGGTATTGACAAATAACTACTTTGGCTCCGCAGTAAAGCCCCCCCCCCCTCCGGATGGACCGATTTTGTTGGTTAATGAACTCGTTCAATCGTTTGATGGGGGAATACTACATACCAAGTTTCGTGGCGAAAAAACAAAAACTTTGGCCTGTATCCTGTTAACGGACACGTATATAACTATATATATTTATATATATATATATATATATATATATATATATATATATATATATATATATATATATATAAATTTGAACGGGGGTCATTTTCGGTGTCTACTAGGTAGGATCGATAAAGATTCGAAGAAATTTTTCAAAAATTCCGTCTTGAGTGCAACCTCAATAGCTACTTTCCTTCGGAGGAAAGTGCTAAAAATTGAAAAACAAATAATAATAATGATAATAAATAGGAAGGGAGCGACTGATATGCGCAGCAGTGTTGGGCAAAAATTATTCAGAATGATGAATAACGATTAATGAATAAATGTATTATTTCATTCATGAATGAAGAATAATTACTTTTATTCATAATTCGTTATTCTGTGAATAAATTTTATGTTTTATTCACAAATTATTCGAATGATCAATCAGAATAAACATATTTTAGTGAATAATGATAGATTTATTATGATGTTGGCAGCCAGAAATATGTATATATATGAGTGTTTAAGAAGGATTAATCAGTAGACCATCTAGGAATTAATAATAACGAATGATGAATAACGAATAATGAATAACGAATAATTTTGTGAATAATTCATGATGTACCGCACAAATAAGATAATTCAGTGAATTATTCATCATTCACTAAAAATTTATTCGAATAATCATTCTAATAAAAATGTATTCGAATAATTCCCAACACTGATGCGCAGTTGCTTGGGGCTTTACGACCCTCCCTTCCCGAGTAACAGTACAACTCACAAACAACACACAGTACTCTAAACACTTACACTGACATAAGGTCACCTACCGTACACACCCCAGGATCACCTTCCCTGGGAGTCAAACCTGGCAGTAGGTATAAAATGCACTACTGGTGAAATGAAAGTACATTCATTGAGATCTGCTCCAGAGTGAATAATTTACCAGACCTTGACATCGGAAGCAGTGCGAGCGCTGCTCCTATCCCATACTAGCCCGTAAGATTTTTTTTTTTTCATAATTTTTTTTTTAGCCAAATGAAATGACTTTTATTTATTAATTTAATGAAATTACATTCTGTAATATAATAATACATTTTGTAATGTGCTCACATAAACATAAGAAAAATAAAATAAAATCACGAGGGTCCGCACCAGCTGCCCCCTTGTCTCCTCGGGTAAGCGAGATGACTAGGGTACCCCATTCCTCAACCAGCAGCGGTACGAAGTACTGGAGCTGGAAAAGGGACGAGAGAACTGCAGACACTCTAGGGGCTTGTGGGGAGAAGACAACCACCGTTATCACTCCCTTGTATTGCTTAAAGCAGATCGCGGGGCCACATCCTGTTCAACCGTCGTGGTGGGGAATAGGGATGGTTGGGAGTGGACAGTGACTGGACAGCAGGATTAGGGTTTAGCGATAATTTGTGGTGAAAATTTGCAAAACGGATGGGGATAAGGTCTTATATTAGAGGAATGTTGAGGTCTTTATGAAGATTCTTATTGGTTATGTAAAAAAGCCCGTAAGATTAAGGAATTTATTAAGTATACAATCAAGCACTGGCTTCAGCTTGGAGGAGAGTTATCCTTCTCCCACTCCTGTCAGAAAGTGGCCAAGAAATACACAACAACGCATGCATTAGACTGGATACATGCATAATGCAGTCATGCCTGTGTTTTACCTGGCCACCAAAAGCGGACTTGAAAACAGCAAGTCGCACAGTGGTTCCAAACGCCCGATTTTGGGAAAGAAACCTCTAGGTACTCGAACCTTTATGATTTTGGTATCATTTTTAAGGTATTTTTAAGTGCTGAGTCGAATGAGACCACTACCAATTCGACAGAATTAATATTTTGGAAGATAAACGGGTTTTATATTACAACAACTGTAAAAAAGTAAGTATTCAATTTAAAAAAGTGATATTTTACTCGATTGGTAGAGATATGTATCCTTCCAAATGTATTTTCGAGTGCTGAGTGAATCAATTAACAAACAATGTAATACAGTTAAATTGTCAGAACGTATTTATCTTTATTAACATTTTCGCTTATAACGAATACATTTTGTCATTTTTACACGAGATATTAAGTAGATCTCATTTTGAATGTTCAGTTACTTAGTATCACAAACTGTTCAACAACTATCTGCAGAAAATAATAATGGTAAATTCGTCTTTGGGTAAAATAATCGCATCACTTATTGACACCTTCATTTTATTAGGCTGTGCACACATACCACCGAGTATGGCGTTGAAATTTATATGAAAGCAACTTCAAAACATGTACTGTTAGGTAAAACTATGCGCAGAGGATAGTTAAGAACTGTTTTTTTTTTTCTACACGAAATAAACTACCGATAATAGAGTTTCATTACAGATATCTTCCCAACCTAAATGCAACAAGTTCATAGTACATTTTGAAAATTCCTTTGAAAGATACATGTACTCATGAGACTTCCTGGGTAATATCAATTTTTCAGGAATAAAATAAGGAGGAAGCGTTGATCGTCGGGGTTTCGGTCAATGTTCTTATTTAATAAAACACATTTTATGGTTAAAATGTATATTTATTACTGCCAACGTTTCGGCTTGCTATACAAGCCATCTTCAGGGCTGTAAAAACATATATGGTATAACAATGGCAAAAAAGGATAGATAAATTAACAAAAAAATGTTCTCTACTTGAAACGGGACAGTTCTCAATATTCTCGATAGGTATGTTACTACGCCACTTGTTCTGTATTCTCTTGTATACCATACACATGTATATTTATTTAGATTTCTATTATTATACTATATATATATATATATATATATATATATATATATATATTCACTCATATGTGTACTCATATGTTTGTTAATTTATCTATCCTTTTTTGTCATTGTTATACCATATATGTTTTTACAGCCCTGAAGATGGCTTGTATAGCAAGCCGAAACGTTGGCAGTAATAAATATAAATTTTAACCATAAAATGTGTTTTATTAAATAAGAGCATTGACCGAAACCCCGACGATCAACGCTTCCTACTTCTGAACGGTC
>OX328130.1:17874617-18249617 GCA_946811695.1 Gonocerus acuteangulatus
CGTCAAAATCGGTCAAACGGTGTGAATTTGTTTATACCTGTGCAGTAATTCGTGAAACAATTACCGCCAACAGAGGCCAGCATCAAAGCAAATCATAAAACAGCCGACAGAGGCCAGTACCACAGCCTGCGAGTAGATAGCTCTTATCAAAGAAAGGCCAGCGCTCCTTATTTAGACACTGACTGTTGATATAAAATTGAAATAAACTGAATTACATGATTATATAATGATGTAAAGTCATCAATGAGTTCGAGTTATTCTAATTATCAAGAACATGAACAAATGAATTTGAGACATTATTCAAAGTGGCTGTCGATTCAAAATTGCCGCCAGAATCTGAATGGTTCAGTGTAGCCAATTTTTCTTGAACAAAACTTTTGACCAAATTTCGAAATTTGACCATTTTGACCTAGCCTAGGAGATTTCCCGTATCAAGGCCTACCTGTGTGCCAAGTTTGGTCAAAAACGGTGTAGATTTGTATAAGGAGCAAACAGACAGACACGTGATTTTTATATATATAGATACACAGGGCGATTCAGGTCAAAGTAGTCTAACTCTAGGGAAGATTTTGGAGATAATTTCCAACAAAAAAATTCATGAAGTATATGGCCCGATTCCGATGGGAGAAGGAGATATTCCCAATTTTCTGCTTTTTAACGTAGACATATGTTTTATTGAATAAGAAAGGATTGCTCAAAAATTGTTCATGATAATTAAATTCTAATTATGCCGTCATAAAAAAGGCAAAAAATAAAGAAAACTGTGATGTAATTCACTAAACTCATTGATAAAGGAAAGTTTTTGGACGTCTAATAACGCACTTCTGTTTTTGTTTTCGAAGAATCAGAGCCCCCTAACGGACTACAGATTCACTACTTACAGGAAACCTTTTCCATTTAGTAAGCAAATGAAGTAAAAATATATTGAGAGATAGATTGAACGATAGACTCTCTTTTATCAAAAGTTATAAATAAAAAAAAGAAGAACCTAGACGTGAATCACCTTGTGTATATATATATATATATATATATATATATATATATATATATATATATATGCTTGATGTTTATTTTTCGTCGCTGGGATGATATTTTTAGATGGAACGGCATTTTTCTCCAGCGGTGGTACTCCTCCTCACTCCTTCCTGGGATATTTCGATGGGTTCATCTTCATCTTCGTCAGCCAGGTACTTGTTTCTTCCTCGGTGGTTCCCTTGGCAACCACCGAGGAAGAAACAAGTACCTGGCTGACGAATATGGGAATGAACCCATCGAAATATCCCAGGAAGGAGTGAGGAGTACCACCGCTGGAGAAAAATGCCGTTCCATCTATATATATATATTAGAGCTAAACTATAGGCAATCTATTAATGGCCAAGATAAACTGTGATGGATTATTCTTAAATCATGGTGGTCATGAATTGGCGAGATGAATCGCCTCCATATCTGGCGCGTTCCCCTAATGTTGCATGAAACCGCAAATATCTCTCTCCTTGTCCCCGTTCTCGTTTTAAGAATAATTTCTTGTCAGTGGCCTTAATTTACAACATAATCCTTCTCTATTTAGTAGACAATAATAAAGAGATGCTAGTGATAAAAAATATGCCTATTCAAATTAAGTAGAATTCCTGTTTCAATATTATATTTTTCCACTAGAAACAGAGACATTTCGCCTACTTTCGACATTTTCGTGAGAATTAATCATTATTAGAACTGATTAATGTTGGATTTAATTATTATTTCTGTGAGAGGTATTCATATATTTTAATTAGGCGATACTGGTCGCTGGTATTTTTATTTATGAACCACGGGTCCTCTGATCTATGTGAGACAACCTAGCCCGCCATTCCTCGGACCGACCGTCAACACGTTCTTTAGTGCTCTTTCAATACAGTATATTCGGCGTTCCTTATGCCAGTAGCCTCTCTTTCGGTCTATGGTAACCCGCTTCTCTTGGCGTTACGAAGTTGTTCCCCGGTGAAGTTTTATGTCCGGTTCCAGCTTTTATTCTTCAGGCTGCCCTCTCGCCGATTAGTGAGATTTTCCCAGAATTCCCTCAATCCTCTCCTTCGACTTCTTCCTTTCTTCTTAAATGTCAATGCCGTTTTGCCGAATGCGATTGCCCCAAAGGTAAGGCTGCTTTTTCTATTTAATACAAATATGGGTTGTATCCATAGTCTATTATGTTTTTGCTCTCCACTTATATCTGACCTCACAAGGGCATCATAATTTTGTTGGGTAATTCATTATCCTACAAAATGCTTTACAGTAATTGAGGCAAAACAAATACCTGACGAGCCTGCACTGTCACCCGTAATTTAAGAATAATTAGTAAAAGACATATACCATATCTGCTGTAAAAGAATGTTCATCTGCACGCGAGCCTGATAGTGTGCTAGTCTTGAAACACTGATTTGAAGACCACAAAGATGTGATGTGTGACTATTTTGTACTCCTTGCATTTTTCCAGGGAGTAGATCTGATCCGTAGTGGACTTACCTCTTCTAAATACCGCCTGGTACTTACCAATCTCTTTTAACAAGCCCCTCATACAGGACATTTAAGAGGACGCGCAGTAATAAACGAGTCTCAGTTTATCTCAGTCTCAGTCTATTTAATTAAGGGGTTAAATTGTACCAAAAAAAAAAAATATATATATAAAGAAGACTCACTGAACCAAGAAGCCTCTTCATAGGAGAAGACCAAACCCTGACTGTCATGTCCTTTCAATAGAGCAGGAATAACTATCGTAGCGAAAGCTATTGTCATCCCTAGGTCCATCAGGAGCAGATTTTTAGCCGTACTCGCCAGTATCTGAAACAAAAAAGGATTAAAGCATAATAATTAGCCAATAATATATGTATAATTTAATTTGTGGCAAGAATAGGAACTGTGTCGAGGTTCATTGGATACCTGGACACAGTGGAATCCCGGGCAATGAAAGGGCAGAGCTATTAGCAAGAATGAGCGCCGCTACAATGCTATTTCGGCCGGTCCCTTTTTGCGGTATCCTGCCGCGGATTGAAATTATTTATTGCACGCTAAACACCGACTTGGTTATAAAAAAAAAATCACATTAAGAATATTTTCTTACATTTATTAAAAGAAGAGGGGGGGGGGGTGTTGGGGTGAGTTTTTTTTGCGATACGCCAAGTAGAAGGGTTGAAATTTACATTAATGCAAATATATCTGCCCGACAATATAACATAATCTATTTTTATTCTTTTAAACAAGTCTAATATTTTCGTTTAAACGTCGTTATCAAAAGATCTACAAGTTAACCGTTATGACATTGAAACTGGTTAAAAACCTAGTTATCACAGAAAACTACATACCGTTCACAACTGTGTAGCGAAATTTCAGAACTCTTGTTCAATGGAATCTACAGAAATCACAACATCTTTAAGCATCTTACAACTTAGGAAAAACCAGCTGTGTACATGGAGCGTTCTCAACTCATGGATTCAGACGGGTTCCCTCGGGCAGGAAGTGGATAACAATGAACAAGATAAATATACAAAACTAGTAAGCCACCAAGAAATAAGTATTGTGGTGTTCTGAAGTAAAATTTATTGTTTGGACTTTTGGCCATGATTTGATGGTAAATACTCCACATACTGCACCGGCACTATTTATCAGTAGAAGAATAGGAAGTAACAACGCTTTTGCAAAACTCAAAACCTGAGGCAGACTAAATACTTTATGCAAAAGCCTTCTGGAGGAGTCTGACAAGAGCTGAAGCTTCTCAACAAAGTGGAACTTCGGAAAGCTATTGAAATAGTTACGGGATATTGCACCCTGAGCAAACAACTTTATATGTTGAAGATAGTAAACTCCCACATCTGAAGGTGGTGTGGGGATGAAGAAGAGACGCAGATACACATCATCCGTGACTGCGATCGGCAGGATTATATAAGTTTTAGGTACATTGAAGAATCAAGGGTCACCGACGATGATCCAAATGAAATGTCAATAGGGGGACTTCTTGATAAAAAAAAAAGTCCGTCACGCAAGAGCTGCATAACTAAGCACTTTCCTCAGAATTTGGGTAGTTTAGACTGCTTTCCAGAACAATTTGCTTAAAATATCCTACATAAATAAAATAAAAACATGAATAGTTCTCTTTTAAATTTGTAATGAGTAACTGATCAATTATTAATTTGCTACCAGAGTTATGTTTACACATGGTACCTGTTACGCTACATAATAAATACAAAAAAACTCATATTATCGTATTTTGATCTAACGCAGGAACAGGATAAAGTCACTCTAGTGGTAGAAAGCGCTCCTTGCGGCGGCTTTGTGAACCTACGTCTGACGGGCTTTTCTATTGAAATATATTACAAATTAAACCCCCGCTTCCCGATTGACCGATTCAGCTCAGTTTTACAACACTTCTTTCTCATGAGATACCCACGACTTATACCGCGTTTCGCTACAATACAGCAGAAATTACGACTGGTATGAGTATATTAGGAATTTGGGTCCGGAGTAAACCCCCCTTCTAATGAACCGATTTAGTTTATATTTACAACACATATTTACCTGTAGATTATCACTACGAATACCGAGTTTCGTCGAAATATACCAAAAAACACGGCTGGTAGTGGCGAATTGGTATTGTGGGTCCGGAGTAAACCCCCCCTTCTAATGAACCGATTTAGTTCATTTTTATATCTCACTTTTCACGCTATATTACCACTACGAAAACCAAGTTTCGTTGAAATATAACAATTATTACGGCTGACATAGTCAAATTAGTGTTTTGGGTTCGGCGTAAACCCCCCCTTCCGGTGGACCGACTTTGGTGGTTAACGAACTCGTTCAATCGTTTGCTAATTGAATGCTATATACCAAGTTTCGTGACGAAAAAACAAAAACTCTGGCCGCTATCGTGTTAACAGACACACACATATATATATATATATATATATATATATATATATATATATATATATATATATATGCATATGTAAGGCCCCGTTTTCCCTTTGGCCTTGTTAAGTGAATAAGGATGAGAGAAAAGGTTGGCTGTCCATCTCTAGAGATGTGAGAACCACGAATCCGCAAACGTTGCGTCTGGGATGTTGGCACTGCACGTGGCTGATTCGTAAGATTCCTGGAAGATCTAAGACCTGACAAGAGTTTCTAGTTCAATCACCTGCAAAAGCAGGAGTGGGGTACAAAGGGTTTAAAAAGAGCTGGCTTACCTCCGACCGGGCAGAGTTTGCATCCGTTCCTGAGACTTCGGCCCAGATGCTGTTCAGAGGTAGGCCAGTTCCAAATTCTCTATAATCTCCCCAAATGATCATATTTGATAACTCTACCTATCCGTCTCTCTCACTCAACCTTTTCTCTCATCGTAGCAATGGTTTATGACATTTATGTTTTGTATCCTCTGTGTAAATTATAGTTTTAAAAAGGAATTTCCGCTTCTCTAAAATATTTCCCCATTGTCTATATCTCTAAATCCCGTCCTTGCTGATCAGTCCCTTACAAATGGTGTCAGGTGTGGGGTATTATTTAAATGTCCAGCTGCAAGCCGGCATTAGATAAGAACCCTGCTCTCGAGATAGGCCGGCGGCTGTACTGCTGACGCTGATAGGACAATTCCTCGAACTGATATCTCGGCGCTGGGTAGTTGTTCATTCAATGTCCTCACGTTTCCTGGTTTAAGGACCGCCAAATACGGATATTTGGTGGTTAGCCCTGTTAGAGAGTAAAGCAATCCCTATTCGTAAGCATAACGTGTTGGGGTTCATTGGAAACGTTGAAAATAGAGCTATACGATGGTGGTAACGGAACAGCAGTTTGCCGATCTGAAAACGGCATTGGATCAGGCGTTGGCTGCAAATGAGCAATTCAGGGAAGAATTCGAGAAGACAAGGCATGAGGGTAAGCAAGGAAAGAGGGATCTTTCTCTTCAGGGAATGGTCGGTCCATGGTCCGGTGACGATTCTGGGGTTCCAATCCAAGACTATCTCAATGGTTTGGAATTAGTGGCAACTAGCGGAAACTGGGAAGATCGTGATAAATCCCTTGTGTTAAGGATGAGACTGAAAGGGATGGCTGCGAAATTTTTGGCCAGCAGATCGGATCTCAAGGGGCCAAATGTAAAATATTCCACGATTCGAGATGCTCTTTTAGACCGCTTTAAGGCGACTATGCAACCTGAGCAGTTTCTCCTTCAGCTTAGTTCAATGAAACAAGAGCGTGGGGAGGATGTCAGAACTTTCGGAGATCGTTGTCGGGAGATGGGTGAACGATCACTCTCAGGTGAGGGATCGGAGGAAGAAGTTATAGGGGCTCGCAAACAACTGGATAAAGTCGTCCTTACATCATATTTAAATGGGCTCGGAGGAGAGATTGGGAGGCTGACGAGACTCGCGTTCCCAAAGGAATTACAAACCGCGATTGAGAAGGCTAGAGCCATTGAAACGGAGTTAGGGCGACACGAAAAGGGAATATTTACTGTAGAGAAGAATCCCCAGGATAACGAAATTCCCAGTCCCGAGGAAGTTGGACAAAGCGAAGTAAGGGTCATTGAGAGGGGTAATCCAAGTGGCTGTTATCGCTGCGGGGATACGAATCATTGGGCCAGGGGATGTCGACAAACAGAGAGGGTTAGTGATATTTCTCCCAAAAATAGTACGAATTGTTATAGGTGTGGTCGTCGTGGGCATATCGCTCGCCAATGTCGTTCCAAACCCCTCGTGAAAGGAACTTTGCCAAAGAAGGCCCCAAACGCGAACGACTTGGGGAGGGCCCCGGCCCTAAGTCGGCGACAAGGGGATCGCGCTACGAATTACTAGGCATAGGTGGAGGAGGTGAGAAAGGGTTAAAGGTGAGCACCTGGATAAATGGGCGGATTCATAGGATGATAGTAGACACTGGTGCTGAAGTTACTCTAATCAGGTCTCCTGCCTCAGGATCCAAATTAAGACCCGCGACTAGTAAGATTAGGGGGGTAACTGGTGTGGTAATCCCGGTACGCGGTATTCAAACGGTGAATATCGAAGTTAAGGGCCATCGACTGTCCCACGACGTCATAGTGGCTGACGTCTGCTTAGAAGGAGATGGACTATTAGGCTTAGACTTACTAGGGAAATTAGACGCCCATATAGACCTACGTTCGGGATTGTTAGTCACGGGAGCATCGCCTAAAATTGAATCCCTACCTTCCGTTGGTTCGATAACAAAGAGGGATGAGTTAAAAATGTCTGCGAACCGAGAGTGGGTACGTTTCATGAGTAGGACGGCGAGAGAACTAGAAGCCAAGTTTTCAGGTCATATTTTATCCCTTCCAACTAGCGTGAATATAGGAGCTAAGCCGATAGTCAAGGAGGAATCAAGACACACGGGGAAGAAGGATAACAAAACCAGCTCAGCGCGTCTTTCGCGAGAGGAAACGCTTCCGGCCTTCAGTGAATCTCTATTAGAGATTTCCGTACCAGGGAAACTAGACCAGAAAGCTGTCATAATTGAGCCGTCAAGAGCACTTCCCAATGGGGTTGTAGGAGGGAGATGCATTAACACTCCTCGGGACGGCCGTTCGTGGATGCAGTTCGTCAATTTGACCGCTTCGGCTGTGACATTGCCACGGCTTCTAGTGGTAGGTCTGGTAGAGAGAGATTGGGCGGAAGACGGTGGATCTTGTTCGGAGAGGGAACGCGAGGATGGCTCTAAAACTCCTGTTGGTTTCGCCTCGATCGTTGGCGAGAAATTGGGCCATTTAAGTGGTGGGGAAAGGAGGGATATGGAGTCCTTGTTGTCCAGATATTCAGACATTTTTTGTGAACCGGGTCCCGAAGGTTGCTCCCTGCCTGTTCAGCACCATATTGAAACTGGAGATGCCAGACCTGTGGTGAAACGCCCGTATCGTGTGCCTTTCAGTGAACGGGAGGAAATGGAACGGCAGGTTCAGACGTTGCTTGAACGAGGCGTCATTACGCCGTCTAAAAGTCCTTGGCAAGCACCTGTAATTCTAGTCAAGAAAACTTCCCCAACAGGTGACTTAAAGTATCGATTCTGCACAGATTTCCGTGGCCTCAATGCAGTTACTAAGGTCGATACTTACCCGCTTCCGTTGATACAGGAAACCTTAGAACAATTGGGGAGTAGCCAAATCTTTTCCACAATTGATCTTTCGAGTGGGTACCACCAAATACCGATAGCACCCCAGGATCAGGCAAAAACGGCCTTCACGACTGTAAACGGACACTATGAGTACAAAAAAATGGCTTTCGGCCTTGCGGGGGCACCTGCCACGTTCCAACGGGTCATGGACCAACTTCTTGGCCGACTGAAGGGCACCGGGTGTTTCGTTTACCTCGATGATGTGGTGGTTTATAGCTCATCACTGAGGGAACACATGCTCCGGTTAGAGGAGTTGTTCGACATATTCAGAGGCGCTAATCTAAAAGTGAACTTGAACAAGTGCGCTTTTGCGGCATCGGAAGTGACCTATCTGGGACACGTAGTTACAGCCGAGGGAGTGAAACCAGATCCTAGAAAATTAGAGGCGATCAAGTCTTTTCCAGCCCCCAGAAATGTGAAGGAGTTGCGAAGTTTTCTAGGGTTGGCAAGCTATTACCGTAAATTCATAAAAGGCTTTGCGGATCTTTCAAGACCGCTGACAGAATTAACTGGCTCACGAGTACGATTCCAGTGGGGCGACAAGCAACGGAAGGCTTTTGAATCGCTAAGAGAAATCCTAAGTTCGGACTCAGTCTTGTGCTATCCGAATTTCAGCGAGCCATTTATATTGTCCACCGACGCATCAGGAGTAGCTCTGGGTGCCATTCTGTCCCAGTACAGAGATGGCGGCGAGAGACCTGTTTGCTACGCTAGTAGGCAGTTGAAGGGTCCAGAACTCAACTACTCGGCAACAGAACGAGAACTGCTAGCGGTGGTTTGGGCAACAAAGCTGTTCCGTTGTTATTTACTAGGGCGAAGGTTTAAGCTTGTCACTGACCACTCTGCCTTGAGGTGGATGCTAAGCCTTCGAGACCCGTCTTCGCGGCTGACCAGGTGGGCCCTTCGGTTAGAGGAGTTCGACTATGAAGTCGAACATCGCCCGGGGAAGAAACATTCTAACGCTGATGCTTTAAGCCGTACAATAGCTGTAGTCACGGGAAATAGGCAGAAAATAACCCGAGGTAAATTGAAGGATGCTCAAAAGGAGGATACGTGGTGTCAAAGAGCCATCAAGAGAGGCACTGTTCATGTACAAACAGATGCCGATGGCCTGCTATATTGGGCCGATGGGGCAACGGATGAGTCGGAATGGAGGCTTATGGTGCCTGAGGGTCTACGAAAAACAATCGTTGAAGAAAATCACTCGAAACCATGGGCTGGGCACCCAGGGGCTGATCGTACTCTCGCGGTAATCAAAAGCTCATATTATTGGCCGGGCATGGCGGCGGATATTAAGTCCTTTGTGGAACGGTGTCACGCGTGCGCTAGCAGAAAAAGTCCTATATCTCAAAAGGTCCCCCTGGAAGCTCCCTATATGGCCACAGGGCCTTTCGAGCAGGTATCGCTAGATATATTTGGGCCTTTGCCGACTTCCAAAAGGGGCCATCGTTACCTTTTGACCGTAATTGACAATTTTACACGGTATGCGGAGGGAATACCACTGAAGGGGCAAACAGCTGAAGAAACGGCCGTAGCACTCGTCGAGAATATTATCACTCGACATGGGGTCCCTAGGAGGTTGTTAACAGACCAGGGAAGAAATTTCGTTTCTCGACTGTTTACTCAAGTTTGTAGAGCTCTGGGGATTAGGAAATTACAAACTACCGCCTACCATCCGGAATGTAAAGGAATGGTAGAGAGGTTACATCGAACTCTTACCGATTCGATATCCCAATATGTGCGAAGAGACGGTCGTGACTGGGATAAGTGGGTCCCATATGCTCTCATGGCATATCGAGCAATACCTCATTCGTCGACAGGATACTCCCCAAACTACCTCATGCTTGGGCGAGAATTGGTAACTCCGTTTGATTGCTGGGTAGGTCCAACCAATGACGGATCGGAATCAGCGGACCATGTCGAAAAGTTAGGGCATCGGCTGAAAGAAGCCTATAAGGACGCTTTGAGTCGTGCCGAAAAGGCCTGGGCAATGAGGACCCATTATTGTAATGCCCGGCGTAAGGAGCGACGCCTAGAGGTGGGGGATTGGGTCTATCTCCATTGTCCAGCCGTAAAGCCTGGGAATTGTCCAAAATTCCACTGTCCCTGGACAGGCCCACACAAAGTAGAAAGGGTTCTTTCGCGAGTGAACTATGAGATCCGACTGGCCACTGGATCTCTGAATGTAGTTCATATAAATAGGCTAAAACGGGCCCCGGGGGGAGGAGGGGATTCGCACCCTAAGGTTATGACGAAGGCAGGTGGGGCAACCCGGGAAGTGGAAGGGTCGGAAGATGAGGTCATGGAGCCGGAATGGGAAATTAACCCAGGGTGTTGTTATGGCTCAGAAGACGACTCTTGTGAGGACCAAGATGAAATTGAAACGCAGAGTGAGATTCACAGACACTGTCCGGTTGCTGCGGGAAGATCGCCAGAATGTAATGACCCTGCCTGCCCTCTGGGCGTTAGATCCTCTCCTGAGGAAGAAAACAGGGAAATAACCCAGGATAGTCAAGGGGAGGGAAACGAAGGACGGATTGAGACAGGTGGGACTTCCGGGGAAAGTTCCAGTGGTTCAGATAGCGAGAGCCAAGCTCAGCCAAAGGGGAAACCTGATGCTACTTGGACACCAAAGGGGAAAACTTTAACTTTTTCTCGTAGGTCCCCATACCCGCTTAGGAGGAGAGCTAAGTTGCCTGAAAATGATTCCTGAATATCTTATTTCAGGGTTGTCGCTGTGGGTGGGCCTAGGAGTATGGCCCTTGGCGTGGGCAAGTCTGGTTTTTCTAAGACGAGGTGACGTAGTTGTGACGGGAGACAAATGGCGTCTACTGGTTCACTTGAATGTATCACACCTAGAAGGTATAATGCAAACTCTGCCCGGTCGGAGGTTAGCCAGCTCTTTTTAAACCCCTTTGTACCCCACTCCTGCTTTTGCAGGTGATTGAACTAGAAACTCTTGTCAGGTCTTAGATCTTCCAGGAATCTTACGAATCAGCCACGTGCAGTGCCAACATCCCAGACGCAACGTTTGCGGATTCGTGGTTCTCACATCTCTAGAGATGGACAGCCAACCTTTTCTCTCATCCTTATTCACTTAACAAGGCCAAAGGGAAAACGGGGCCTTACAATATACATATATATATATATATATATATATATATATATATATATATATATACAAATTTTAACCACCGTTATTTTCGGTCTCTAGGGGTTCTGAAACGCGAAATTTTCTAGTCGGCACTTCCGGATTGTTTCATTGTATCAACCCTATAAGCGGGGTTCCTCCCTATGGGGGAGGGAGGAACCGCGCTAAAAACGAATGAAACCATTTTCAAGGCGATAGCTTTAACCGTTTTCGAGAAAATTGGAAAAATAGTTTTTGAATACAGTTTTTGGTTTGGGTACTTAGAATCATGGGATTCAGTTCTGCGTGTTCTACTTTCATTAAAACTAATATGTTGAAATTTTGGGTAGTTTGGGGTATTGGGTTAATTTTTGGGAGTTAAGGAAGGGTTAGAATAAAATATTTTATTAACAGACATGAAAAGTTTTGGTAACTTTGTAAATTTTCCTTTATATCTCTAAAACGGTTGAGAACCTTGGGAAGCGGAAGTTTACCATTCGAAAGCGTACTATTCTCTACAAAAAAGATTCTAAAGAAATTTTTGATTAGGCATTGTCAATCGGAGGAATAAGTGCTTAAAACTTCAAATGTGTTTGTTTTGTTCTTTTGACCGGGTTTTCGTAGTTGTTTAGCTCACATTTTAATGTTTTTTTTTTTTTTTTTTTTTTTTTTTTTTTTTTTTTTTTTTTTTTTTTTTTTTTTTTTTTTTTTTTCTTAATTGCATTAATTTATAGAATTAGTATTACTGTAGAAGAAATCAAGAAAATTAGAAACAGTTTGATATTTGTTTTGATATTTGAAATAACTATTTGTAGCAGGGGTCTCCCGTGGCCTAGTGGCTAGCGCGCTAGATTCATAAGCGGGAGATGGTGGGTTGGATCCCCACCGGGGGCAGGAATTTTCTCATCTCAAGGCTCGCTGAGAAAATTCCTGGGTGTCGGCGCTAATGGCCAATATTTGTCGATGCGCCGTAAAAAAAAAAAAAAAAAAAAAAAAAAAAAAAAATATATATATATTTGTAGCAGTTGGGCTGGCCAACCAGTGGTGGGTGCCATTCCAGGTATAAGGGTACGCTGCCCCTTGGTAACGGGCCCTTTGTTTACGGGGGAAAGGTTGAACCAAAATAATAACGGTTTCTATTTCAATCTTTCCAAATGACACTAGGGATAAAAACTGAACCGCGCTAAGATGACGCAGTTCCTGCGAGTCGGACTTTTTTTATATCCAGGTCGTAAACTCATTTTTGTGATAGTCTCCCGTTAAAGTCTGATTTTTTTGGTTATTTCAGCCATAGAGGTGACGATTGGCGAGATCCTCAGATAGAAAAGAGATGTTAATGGCAACATAAAATCACTCAAATATTGCAAAGTAAATTGCCAATGGGTTCACGAATAGCTGAGTGCAGAGTAATTCAAACAAATTATTAAAATATTCAGACTAAGCAAAGTCTAAGAAAGAAAAGTCTCCACGCGTCATTGATATCTTAGAATAGCTCCTCTGGTATTTTCGTAACATCATTTCGGCGCCATATCAGTATTGAATCAACACGCCTAGTCATGGAGCACCCCGGTACAGCAGCAATAATTCATGGAGATAAAATTCCTTCAACTATAATCCCTTTCCCAGTTTACAATAGACAACATTATTTACAGAAATCTACGTTAACATCAAACATAAGTTAAGTTAAGAATGGATGTCGTAGAATAATTATATTTTGTATCAATATTTAAGGAACTCTAACAGAAATGAAGCAAGTATGCACTAGGGTATATAGTAAATATTTCGGGGGGGCTAGGCATTTGGGGTGTACGGAAAATTTTAAATATTTTAGTGTAAAATTGTGAGTTTTAAGGTCCTCTGGACACATAGTAGACTAGGGTAAACATAGAAGATTTTTTCGATGTTATATGTTTTTTTTTTTTACATGAAATGTTCCCAACAAACCAAAATTCCGGGGGGGGGGAGGCTGCAGGCCCCTCAGCCATTTAGGTTTGAATGTAACACTCCATCATCATCGATGAATGAATTACTCTGAAAACCCAGGACGCAACCGTTAAAGTTGGTGCTTGAATTTCTCTCTGGAGTAAATTCCAACTTCAACGGGCCAGTTTTGGTTTTTTAGGTCAACTAAAACATGTGCCGTTTCCTTAGATCACGAAAATAACAGTGATTGAAATTTGTATGTACATATTTATATGTATAGACAGATAAATAGTCTTTATCAAGCAACAAAAAACATAACCAAACAACAAAACAAATTGTAGACGAAACAATTGCTATAATACTACATACATATAACTCTCAAGACTAATACTCTTGGCTAACAGCCATCAGAGGGAGGTAATACCAACCATAATAATAGCATTAATATGTGATAAAAAAAAAATCAAAAAAGGCAAAGACAACATACTTTTTACAAACCTACATTACAGCTACTTGCTTACAACTAAACAATTGCTAACAACCAAATTTTAATATTTGAATATAATTATACCATCTAAAATTATTTATTAAATATGTGCTACATAACAATAAATTATGGTACCTAATAATTAACATATAATTTATATTTCCAAAATATAAACATAAAAACTAAAACTACTAAAATACACACATATACTATTGTCTTGTATGACGATTTGTCCTGACAGATTCTGAAATTTGGCAATATTTTTTTTGAACTAGCCTACTTTTTATACCAAAAAGACATCCTCCACTAGCCCTTCCAAATTTAGCAGCTTTCACAGCTGGAATCCATTTTAATACGTAATTACCAAATTTTACGGCATATTGTTCAAAATCATTCACAACGTGTGTTTCGATTAATAAGAACATGTGGTTCGATTAATAAGAACGGTTGCATCGAATTATATGTACAAGGTTTGGTTTAAGTGGTAAATAGGAATTTGTCTACAAAAGGGCAATATTTTTAAGTTTTTTGCGTTTTACGCGCAAACGGTGCGTCGGATCAAAAGATATCTCAGAAAAAATTAGTCTTAAAATTAAATTTTCTATCAGAATTCGTCATAAAAAAATACCTGCCGCCATTGGAAACTAAAGAGTTAGATGCGCTGGAGAAAAACTGGAAAATGTTACAAAGTCAACTAAACCTTCAAAAGAAACCTCATGCAACATAATTATGACCTACCAAGTTTCATTTCGAAATTGCATATTTGCAATTGCATATTTCAATAACTTCAATTCATACTATTCAAATAAAATCCAACCATAAAGTTTTTTTTTTTTTCTTTCTCCTTTAACGGTGACCATGACCCATGTGGTTGATTTCACCCCAAAAATAAAGAAGAAAAGAAGATTAATAAGAACATATCTTGGCTTGTTACATAGTCAAGAAAATTAATATCATGAATTTTATTTTTGAGAGCGGATATATTATAAGCAAGTACCAAGTATATTATAAGTAAATTCCAACTTTAAAGGGCCAGTTTTGGTTTTTAGGTCAACTAAAACATGTGCCGTTTCCATAGATCACGAAAATAACGGTGATTGAAATTTGTATGGTACATATATGTATGTATATATATATATATATATATATATATATATATATATATACATACATACATATACAGGGTGTCCCAGTATATGTGTCCACCCCCTTTTCCTCCTAGAGTTGTTGGAATTTCGAAATGAAACTTGGTAGGTCTTAGTTATGTTGCATGAGGTTTCTGCATATTCCGTTAAATATTAAACCTACAACTTTGGTCTTGGTATCATCTAAAAAGAAAATTAATAGGCTACAACGTTTGCATCGAGGCGTTTTTATGTACAAGGTTTGGTTTCAGTGGTAAATAGGAATTTGTCTACAAAAGGGCAATATTTTTAAGTTTTTTGCGTTTTACGCGCAAACGGTGCGTTGGATCAAAAGTTGTCTCAGAATAAATTAGTCTTAAAATTAAATTTTCTATCAGAATTCGTCATAAACAATACCTGCCGCCATTGGAAACTAAAAAGTTAGATGCGCTGGAGAAAAACTGGAAAATGTTACAAAGTCAACTAAACCTTCAAAAGAAACCTCATGCAACATAATTATGACCTACCAAGTTTCATTTCGAAATTCCAACAACTCTAGGAGGAAAAGGGGGTGGAAACATATACTGGGACACCCTGTATATATACTTTAGTGGGAGTTGTCTTGCGGCCAAAGAAATTTCCGGAATGGCAAATATATTAACGATAAAATATTTCTTTTAGTAGAGTCGGTAGTAACAAAGTGAACCTAACTTGCAGTCTTGATAATAATTAATAATTTCCGTTCCGGCTGCATTCTTACGTATTTTTCACTGCTTACAGGTGAAGGCCAGATAAAATAGGTAGTAAAAACCATATGTAGAGGAAGGTTCATTCAGTCTATAAAATAAATATGTAAAAACAAAAACTATTCCTGTTTATTTTGTAATGAAATATGATATTTTGTTCAAACTCTTACATGATGGTCTTATTTCATTCCAATATATATATATATATATATATATATATATATATATATATATATATATATATATATACTTCAAGTTTTAATTTAATTTTACGGTAAATCTGAAGGAGAGCGTCCTCAGCACTGATTTTCTTCAAATTGTGCACTCTAACGTATTTTGATGCACTAAACACGAATCCGTTGCAAAAAAAAAAGTTGCTCTCAACTAGGAAAGAAGTTATTTAAAAAAAAAGTTCACTGTTATGAAGGTTACAAACGATCGCATAAACAACGTACTTGTAAACTCGCGCATGCGAAATAGTCCTTAATGAAGAAGTATAATTGAAATTAACTATCAATTATTAAAATTTACTAACACTTATTTATTCAGAAACATTTTTTTAAATAATGAAACATTCTTCAAATTTCTTGTTTCGCTCCTGAAAAGTATTATATAACAGAAATCCCTTAATAATTAGCTAATGCCTTTATGATTTGTTCCTTCTAAGCTTCTCTAATTCCCTCTAAGCTGTAATTAGCTTGTTATTGTTATCGTTATTACAGTTTATTGTAGAAAGTTTTGAAAAAAATGAAGTTACACGACTTCATAATTCTTATCCTTAATCGAAAAGAATTACTCAAATTTTTAATACAAAACGAAGTTTTGAGTAATTCTCTGGATTGTGGAAAATGTGGGCAACAGTTGAAGTTCAATGAAACTACTTTTGGGCATAGGACGACTTTTGGGCATGGAATTCTTTTAATTTCTGCGAGTTGGATTGACTAGGGGTTTTGATGTTTTCTAGAGCCAGCGGAAACGCATAGCACGTATGCCCAAAAGCGACAGTTTACGACCAAGTCAGCTACCACAGGTGAGTCTAAATTTCAATTACACTTCGTCATTAAGGACTATTGCGCATGCGCGTGTTTACATATAAGCTGTTTACCCCGTCTTTTATAATCTCCATAACAGTGAACTTTAGTGCTTAATAACTTCTTTCCTAGTTGCGAGCGGGGTTTTTTTTTTTTTTTTTTTTTCAACGGATTCGTGTTTAGTGCATCAAAATACGTTATAGTGCAAACTTTAAGAAAATCGTAGCTGGGACGCTCTCCTTCAGTTTTACCCAAGACATAATGCAATACGTCTTAATCCCATCGTTCATTTTGACAAATTACCTTAAGTACAAAAATTTATTTATTTATTTATTTATTTATGGAGCTCCGCAACAGCAAGGTGATCTGCTCACATATTTCATGAAAGTAAATATAAGTAAACAAATAGAAGTAAATAAAATATTAAAAGATATAAGGTAAACACAAGGGCTACAAAGCACAACATAAAGTTAACAAAATAAAAACGAACAAAAACAAATAAAAAAAAAATAAATAAAAAATAAACTAAATAAAAAAAAATAAAATAAAAAAAAAATAATAAAAAAAATAGAAGAAGAAAGAAGTACAATACAATAAATGAACTATTATAATAAGAAATAATAAAGTATCTGATAGTTTATTTCAATATAAAAATCATTATTCTATGACGAGACATTTAATTTTAACACACACACACATACACACACACACACATACACACACACATACTCACACACATACACACACACACACACACACACACACACACACACACACACACACACACACACACACGCACACGCACACACACACACACACACACACACACACACACACACACACACACACACACACACACACACACACACATTTATTCGCAATCGCTTCAATAAACCATACATACGTTCAGTTGAGTCATATTTTGTCGTACAGTTTCATTTTATGTAAGTGTTGTAGAATAGTAACAATGTGTGGGCTTTTTTCAGAAAATAGTTCGGACATGTCATGTGGAATCGTTAAATAGTCTCGTGTTCTGCATTCTGTAAGTAAGTGTTTAACTGTTAGTTGTCTGTTGCATGTCTGACATATTGGACTGTCTTGCCTTGTCATGAGATGGGAATGTGTTAAATGAGTGTGTCCAATTCTCAGTCTTGTAATTACTACTTCATCACGTCTTGATAGCTGCGGACTAGCTTGCCATTCATGAGTACTGCTTTTTATCTCCCTCAGGAGGTTATCTCTTGTGCTGTACCATGAGGCTTCCCATTCTAGACGGATATTATCCGTAATTAGTAAGTGTAAGTCTTCAGTCGTAAGTAAGTTCAAGTCAACTGATTCTCCTCTGCTTGCTTGTTTTGCTTGTTCGTCTGCTGTTGTGGATTGTCCAATATTTTCATGTCCTGGTACCCACAACATTGTTACCAGTATGTTGTGTGTCTGAAGTCTGATGATGTGCTCTAAAATTTGTATGATGATAGGATTAGTGTTATATATGTGTAAGGAGAGTAAACAACTTAACGAGTCTGAGCATAGTGTTATGTTCTGTGTTGTAGTTTGTACGTTAGTTAGACCTAAGAGAATTCCGTGCAGCTCAGCGGTGTATATGCTCGTGCATTTCGGTAACGTGGCGAGATATTTTTCTTGATTTATAATAGCGGCTGCACCGACGCCAGCATTCATCTTAGATCCATCAGTGAATAGGTACAGTGTATCTGTGTTTGTCTGCGTTAAATGGTTGTACGTAGTCTGGTAAAAGTATTTAGAAAGTGTGTCAGTCTTTTTAAATGTTGTCAGAGTCAAGTCAATTTTTAAGTTATTTACTCTCCAGGGTGGAATTGAGAGATGTCTTTGCGTGTACGTCGGTTGTGTAAGAACATGTCCATTCTCTCTATCAAGCATACAGCGTACTATGAGCGGCTTTTGCTTTGCTTGTCTCTCTGAGTATATATCTGCATAGGGATTGAATAAAAATGAATTTACGCACTGTGAATTTAATGATTTTGATTTTGTAATAAATTTGAGACACATCATCTGACGTCTATTATTCAGTGGAAGCTCTCCCGATTCTGCATAAAGACTGTTTACGGGACTGGATCTAAATGCTCCTAAAGCTATCCGGATTCCCGTATTATGCACTGTATCTAACGCTTTCAGAGTACTTGAACTGGCAGATGAATATACTATAGAACCATAATCCAGTAGCGACCTGGTAAAGGCTCGATAAAATCTAAGCATGGTACATCTGTCAGCTCCCCACTTAGTGTTACTGAGAATCCTCAATAAATTCAGCGATTTGTTGCATTTATTGAGGAGTCCTTGGATATGGGGTCCCCATGTTAAGCGATGATCGAATGTCACTCCAAGAAATGTTAGTATTCGTGTTTGTGTTATGTGATTATTGTTTAATGTTAAATTAGAGTTTGGCATGTTATGTTTTTTTGTAAATAAGATGTACTTGGATTTATCATCAGAAAATTTAAATCCAGTCATAGAACACCAGTATTCCAAAGAATTAATTGTGTCCTGAATCTTTTCCATGGCGGTGTGTGTATTAGCTGATGTGACATACAATAATAGATCATCAGCATATTGACAGTATGATACTCCTTGCGGAATAAAGCGTCCAACGGAATTGATAGCTATATTGAAGAGTGTGGTACTCAGAACTCCACCTTGAGGCACTCCGTTTTCCTGGAGAAACTCATCAGAATGAACTGAGCCTATCCTCACCCTGAAACACCGATTAGACAAGTATTGAGAAGTATACTGTAGAATACTTCCCTGCATACCCCAATCATTCATCTGTGCTAATATTAACCTTGTCCAGAGGCGGTCGTAAGCTTTCTCCAGATCTAGCGAGAGAGCTACAGTAGTTTGTTTCAGTAAAAATCCATTTAGTATGTCATTCTCCAGGCGAGCAATGTGATGTAGAGTGCTATGGTTGGGCCTGAAGCCACACTGAAACTCTGACAGGTAACTTTCTTTTTCAAGAAACCATACTATTCTTTTGTTTACTATCCTCTCCATGACTTTGGATAGGCAACTGGTCAAAGAAATCGGCCTGAAACTTGAAGGAATTCGCTTGTCTTTTCCAGGCTTAAGAACAGGAATGACTACAGATTCGTTCCAGGCGTAAGGATAGGTACCAGACTGAAATACCTCATTATACAGTCTTAGAAGAGTTACTAGGCCGGATTTGGGTAATTTTTTTTATCATTTCATAAGAAATGTTGTCGGGTCCTGGTGTAGTGTTTCTGAGGTTAGATAGTGTCAAGTCTAATTCTTGCATTGTAAATGGGTCGTTCAAAGGGTGGTCAAAGTTTGTAAGTATAGGTATTGGAGTCCGTTCGACATATGTTTTATGGTCAATAAAGTCGTCCAAGTAGTGCATGGAGCTGGATATATTACGGAAATGGTTGCCTAATATGTTGCTCATAATGTATGGGTCAGTCAAGACAGTGTCGTTGTGTAATAGTCCTGTTATCGGTGGCTTGTACTTTTTATGCTGTATTTGATTGATTTTTTGCCAAATGTCTTTCGAAGAAGTGTTACTGTTTATGGTAGTTAGGAAGTCTATCCAACATTTCTTTTTGCTAGTTTTAATTACCCACTGGGCCTTAGCTTTCTTCCGTTTGTAGTCAGTGAGATAGTTTTCCGATGGATTTCTGCGGAAGAGACGAAGAGCTTTCTTTCGGTCTTTCACTGCTGTTCTGCACTCTTCATTCCACCAGGGTACTGGTAGTTTTCTGTAGCTGTTCGAGGTTTTAGGTATACTTTGCTCAGCTGCTTCAATAATTATATTGGTAAACTCTTCAAATGAAGGTATATTTGAAACATTTAATTTATTTTCAATGTAATTTTGATATTCTTCCCAATTGGCTTTACGTGTGTTAAATTTTGAAATAGATTCGAACCGTGATATATAAGAATTTAGTTTAATTTTAATAGGAAAATGATCGCTACCGTGACTGTCTTCGCAGACTTCCCACGAGAAGCGAGTATGAATGCGAGCTGAGCAAGCAGATATGTCGATGTGTGATAGTGTTCCTGTTCGAGAGCACAGGTGTGTCGGTTTGTTTGTGTTTAGTGTGAGTAAGTCGAATTTGTCGAGTAAATTTTGAATTAGTCTTCCTCTGTTATTTGTCGTCAGTGATCCCCAGATAGAGCTCTGTGCATTTACATCGCTGAGGAAAAGCACTGGACTAGGGAGTTGTGTCAGTAAGTCGTTCAGTTCTTGTACGTCAATCTGTTCTCCTGGTGGAAGATATACAGAACATACAGTGACTCGGAAAGGTAAGCGGACTGAGACCGCCACTGCTTGGATAGCTGTGTATAACCTTATTTGTTCACTATAAATACTATCAGCTACCAAGATACCAACTCCGCCAGAAGCTTTATGCCCCAAGATGTAATCACATCTGTACATGGAGTATCCATGAATGCTGATGTCTCTATCATGTTTTAGGTGTGTTTCTTGGAGTGCCATAATGACAGTGTTTATGTTGTCTTTAAGAAGGAGTTTCAGGTCTCCAATGTGTCTTTGAAGGCCATTCATATTCCATTGGATTATAGACGCCATACTGATGTGAATATTGTAACCAGAGAAATAATAGGGAAATAAATAGAAAATTTAGGAGAATTAAAGATAATATACGACCATATGTAAGTGCAATTCGCAAACAGAAACAATGAAGGCTTGAGGTTATTAAGTATGATATAAATTACAGTTTCAAAACATTGGTTTAACATTAGTAACTGCATTTTATCTCAAGACTTATTTTTTTAAAAATGCTTTCTTCTTGTTTCCGTTTGCGTCATTGCTTTTCAACCTTGCTGTTGCGGAGAAGTTTGTTTCTTCGTCCTTCTCTATATAAATGGAGCTCAGTTCTTTAATAATTCTTCCAGATTTTCTCAGTTTGTTGATATTCTTCTTGCCCATTTCATCAACTTCTTGGTTTCCAGAAACTTCATCTTTCTCTTCAACTGTTCCTTCTTCGTTCTTAGTCTTTGGCAGTTTCGAAATAACTCCTTCTAGTAATTCTAATTTCTTTGTGAATATTTTTAACAAAGTTTTGAGTGATTCTAAGGAGGTTTCATATTCATTTTTCGTCTGGATTCTCTTAGAATAAGAGTTTACTTCTGAAGATAAAACTCCTCTTCTTGCCTCTTGATACGTTACTTTATTCAAAGTCATAGTCCTTATTATTTCCACCTCTTTGACGTAGACAGGGCAAGATTTATCCCAGGAATAATGCTCAGAGCCACAGAGATGGCTGTAAGTACAAAAATATGTTTAAATATTTATTTAAAATTAGTAACCATTTTCACCATCAGACCTTTAATGTTGGAGGTTCCGAAAATAATTAATAACCTCCTAAGATGATTGACAGGTCAGGTGATTCGGAAATATTATTTTGCGAAGAGGTGGAATGTTGTTTTAGACAGGGTAATAGGACCGAAAAAAAAAATTAATAACAGACTTTCAGTATATTTCTTAGCATCATAAGAACAACAAAACAAACAAATTAAGATTGCCTTGCAAAGCAAAACGATTCGTGTTTAGTGCATCAAAATACGTTATAGTGCAAACTTTGAAGAAAATCGGTGCTGAGGACGCTCTCCTTCAGTTTTACCAATTTTACAATGATATGACCGTATGAATTACCTATTCCGAAGATACCAACATAGAATTATGGTACGAGCATCTCCCTTGTTAGCAAAGAGGATTTAGATCATCAAACAACTATTTTAACCATAAAATGTGATGACGTCACCTTTGTTGTGCGTACCTGACTATAAACTGAATAAATAATATAATCAAGTGAATGTGGCGTCGTGGTCTCCTAATTTCTTATAGAACTCCGTCAAAAATTCAGAAAATATTTTTTTTTTTTTTTTATTAATACGTTTATTTAACATCTGTACATTAGTTAGGTTTGCTAACAAATATAAATAATAATATACACAGGAATTGATTAATAAGAATGAAAATATAAATAAAAAAGCAGTCAGAAAATAATAATAGTTGTAATCATGTAAATCTAGAACTCTTTAACCAACATTTTCCGCGATCAGAAACGCGTTCATTTTACCACTAATAATGTTTTATGGGCATTTAATCTATAAATTTTTACGTACCTGAGGAAGGGCGATCCTCCATTTTGAGATTGGCGAAAGGACATTTTCTGAGACCCGGTCTTTTTCTTCATCACCATCTGGTCTGAAAAATTGAACAAACTTATTAAGGAAAAGATATGGCTAAAAAAAAAAAAAAAAAAAAAAAAAAAAAAAAAAAAAAAAAAAAAAAAAAAAAAAAAAAAAAATCCTTAAAAATTAAGTAAATACTTAGTAATGGAATTTTCTCAATATTACTCTGGAATTGAAAACAATGTATCATTGTCTGCAGATGTAATGCATAGAATTATTTATTAATTCTAATGTTTATTTTGACCACAAACTATTAACAATGTTTCTTATGCAGACAGGAGACCAATAAAACAGAATTTAAACAACGTCAAATTATTAAAATTTATTTACATTGTAGATTCTCAACCATTTATACCTTTACAAGAAAAAAAAATCCAATGCGCCTAAAGTATTTTATTATATTAAATTTAAATTAGGTAAAAATCCACGACCCCCTCCCCCTTCACAATTCCTCCCATTTGCCTTTGGCGCGTTAACTACTTCACGAAAAGCTCCAGTATGCCAGAGGGGACGTTGCACAGTGGGGCAGACGAGGAATTAACCCCAAAATGCAATGTCAATTTCTGGAGTTAATTTTTTCGGCTTTCAACCCTTGATTAGTCAAAGAATAAAACTCTATTTGATTTTTCCAAACAAAAAATGTTTTAATGTTGAAATTATCATTTTTCCTGCTGCTGTATGATTATTCTATTTCTTGTAAACCACATTTGGTTAATCGGTGCTTTTCATCATTGAAGTATGAATGAACTACTTTATAGCAATAGCTGACCATACAAAAAAAATTAGATGAACCGGAAACCTGTCACACACGAAAACAAATTTGAAGCAAGGCTTAAGTAAAGCGTTTATCCTAGCTTAAGATGGCGGCACTTGATCTAAAACCCGGATGGGTCAGAAAATACATTATTATAAGTTCATTTGCCCCTTTTTAACCTTTTAGTAGTTATTGTGATTTATGTGAAATGTTTCGCATAATATTTGTGAGAATGAAAGAGTTGAAAGCAGGTATAAAAATTAACAAGTAACAAATATGCACTTTGGTGAGATAAAAATATCAATTAGACAGCTTCTGATCTTCACCATATTGGATGGGAAGTTAGCCCAAGCTGTAACAGGGACTACATCATCAAGTAACTGCTTCGTTTGAAAAGCTCGTCCGACAGAAATCAATAATCTAACGAAACCTTAATTTTTTTTTTTTTTTGGGTTGAATTTAAGGCGAGTCAACCGTTGTGGTCATTAACGCCAGAAAACCTCAGTTTAAGCAATCAAATGAAGTCCTCCAACTAGGTTTATCGCCTCTGCACGCATGTATGAAATTTATACGTACCGAACTACTTACCTGCCGTGACGAAGCACGGGCATTCAGCTAGTGACTTTATAAATTTCATTTATTAAAGCGAGCAATGGAAAAAGTTTGAAAGCGAAATGTGATATCCATTTTTAAATTTTACTTGAAGTTCTTCGTTATTGCTTATTTCGATAAGTTTCTCTTGTAATATGACACCCGTTTCTTCAATGTCACCATATGAATTTATAATCACTTGTGGTATTAACATATACAAAATATCCTCAAAACTTACTTCGAAATCTGAATAGAGAGCATATATATGTTGAACTTAAGTAAAAGCGTTGTCTTTTTGGCAGTTAGTCTGTTGGAAATAACTGGGTAAATTCAAACCGTTGAATTTATATCTTCATTAGTTTAATTCTGACAAGAAACCCCCGTTTACATATCACAGACCACAATCCATGTTTTCACTCCTATGGACCCCTTTAGGTCGACATGGACCCTTGAGGGTCTATATGGACCACTTAGGGAATACCTTATTTAAACGCTTCTAAAATGACGATTCAACTTGGAATTATTTACGTTTGGGCAAATATTTTATTTAATTATATTTTATTTACAGAAATATTACAGTCTGCAATCATATGTATTATGTAATTTGATATGGGTAGCTTGACCACGCCTCAGGTGTCCCCAGTTGTCAGCCGAATACCTTCCTTGTTAGGAAGGATTCTAGGATGACATGGAGTTAACCTTACGCCATCCAACCACAGCCTGCGATTAGCAGGGAGGATTGGAGGCGAATGAGGCGTGGTCTGTGATATCATGAGGAAAATATTCATCGACATCACTCCCAATTATTATAATTAAATTGAATTTATATCACTCCACGACACTACACTGCCTTAGTAGATCCCGGGGCCACTTTCTATTAAGACGTCTTGGCGGAGAGGAAGGATGATTGGTGCTGGATAAGGATTGGACTATAAGATTAAGATGATTGATTAATATACTTACTTCGAAACATAATAAGGAGCATTGACTATGGTACGTAGGACTTTGGATTGAATTGTTTGGATTCGGTGGAGGTTGGAATGTTTGGCTGTCCCCGAGTTCCATTCCGTAAGTCCATATAGGTTTTATTAATGAGTTGTAAACAGTTAATTTGTTATGTACCGTTAAGTTCTTCAAATATAGAAATGAGATTTTGTTCATCAATGAAAAAGTTAAGTATACCTTAAATGTATCAAAAAACTTAAATGAACTTAAAAGACTAATTCGAATCATAACTCAATATATGCCAGTATAATTCGATTAAAAAAAATACAGAATTAATGAGGTACAGTAAATTTATAACAATATCCCTTTTTTATTTATTAATCAAAAGCTTAATAGCTTTAAGCGTGGGTATTTGGAAATAGTTTCATCCTTGACCCATCCATTGGGGCTAAAATAGAATCCAGTTATATCATCCTTTGCGGGAGGAATGCTTGTTTTACATCATCATCTCCAAGAAGTATTTAGCTGTATAATTAAAAATGTTTTTTTTACAAAGATGAAACGTGTCAAGGATCCAGAAGACACGACGGGCTGGCGCTCTTGAACAATCCGTCTGTTTTTAAGGGTCTTTTGTACCGAGAAGATTGCAATATAATGATTGCAATGGTAATGACATTGTCCTCGGCTGGGAAATCTGTGACGGAACCGAAAGAACGTAGCAACGCCATGGAAACATAGCAGAGAGAAGCCAGTCTCGTAGGAACTGCGTCATCTTAGTGCTTTCCTAAAACCTGGTCATTTGGATAGCTTGAAATAAGTGTACTTAATATTTTACAAAACGCTAGAAACCTACTCTCAGAAAATAATAAAGATTTAGTCGCCGAGAAAATAATATTTCTTCCATTTTTTCAATTATCAAGGCAATTAAAGGATTAATTAAACGGATAAGTTTACCTGAAAGTGGAGGAGTTTGGAACCTTCAGAGGACGGAGTAAAAAATACCCGACAAAATAGAGGACCTGAATTTGTTTATAAAACCGCCCAGAAACCCCATTAAAATGATGAACTCACGAAATATTTCATTAGTTCTGTCATCGGGATCCCCAGAGACTCCTACATATCACAATTTCTACCAGGAGCTAAATTGGCTATTCCCTCTTTATCGTCGACAGTACTTCCTCGGCGCAGTCCTTAACCAAGTAATTCAATCCCGAAGACCTTCTTCTATTTTTCGACTCCTTACATTTAAATCCACTGTTCACTCCCGTAAAACCCGAGTCCAGGCAACGAATGCTTAAAAACAGCTGTAGGTGGAAATTTTTGGAACAAAAGTTTTGACTTCGTAAATTTGTTTGGGCTGGATAGGAGGTGAACATATCAAAAGTCCTCGCCCGTAGCCTTTGTGCCGGGGGGGAGGTTTAGAAGGTCCCATTTTTCGGGTTTTCACTTATATCAGGAAACCCTGCGTCCTTGCTACATGACTATTCTATAACAAATGAAAGCTGATTAAATATCCTACAAGTTCTATTCAATAAAGTTTTTCGAGATATCTTTAGGTTTCGAAATATCCGCTCTTGAAAGTCTGTTATTTTGGGGGAAAAACACTTTTACCGCATATTTTCCCCCCGTTTTGACCGGATAACTCTTCAACAATGAACGCCATAAAAAAATAACGGTTATAGGGTTGTAGAGTATTGCATCCCCTTCAATAATATCTATTACTTTGCTATTTTATGTATCCTTCAAACGTAAAAATAATTTCAGTGTTCATCGTGAAATCTGAAATTTAGCGACTAATAGTCCAGGCAACTAAGACTTATAGATGGAAATGTTTGGAACACCATTTTTGACTTCATAACTTTGTTTCCGCTAGTTAGGAGGTCAACATACCAAAAGTCCTCACCCGTAGCCTTTGTGCCGGGGGGAGGGGGGTTTAGAAGGTCCCATTTTTCGGGTTTTCACTTATATCTCGGGTCCGAGATAGGACTTAACCGTGGGTCCTATATTCCTTCCCACCGCACTGCATTATTCGAAAAATCATTTGTCACCAGTGATAACTCGCTATGAAATTCCTTACCTCTCTGCCTGTCGGCGTAGAAACCTTTAAATCCCGACTCTTCTAAAACTTTCTATCCCTACAAGTTTTACCCAATCCCTAATTCATACAAGCTGTAGTATTTACAATTTTATATATTAAATTGTTTTCCCTAGTCTGCCTATTCAAAATTATTATTAACATGTGTCCCGGAATAAGAATAAAACATTTTTCATTCCATTTATATATAAGTATATATATAATAAACCACCGTTATTTTTTAGCGCGGTTCCTCCCTCCCTTCATAGGGAGGAACCCCGCTTATAAGGTTGATCTCATGAAACAATCCGGAAGTGCCGACTAGAAAATTTCGCGTTTCAGAACCCCTAGAGACCGAAAATAACGGTGGTTCAAATTTGTATATATATATTTGTCTGTTCGCTCATTTCTGGCTTCCCTAAAGGTCCGATTGCGATGAAATTTGGTACAAAAATCCGTCGTCCAATTTGAAAGGTCAAGTCCGTTAAACAGCAGAATCCGCCCACTGGAAGGTGGCGTTTGGGGCGAAATTCGCGCAAAAAAAAATCGTAACGCTTACGTTTTTGAGTTCATAAGCTTTTAAGTACTCGTTTTATAGGCTTCTTGGGCTAGGAAAACGAATGAAACCATTTTCAAGGCGATAGCTTCAACCGTTTTCGAGAAAATTGGAAAAATAGTTTTTGAATACCGTTTTTGGTTTGGGTACTTAGAATCATGGGATTCAGTTGAAACATTTTCTGCATGTTCTACTTTCATTAAAACTAATATGTTGAAATTTTTGTTACGTTTGGAGTTAAGGAAGGGTTAGAATAAAATATTTTATTAACAGACATAAAAAGTTTTGGTAACTTTGTATACTTTCCTTAATATTTCGAAAAAGGTTGAGAATCTTGCGAAACGTAAGTTTACCATTAGAAAGCTTACTAAATGCTCTACAAAAATGGTTCTAATGAAAGTTTTGATTAGGCGATGTCAATCGAAGAAATAAGTGCTTAAACCTTTAAAGTAATTGATTTTTGATCTGCAGGTTGAGAAACGTAAACTTTTCTAGTCGGCACTTCCGGATTGCGTCATGAGATCAATCTCATAAGCGGGTTCCCTCCCTATGGAGGGTGTATATATATATATATATATATATATATATACACACACACACGCAGCAGAGCTACATATTGACACACCTACAAGAAAAAGAGGACAAGAAATCCACTATGTTTTGTTATAGATGGAATTAAAAGAAGGCCAGGGAGGTATTAAAGAAAATGTGAATTCCGTGACAACTCTCAGAGGTTATGCAAGAAGACTTATTGAGTTAGTTATTTCTTGTTACCTTCCAGCAAGCGGGATGGGGTGAATTAATATCTCAGAGAGCAATAAATATTATTTGTTAGTTATGAACGTATGACTTTTGTGGTTATTAGCTTTTAGCACTTTCCTCCGAAGGAATGTAGCTATTGAGGTTGGACTCATGACGGAATTTTTGAAAAATTTCTTCAAATCTTTATCGATCCTACCTAGTAGACACCGAAAATTACCCCCGTTAAAATTTATATATATATATATATATATATATATATATATATATATATATATGCATATATATATACATATATATATATATATATATATATATTTATATATATATATATATATATATATATATATATATATATATATATATATATATATATATATATATATATGCATATATATATACATATATATATATATATATATATTTATATATATATATATATATATATATATATATATATATATATATATATATATATGTGTCTGTTAACACGATAGCGGCCAGAGTTTTTGTTTTTTCGTCACGAAACTTGGTATATAGCATTCAATTAGCAAACGATTGAACGAGTTCGTTAACCACCAAAGTCGGTCCACCAGAAGGGGGGGTTTACCCCGAACCCATAACACTAATTTGACGATGTCAGCTGTAATATTTGTTATATTTCAACGAAACATGGCATTCGTTGTGTTAATATAGAGAGAAAATTGAGATATAAAAATGAACTAAATGGGTTCATTAGAAGGGGGGGTTTACTCCGGACCCACAATACCAATTCGCCACTACCAGCCGTGATTTTTGGTATATTTCGACGAAACTCGGTATTCGTAGTGGTAATCTACAGGTAAATATGTGTTGTAAAAATAAACTAAATCGGTTCATTAGGAGGGGGGGTTTACTCCAGACCCACAATACCAATTCGCCACTACCAGCCGTGATTTTTGGTATATTTCGACGAAACTCGGTATTCGTAGTGGTAATCTACAGGTAAATATGTGTTGTAAAAATAAACTAAATCGGTTCATTAGAAGGGGGTTTACTCCGGACCCACAATACCATTTCGACACTACCAGCCGTGATTTTTGGTATATTTCGACGAAACTCGGTATTTGTAGTGGTAATCTACTGGTAAATATGTGTTGTAAAAATGAACTGAATCGGTTCATTAGAAGGGGGGTTTACCCCGGGCCCAAATTCCTATTATACTCATACCGGTCGTAATTTCTGCTGTATTGTAACGAAACGCGGTATGCGTCGTGGGTAACTCATGAGAAAGAAGTGTTGTAAAAATGAGCTGAATCGGTCAATCGGAAAGCGGGGGTTTAATTTGTAATATATTTCAATAGAAAAGCCCGCCAGACGTAGGCTCACAAAGCCTCCGTAAGGAGCGCTTTCTACCACTAGAGTGACTGTATCCTGTTCCTGCGTTAGATCAAAATACGATAATATGAGGTTTTTTGTATTTATTACGTAGTGTAATAGGTACCATGTGTAAACATAACTCTGGAAGCAAATTAATAATTGATCAGTTACTCATTACAAATTTAAAAGAGAACTATTCATGTTTTTATTTTATTTATGTAGGATATTTTAAGCAAATTGTTCTGGAAAGCAGTCTACACTACCCAAATTCTGAGGAAAGTGCTTACTTATGCAGCTCCTGCGTGACGGACTTGTTAATGATTTATTACTGTTATTTAGTATACACTCATTTGTAAATCAATGTCATGCATTTGTATAAAATACATGTACTTGATATATATAAAAAAAATAAACAAGTAGCAGAAAATCATTAGCATTTTTCATGAAATAAACATATTAAACAAATATTAACAATAAACAATCACACAATTATTTAAAGTGTAAATTATCGGAAAATAAAACAGATCGAACCATCAATTACAGTAGACTCTCCCTTATCCGTCACTCTCTCTAATCCGGCGGTATCCGAGAGGAATGAGTGACGGACCTCGGAACTAGGCGGAGCTAGACCGGCACGTGGGCTCCTAGAAAATCTTCCGTTCCTAGATAGCCAAACATTTGTTTCGTGGTATTTCGTTGAATGGAAGTCAAAGAAGGCATTATGTTTCCTTTTAGAGGCAAGAACTTGTGTTTATACTAGGAAAATAATTGTTTGTACAAGGGCACCTGCAGCTGGAACGCCTGATTTTAGCCAGTCTAGTTCGAACATTCATAGCGAGTGTAGAGCAAGTTTTAAAAGTAATTTTAATAATATGTATAATTTTAAATATGCGATGTTAAAAATGGCACAAATTATTATATCGTCCGGGTCTTTTTGCGAAGACCACATCCTGTTACTTTTGAAGTAGCAGTAGTGATTGTATCAGTGATTCAGTGCATGCGCATAACTCCTTTGCCTTCCTATGGAGGATTCCGATGACCAATCGCATTGGTTCTTGCTGGGAGTAAAGTAACCTTCAACAGTGAATTAGCTTTTGTTTTTGAAAAAGCTCTGCTTATGTTAGTGAGAAAAAATGAGTGTTTTACAATTAGTTCGTGATGTTCCTGACAAAGAAAACGGGATTGGTTTCTTATTCGGAAAAATTAATGGAATCCTATTAATTTTAGCGAGTTGGATAGACTAGAGTCGCTAAAATTAATATAATTCTATTAATTGGGAGTTGGATTGACTAGGGTTTAGATATCTTCTTGAGCGAGCGGAGCGAAGCGTAGCGAGCGGAAACGCATAGCATGTAATGCTTAATAAATGTAAAAATCCAAAAGAGAGAGAGAGAAGGAATAAAATATGATGATTAGATAGTTAGCCGTCGAGGTGATAAGCAAAGATGGAATGGTTGGGATTCGGCTAAATAAACCTCAATATGATTTTGTTATATATAGATTTTTTTAAAACAAAATCATATTGAGGTTTATTTAGCCGAATCCCAACCATTCCATCTTTAGGAATAAAATATGTTTGTTTACAAATATCGTTGTTTGTTACCCTTCATAACCTGCAAAACAGTCAACTTTAATGCTTAATAATTTTTTTCATAGTTGAGAGAATTGATTTTGACCATATTAACCTTTATATTAATAAATATTGCTTGCCATTATCTAATATGGATTATAACCGTGGATAACGAGTCAAGTAGTAATAGATAACCAGCAAAGAACCTGTAAGCTAATCAGTAAACTTATCAGCGAGTACGAGTACCTGTTATAAATCACTACTGCTACTTCAAAAGTAACTGGATGTGGTCTTCGCAAAAAGACCCTATCGTCGATACAAATGCAAAGTATCGAATGTGAAAAAACACATTTTTCATTTTCAATCTATACTGATTGCTGTTGGACTGATGTACGTTGTGGCAAAATTTCGAACTAAGTTCTCTCTGTGAAAGGGTAAGTAACCACTGTCAAACTATCGAATGTGCCGACTATTTAACTATGCCCAAAAGCCAGGGCCGCCACATGGGGGGGACAACCGGGTACAGTTGTCCCGGGCCCGGGCGCCGTGGGCCTCGCTAATTGGAAAAAAATGTATAGGTTATGAGCTTGTAAAAAGAATGGAGGTTAGAAATATAGAAGGGCGTAGCCTATATTTATTGGAATGGGATTTATATTGTTTGTAATGTACATGAACGACAAAACAAGTCCAGTCCCAGAATATATTTTATTATGAGTCGTAATAAAACTACAAGTACCGAATGTGACCTTTGCTGCTGTCGGTTTTTTTCCTCTTTCGCTCAAAACTCAAGATGAAAATAATTTTAAAATGTCCAAAGTCGTATAGCAAAGTACTAGATTTTTCATTCTGGCTCTGAGAAGTGGGGGCCCGTGATCTGGTCCTGGGCCAGGCTCTGAGATGTGGCGGCCCTGCCATGAGCAAAGTAATGAATAAACATTTTGTTAGTCTGCATTCGTTACTGTGAACCAATATTTTGAACTGATCTCTTCCGAAGTCACTTTCGCGTGTTTGCTGTGGCAATTGTTATTGTAAAATCAAAGATTGTTAGTGCACACTATCGATAGTGGCATATTCAATTGTTAGCTATTTAAATCAGGGGTCAAAAGTAATTGTTAACTTTTATTTTAAAAAGTATTTTTTAAACTTTTGTTTCCATTTAAAAAAATTAAATGTTAGAAAATAACTTTTTGGTTTTAAACGTTTTTTTAAAAGAAGTTTTTTTTTACTATCTCATGTTGCAGACACTGAACTTCTTTTCTATTTCATATTACTTTTTTTTTCTTTGTTTCTAAAAATCATAATAATAATTTTTCATAGAATAATTTTTTATGTTTATATTTTATTTTAAGGAATAAACTAATTCTTTATGTGATTAAGAATATTTGAGTTATTAATTATTTTCTCCATGAAAAACTCCAACAATTTTCCCTAAAACGTATTTTAAAGCATTTAAGATGAAAAATATTGCGTTCTAATTTTAAAAGAATTGTAATTGAATTGAATTATTTAAAAGAATACAATGATAAATAACGAAAATTCCACATTCGCTAGTTTGCATTAAAAATTAAAGAAAAATAATTATCAATTACAGAAAATCAAACTAACGAATGTGTATTAAGTCTAATTAAAATATATAATAAGGCAAAATATATGTAGAGACATCTATAAGGCACCAAACCACTTATAATAGCATAGATGAAAAAAGTTTAACAGTAAGCACTGATTTAGAATAAGCCTCGAAACAGTTTTTAGCACTTTCCTCCGAAGGAAAGTAGCTATTGAGGTTGGACTCATGACGGAATTTTTGAAAAATGTCTTCAAATCTTTATCGATCCTACCTAGTAGACACCGAAAATGACCCCCGTTAAAATTTATATATATCTATATATATATATATATATATATATGCATATATATATATATATATATATATATATATATATATATATATATATATATATATGTGTCTGTTAACACGATAGCGGCCAGAGTTTTTGTTTTTTCGTGACGAAACTTGGTATATAGCATTCAATTAGCAAACGATTGAACGAGTTCGTTAACCACCAAAGTCGGTCCAGCAGAAGGGGGGGTTTACCCCGAACCCAAAACACTAATTTGACTATGTCAGCCGTAATATTTGTTATATTTCAACGAAACTTGGTATTCGTAGTGGTAATATAGAGAGAAAAGTGAGATATAAAAATGAACTAAATCGGTTCATTAGAAGGGGGGGTTTACTCTGGACCCACAATACGAATTCGCCACTACCAGCCGTGATTTTTGGTATATTTCGACGAAACTCGGTATTCGTAGTGCTAATCCACAGGTAAATATGTGTTGTAAAAATAAACTAAATCGGTTCATTAGGAGGGGGGGGGGGGGGGTTTACTCCAGACCCACAATACCAATTCGCCACTACCAGCCGTAATTTTTGGTATATTTCGACGAAACTCGGTATTCGTAGTAGTAATCTACAGGTAAATATGTGTTGTAAAAATAAACTAAATCGGTTCATTAGAAGGGGGGGTTTACTCCGGACCCAAATTCCTAATATACTCATACCGGTCGTAATTTCTGCTGTATTGTAACGAAACGTGGTATACGTCGTGGGTAACTCATGAGAAAGAAGTGTTGTAAAAATGAGCTGAATCGGTCAATCGGAAAGCGGGGGTTTAATTTGTAATATATTTCAATAGAAAAGCCCGTCAGACGTAGGTTCACAAAGCCGCCGCAAGGAGCGCTATCTACCACTAGAGTGACTGTATCCTGTTCCTGCGTTAGATCAAAATACGATAATATGAGGTTTTTTGTATTTATTACGTAGTGTAGTAGGTACCATGTGTAAACATAACTCTGGAAGCAAATTAATAATTGATCAGTTACTCATTACAAAATTAAAAGAGAACTATTCATGTTTTTATTTTATTTATGTAGGATATTTTAAGCAAATTGTTCTGGAAAGCAGTCTACACTACCCAAATTCTGAGGAAAGTGCTTAGTTATACAGCTCCTGCGTGACGGACTTTTTTACTCTCCTGAAAAGTGGTGATTTTCACATTTGATACTTAGCATTTGCATCGAAGATATGATCATATAATAAGGCTTTTCAAATAGAGAGTCTTCTGTATATACAAACTTCATTAATATATTATTAATACTAAAATAAATAAATTATTATGTATTTTGCAATAATCAATGAATTGTTTTCATTAATTTTAGTGAGATATATTGGCAATTTTTTTTTTTTTTTTGAGCTCTTGGGCACTAGTCACCTTCATAAGATGAGATGGAAACCCCCCTCCAGATGGACCGATTTTGCTGGTTAACGAACTCGTTCAATCGCTTGCTGGAGGAATACTACATACCACGTTTCGTGGCTAAAAACCAATACCTCTGGCGTCTATCGTGTTAACGGACACACACACACACACACACAAACTACATACATATATATATATATATATATATATATATATATAAATTTTAACGGGGTCATTTTCGGTGTCTTCTAGAAAGGATTTATACAGATTTGAAGACATTTTTCAAAATTTCCGTCATGAGTGCAACCTGAATAGCCACTTTCCTTCAGAAGAAAGTGTTAAAATAATTTAATCAATAGCCTGTTCAAATAGATGGCGTAGTTGGAGAGAAAATGGCGTGGCCTATATTCCACGTGTAAGAAATTGGCCCTAAAATTTTTCTCTGTTATAACCTTATCACTAGAAGGTTTTAAGTCTCAGTTTAAGCTAAGTATTGATAAATAGTTGACACTATTTCCTTTGTCCGACCTCTCAAAGCCTTCTTCCCTATTCTTAAACGAGACATAGTCAGTTTTTATAATCTTTCAAGTATAGTGTTGTTCCTTGAAATGTGAGTTTGCAAATAGTGTAACCGTCGGGAGCATTTCCTTCGAAATTGAACTTTTCCGTCTAGACTATTTGTTGGGAGTCCAGGAGTTAAAAAAAAAATTTGTTCATGTGTAGTATGCATTTTTTTTAACGTCGTTTTTTTATTATGCGTAACTACGAATTTTTGGACGGGCTATCTATAGGTTACCACTCCTTTCTAGTCATGATAGGGCTGCTGTCTTTTGTTCATTCTAAAAATAAGCCACCAACCCCTTAGTGGGAATCGAACCCTCGATCTTTGGCAGGGAGTGTTCACGCCTTAGCACTCACGGCCACCGGGATTTATAGATAAGTAATTAAATAAAGATTAAGATCACGAAAGTACACTAACTCATGTTCGGGAATATGTGACCTCGTCTGACCATTAGAATCACAGCACAAGAAAGAAATGTTTCTATAGATAAATAGTTCTATAGAGACTATTAGTTCTATAGAAAATAGTATTTAGGTTGGAAGGATTACCAGTCAAGGTCTTATAGAGCAAAAAAGAAGGAGCTTAAGCGTGCTCCTTGCAGGATCCCACATCGTGACTTAACGACTAGACAACTTCTTATAATTTATTGAAGTCAGCAAGATTTTTTTTTTATCTCTGTTATTATCTATAAAGACAATATACGTGAACAATTAGCGGTTTGTAAACTTGTCACTTTATTGTTTTGTCATACATTTCAACGCGGTTCTTCCCTCCATCCATAGGGAGGTAACCCGCTTATGAGGATGACCTCATGACTCAATCCAGAAGTGCCTACAAGAAAATTTCATGTTTCAGATCTCATAGATCAATAATATAACGGTGAAATCGTTCGCCTAATTTCAAAGATCAAGTTCGTTAAAAAGCAGAATCCGTCCACCGGAAAATGCTTTTTGGAGCGAAATTCGCGCGATAAAAATCGTAACACTTACGCTTTCGTACTCCTTTTACAGGTTTCTTAACGTAGAAAAAGGAATGAAACCATTTTTTAAGCGATATCTGTAACCGTTTTCGACAAACATTGAAACGACTACTTTTCTAAACTAATTTTTGTTTGGGTATTCAGAAACGATTAATTCAGTTGGAACTTGTTCCAGAAGTTCGATATTCATCTAATCTATGATAGGTAAATTTAGATTCCGTCTGGAGTTAAGGAAGTACTAGAAATAAAATATTTTATTAACAGAAAAGTGAACATGAAAAGTTTTGGGATTTTCGTATATTTTCTAACATATCTCGAAAACGGTTGGGAAATCGTGGTAAATGGACCATTCGAAAGTTTACTAAATTCCCTACAAAAAAAAGTTTTGGTGTAATTTCCGATGGGGCGATGTCAATTGGAGAAACAAGGACTTGATAATTCGCAATTGTTAATTTGCTCTTATGAACGGGTTTTTGTATCTGTTTGCCTAAAGTTTTGACTGTTCGTTTCTCATTTTAATTGTATTTAACAGTAAAACGACAATTTGACTAAAAAAAGTTAAGAAAATGTGTAAGTTTGTTATAGTGTTTCCAAGAGCGAACGTTGAGAAGGTTGGGGAAGTCGCCATGATACTGTCAGTTTCCTGTTTTGGCGCCTTAAATCTATTTTCTCTTCGAGATTTTATTTTATTTTTTCACGAAAGATCAAACCCCACCAATAACTGCTATTATTCCTTTACTGATAGCACTAGAGATATGAACGGAACCGCGCTAAGATGACCCAGTTCCTGCGAGTCGGACTTTTATTTATATTTTTATTTCCAATTATTCAACAGATTTTTGGGATAGTATATTTGTATTTGTTTTGTCGGCAATTTAAGGAAAATCCCAAGAAATGTAGCGAAAACATACTGTTTAAGAATGTGCTTAGTTGGGCAGCTGTTGCGTGATGGACTTTAATAGAATTCTTCTAGCCTCAGAGAAAATATACATATTTCCGAAGTTATATTTATTCATCTGCAGGCAGAAGATCATTGTATAAAATTCTAAATTAATATAATAGTAAATTTATTCAAATGGCTCTACATGTTTCGCATCATCTGGTGCCTCTTCAGGAGCCTAAACAATAAATACATCCAAATGGAACCTAGGCTAGCGTTCAGGTACAATGGCCCCGAATTAACATTGTAGAGGAAGGTTAGCCTACGTTCTATTAGGCTGTATTTAGTGTTTAGGCTCCTGAAGAGATATCAGATGATGCGAAACATGTAGAGCTATTTTAATAAATTGACTATTATATTAAATTACAATTTTATTCAATGATCTTCTGCCTACATATGAAACATTGTTGAGATTCGGTCTAAATTTTATTTTAATACGAATTTATATGGTTTTCTTTAATTTATTACATAATATTACTCACATACTTCTTTATAGGAGGCCATTGCACAAATTCTGTACTAAATCTTCGGCTCATTGTTAGGAAGGCTCGAGGTAGGTTTTCTCGTTTCCAGAAACCCTGAAATCATTTGTCCTTCTTTATTTTTAAATTTTTTTTTTTTTTTTTTTTTTACATTATTCAAAAGATTACTTTTTTTCACACCAAGTTAGTCACTGTACAAAGACAAACAAAGCAGTAATTACTTTGGCAAAATGCATTTTTCTTGGAGCATGTTATAATAGCTTTTGTTGCACATTTATTCGTGAAATTAACCTAGCAGAAGTAGCAAAGCAGGAAAGCTCAAGAGGAGAAAGAGAGATAGATTACTAAACCTAGACAACATTAAAACTATTGTTAGTTTAAGTTTATATTAAATTAATTAGTATAAACTTTGATCTATTTTATGCTGTTAGAAATTAAGATTTATTATTTTAGTGCGGTTCCTCCCTCCCTCCATAGGGAGGAACCCCGCTTATAAGGTTGATCTCATGACGCAATCCGGAAGTGCAGACTAGAAACTTTTACGTTTCAGAACCCCTAGAGAACGAATATAAAGTTGGTTCAAATTTATATATATATATATATATATATATATATATATATATATATATATAGACATACATATATATACTAGCTGTTACCCAGTGTGCCATTCTACACCTACTTTCTGTCTATGGCTCTCCCCGTATCAAGATCTACTTGATACCTAGTTGTCTATACCCAGTTACGAAAATGGGTCAAACGATGTGTATTTGTTTTAGTTCATAATGATACCAGCAGAGGCCAGCAGAACAGCGCTTCATCTAACAGCCGACAGAGGCCAGTAGTAGTCGATTCAAAAATGGCCGTCACAATCTGAATGGTTCAGTGTAGCTAATTTTTCTTGAACAAAACTTTTGACCAAATTTTGAAATTTGACTATTTTGACCTAGCCTAGGAGATTTCTCGTATCAAGACCTACCTGTGTGCCAACAAACAAACAAATAAATAAACAGACAGACACGTGATTTTTATATATATAGATATTTCTCTGTTCGCGTCTGGGTCAGCGAATAATGGTCCGATTTTAATGGAATTTGGTACAAAAATCTTTCGACTAATTTGAAAGGTGAAGTTCGTTAACCAGCAGAATCCACCGGAACATGGTTTTTGGAGCGAAATTTTCTGGACGTACGAAGTTGGAGTCTTGAAAAATTCTACTTTTATGTTACAGATATATTTTTCATATTGCCAAGTACTCAAATCGCCTTATTAAGGTCGGTTCGTACTAGTGGTGGGCGATTCTCGAATTTGAATCGAAATGAAATTTCACAGGCAATTGTATGTAATCGTGAAATCGATCCTTATCGAAGATCGATCTTCTGAGCCTAGAAGATCTTTCTTTTGAATCGATCTGAACTCACCGATTTTTTTGTGGATCGTTCTTTTCATCTCGATTCAAAAGCTCGCTTCCTATTCGAGAGTCGCCTCATGCCTTATTTCGATTTTATAAGCTTAATTTGGAAAAAAAAAGAAATAGAAATTATTTATCAGGTCACCCGTTTTTCGCATTCCAGAACTGTATTTGTAGAGAAATAATCTCTATTCTGTAATATCATGGATAACATTATATGGGAAAACTGACGAAGATGACTCAGTTTCTCCGGAACGGACTTTTTTTTCTGCTTTTATATTAGACGAGATAAAAATATTCGAAAGACTTCCTGCGGAATAGTATTGTCAACGAAGCTATTAGTTTTTTTTTTTTTTGTTTTTTTTTATCCCAACTATCTTTGACGGACATCTTGCTTCAAGGGCATTCCTCAATAGAAATATTTTACCTTGTGGAGAGCTAAAAAAAAACATATTTTAAGTGACATTTTCTTATGATCATATCGGCGAAGAACAATGAGGGGACTGCAAAAATGTGTCAAATACAAGTAAGTCCATAGACAATACGAGAAACTCATCTCATACTCTTTGTTCCGTTTTGGACCGCCAGAGAAAATTCGACAGAACAACAAACAGAATATTAGTCTTCTAGAACAACCAACAATTTCTAGAAAAACAATGACATAATTGAACTTAAGGGTTGAAATTAGGATGATCCCAATCCCTGGCAAATGAAAGTAAAGAACACAGGATGGTCCCGAAGGAAATCGCCGTACTTGAGGGCAGGGCCGCCACATGGGGGGGGGGGGACAACTGGTTACTGTTGTCCCGGGCCCGGGCTCCCCGGGTTATGAGCTTGAAAAAAGTCCTTCACGCAGGACCTATATAAATAAAATAAAAAACGTGAATAGTTCTGCTCATTTACATTTCTTATGAGAACTGTTTAATTGTTAATTTTTTAAATAATTTGCTTCCAGAGTTATGTTAATACATGATACTGCACTACTTCATAAATACACAAAAAAATCATTTTCCGTCTTTTGATCTGACGCAGGAACAGGATACAGTCCTCCTAGTGGGAGATAGCGCTCCTCGTGGCGGCTTTGGGAACCAACGTCTGGCGGGCTAATTCTAATGAAACAGAGTTTAAAGTAAACCCTCCTTTCCAATAGACCGACTTATTTCATTTTTACAACACTTCTTTCTCATGAGATACCCACGACGTATACCGCGTTTCATTACAATACATCAGAAATTACGACCGGTAGTATATTAGTACTTTAGGTCCGGAGTAAACCCCCCCCCCCCCTCCAAATAACCCGATTTAGTTTATTTTTACAACCCGTTTTTCTCTGTTAATTACCACCACGAATGCCGAGTTTCGTTGAAATGTAACAAAAATTACGGCTGGTAGTGGCAAATTGGTAATGTGGGTCCGGAGTAAACCCCCCCCCCCTCCTACTGAACCGATTTAGTTTATTTTTACAACGTATTTCTCTCTTTAGATCAACATAACGAATACCAAGTTTAGTTGAAATATAACAAAAACTACAGCTGGCATGGTCAAATTAGTGTTTTTGGTCCGGGGTAAACCCCCCCCCCCTCCCGGTGGACCGATTTTGGTGGTTAACGAACTCGTTAAATCGTTTGCTAATTGAACGCTATATACCACGTTTATATATGTATATATATATATATATATATATATATATATATATATATATATATATAAATTTTAACGGGGGTAATTTAACGGCGTCTACTAGGTAGGATTGATAAAGATATGAAGAAATTTTTCAAAAATTCCGTCATGTGTGCAACCTCAATAGCTACTTTCTTTCGGAGGAAAGTGCTAAAAGAATGGATTTCAGAAATATAGGCCGGCATAGCCTATATTTGTAAGAACAGGATCTATATTTTTTTATGTATATAAACTAGAAAACAAGTGCAGTCCCAGAATAGTATATTTCATTACGAGTCGTAATAAAACTGCTAGTAGTGAAAGTGACCTTTGCTGCACCGATTGTGGGTCGATGTTTACATTGAATTTAAAGATAAGGACAGGGGCCGTGCTTGACGGAGAGACTATGACTTCCTCTTCCTGTCCTCTCGCCAAATACATAATGTTTTGGATTTGAGGTATGTTCGTAATAAGAATACTAAATATCCGTGTTTAAGTGTTTTAGCACTTTCCTCCGAAGGAAAGTAGCTATTGAGGTTGGACTCATGACGGAATTTTTGAAAAATTTCTTCAAATCTTTATCGATCCTACCTAGTAGACACCGAAAATGACCCCCGTTAAAATTTATATCTATCTATCTATCTATATATATATATATATATATATCTGTTAACACGATAGCGGCCAGAGTTTTTGTTTTTTCGTCACGAAACTTGGTATATAGCATTCAATTAGCAAACGATTGAACGAGTTCGTTAACCACCAAAGTCGGTCTACCGGAAGGGGGGGTTTACCCCGAACCCAAAACACTAATTTGACTATGTCAGCCGTAATATTTGTTATATTTCAACGAAACTTGGTATTCGTAGTGGTCATATAGAGAGAAAAGTGATATATAAAAATGAACTAAATCGGTTCACTAGAAGGGGGGGTTTACTCCGGACCCACAATAGCAATTCGCCACTACCAGCCGTGATTTTTGGTATATTTCGACGAAACTCAGTATTCGTAGTGGTAATCCACAGGTAAATATGTTTTGTAAAAATAAACTAAATCGGTTCATTAGGAGGGGGGGGGGGGGTTTACTCCGGACCCACAATACCAATTCGCCACTACCAGCCGTGATTTTTGGTATATTTCGACGAAACTGGGTATTCGTAGTGGTAATCTACAGGTAAATATGTGTTGTAAAAATAAACTAAATCGGTTCATTAGAAGGGGGGGTGTTACTCCGGACCCAAATTTCTAATATACTCATACCGGTCGTAATTTCTGCTGTATTGTAACGAAACGCGGTATACGTCGTGGGTAACTGAAAAAATGAGCTGAATCGGTCAATCGGAAAGCGGGGGTTTAATTTGTAATATATTTCAATAGAAAAGCCCGCCAGACGTAGGTCACAAAGCCGCCGCAAGGAGCGCTTTCTACCACTAGAGTGACTGTATCCTGTTCCTGCGTTAGATCAAAATACGATAATATGAGGTTTTTTGTATTTATTACGTAGTGTAATAGGTACCATGTGTAAACATAACTCTGGAAGCAAATTAATAATTGATCAGTTACTCATTACAAATTTAAAAGAGAACTATTCATGTTTTTATTTTATTTATGTAGGATATTTTAAGCAAATTGTTCTGGAAAGCAGTCTACACTACCCAAATTCTGAGGAAAGTGCTTAGTTATGCAGCTCCTGCGTGACGGACTTATATTAGAGATAATTTTTTTTTAAAGGTTAATTTTGAGAACAAATTACATTTTTTTAAATAGAATATATTGCAGATTAGTATAAATTTATTAGACATTTCAACCATTAAGAGTAAATAGTGAGGAAATTGTGATTTCTGTGTGGGAAGGTGAGAGGGTTTATCAATATTGGGGGCGCGTGATCCAAATCTGGTCCTGGGCCCGGCGCTGAGATGTGGCGGCCATACTTGAGGGGTGTGTACGACGACTACAGTGTAGTTGAATGCTACCAAGGAGAAATTTTTACTTGCATTATTTCCCTAGATATGGGCGTTTCCGTGTTTGTTTTGTCTAAGCGACAATTTTTGCGTTATTTGTCGTTCACGCCATAGGAAAATTCTGATGACATTTTCAAAAAATTTCCTATAAGATCTCACGTACCTTGTGGAAAAATTTCTCATAACTACTTCATAGCAGCCACCCAAACAAATAACTATGATCCCCTCACCGCACTCTTATTTTGGTTAGGTAGATAGAACCCTCAGAAAAGTTGTATTATTTCATTACCATGGCTAATTTTTTAGTAAGTGTCAAGGGCCAAAAAGGATGCTTTGCATTGGTAAATAGTGGTCAATTAAAACAAAACAAAACAAAAAATCAGCAAAACAATATTTTGGCCTTCGACACGTACTACCAAATTACCCATGTAATAAAATAATTCAATTTTTCAGAGAGTCTCGTCTAACTAACCAAAAAAAAATGTTCGTGCGGTGCGTGGAACATTAAAAATAAAAATCCTCTATTTCGTGATAAGTTATTTGTTTGGGTGGCTGCTGTGAATTTGGTTTGAGATATTTTTGCAAGAGGTACATGAAATCCTATAGGAAATTTAATGCAGATTTATGCAAATGTTACCAGAATTTAATTTTTCATATGGCGTGAAGGACGAATAACGGGGAAACAAATGATCAACAACTAGCATTTAGACAAAAATAACTTGTCTTTTTTTAAAAAATTATCCTTTTTTTCTCCAAAAAATTCTGAGGTCAGTCTTATTTCCAGGTTAAATTTGTGTGATCAATTCCACAGACCTTAAATCCTTTATTTATTTGTACATTTGACGTTTCGGGTTTCAGGCCATTTTCAATTTCTAGAAATAAAATAAAGCAAGTGTTACAAAAATCTTAATTTAACCCTCTTACTACCTAATTAATAATAATTTAACCCTATGTCCAATTTTATTCTATTGTTTACCTAAATTCCAGCAGCCTATTTTTGAAAAACTTTTTCAGTACCGCCTTTTTCAGTATAAAAGAAAATGGTGGTGTTTGGGATTTGGAAGTTGCCTAGAAAATTTGAAGAATGGTTTTAATAATTGTAATTGCCAGGATGACAAAGCCGGTACTGAAAAAGTTTTTCAAAAAGAGGCTGCTGGAATTTAGGTAAACAATAGAATAAAATTGTACATAGGGTTAAATTATTATAAATTAGTTAGTAAGAGGGTTAAATTAAGATTTTTGTAACACTTGCTTTATTTTATTTCTAGAAATTGAAAATGTATGTTAAATGTACAAAAAATAAAGGATTTAAGGCCTGAGGAATTGATCACACCAATTTAACCTTGAAAAAATAACTTGGAAACGCCTATTTCTGTAGAAATAATGTAAGTAAAAAGTTCTCCTTGATGGCATTCAACTACACTTCAGTTGGAGTACACACCCCTCAAGTATGGAGATTTCCTTCGGAACCACCCTATATATATATATATATATATATATATATATATATATATATATATATATATATATATATATTCTTTTTTATCCTAGGAGGCATGGGGTCATTATAGCAGTCTTCCTTTATTACACCACTTTATTTATTGGCCCGACATGTTTCGTGCGTCTTTTCTTCGTACCTCTTCAGGGGCACTTCTACAACAATATATCATTTTTTTGAAAATCCACACAAACCTTTTTTTGTCTATTATATTAAAACTTTCAATGTTCCACAAAATGCATTAAAACATTATCATGCTCCATTAAATGTTACCCCTACCCTAAATATTGCAATAATTATAGCTAAATTACATATTTTTTATAAAAGGTACAAAGGACTTCCTATATTAAAGGAAAAATATGTAATTTAGCTATAATTATTGCAATATTTAGGGTAGGGGTAACATTTAATGGAGCATGATAATGTTTTAATGCATTTTGTGGAACATTGAAAGTTTTAATATAATAGAAAAAAAAAGGTTTGTGTGGATTTTCAAAAAAATGATATTTTGTTGTAGAAGTGCCCCTGAAGAGGCATGGGGTCATTAAAGCAGTCTTCCTTTATTACACCACTTTATTTATGCTTTAATGACCCCATGCCTCCTAGGATAAAAAAGAATATATATATATATATATATATATATAGGGTAGGTGGGGGCAAAACCCCGCAGTTTGGCTTTTGGCGGTATTGTGACTAGTATTCTGTTTTAAATTGTAAATTAAATCATGGATAATATAAAGGGGTGTCTTAGCTATAACCTGTGAAAACATGGGCGGGTTTGAGCGATTATTGAGGAGGGTCCTTGGGGTTTATGCCCCATCTTTAACGACATTAAATGAAAAACACGGAACAAATCGAAAAACGATCAAAAGTTCTTTTTATTATTCTGGTACAGGCTTTGAAAGATCACAACATCGTTTATTATCACAGATATTTATTTAAAAAACAAATTTGGTCAATTTGAGACTGACTGAAGCGAATCATCCTTGCGACACGCGTTTTTCGAGGAACACGTAAGGACGAATGGTTTCTTTCCACGAAATTACGTGCAAAGTCTTCCTCTGCCCTTTTAGTATTGGTAGAGAACGGATGCTAATCTAATCCTATTGCTTTATCTCCTTGACGAGTGGAGACTTTTTTTTTTTTTTTTTTTTTTTTTTTTTTTTTTTTTTTTTTTTTTTTAAGCAATTTAGCATTATTAAGGCGAGCTTCCGTGCGTGTTTTCCTATCCGGTTTTCTCTTATAATTTCAGAAACAATAGACCACTAATTTCTTGTTTCCACTTTTTAATATTTTATTACATGACTGGCCTATATAATATCAGTTAAAAATAATGATAAAGGACGTAAATTTGGATTATTTATACAGTGTTGGGCAAAACTAACGTTAGTAAACTAAACTAACGTTAGTTTTCCCTAACTAAAACTAAACTAATGTTATATTTTTAGTTTTAGTTTTAGTTTAGTTTTAGATTTGTATAATTATAAATCATATGGACTCCGTTTTTAGTAATGCAATTAGTTTAGTTTAGTAAAAGAGACCTAAATTTGTGATTTTAGTTTAGTTTTAGTTTTTAGTTAACTAATTTAGTTTATCAAAGAACATATGTTTTCAAATTACGAGAAAAAGCCACAATTTCTTATTCTTAAGCAAGTTCTATTAGTTTTAATAATTTACTTAATTATCGAAATAACATATGATTTATATTAATTCATGTTATTTTAGTAAAACTGAACTAAACTAAACTAATCTAAATTTTTAATTTAGTTTTTAGTCAATTCCCAAAGATTTAGTTTTAGTTTTAGTTTAGTTAAAATCCATTAATTAGTAAAATTTTAGTTTTAGTTTTTTTTTTTAGGTTGCAATTTTTAGTTTAGTTTTAGTTTATTCCAAAAAGTGAATTTAGTTTTAATTTTAGTTTTAGTTTTTAGTTTTGCCCAACATTGTATTTATATAACTATTAAATCAATAGACATAGTCTTCTTTTACAAATAAGGTTATAATCTATTATGAGGGCCTAAAGAAGCCCTGTTCGCCCTGGGCCTATCTTAAGGACTTGCTATTTGAAGAAAGGGGCAAGAACCCGCTCGCGGGGATTTGCCCCTTTCACACTGCGGGTTCTTGCCCCATATGTTATGATTCAATCAAATGTGGTGCCCACATTTCCACACAAACGTAACCTTCAACTTAGGCTATGAGGAACACTTGCTAACGTATGCTTATTCGTAATTTATTCTGGTTCATTAAATAACAATACGTTAATCCAGTGAAACTTGAATTAAAGTTTTTAAAATATTACATAAAAGCATGAAAAAATCAACTTTTCTCATTATCTCGGTAGATAACATACCGAGCGTCACCAAACTTTACTCACGACTCGATCTTCTGGAGACCGACCTGCCATCTAGTAGCAATCTAAAAAATTATAGGTAGCTTACTTAAAAAAACGCGTGCGGGGTTTTGCCCCACGCGCGTTTTTGCCCCCACCTACCCTATATATATGTATATATATATATATATATATATATATATATATATATATATATATATATATATACAAATTTGAACTACCGTCATATTATTGATCTATGTAATCTGACATTTTCGTGTCGGCACTTCCGGATTGCGTCATGAGGTCAACCTCATAAGCGTGTCCTCCCTATGGAGGGAGGGAGGAACCGCGATAAAAAATAGTTTCTTTAGTTTTTGTTTAACAACGGTTAAAGACGTCGGTTGCTTTATTCGATTTCCAATGACAAAAAAAAAGAGAAAGTGTACCTGGAAGGTTATCATTTATTTATTCGTAGCATCCGTATGAACGACGATTCGCCCAATACATTTGTTGCATATACTTATGCATTTACTAGCTGAATGAACCCGTGCTTCACCACGGCCGATAAGTATTTTTTATATTGAGTTAAATAAGATATGACCAAAATTAACGCTACTCCATAATTTTGTACGGCTTATTATTGCACGGACTTTAAAGTTACCCAGGAAACACCATGTGGAGGTAGCCGTGCTTGTTTCCGTTGGAGAGTAAAAAAAAAAAAAAAAAATTAAAAATTTAGGTAAACAGAGACAAATACACGTAGAAAAGCATAAAACTAACAAATTTGAAGTTCTAAGCACTTATCTCTTCGATTGACATCGCCCCATCGAACATTACAAGAGAATCATATTGTAGAGAATTTAGTAACTTTTCGAATAGCCGCCTTCCACTTACTACGAGGTCCCAACCGTTTTCGAGATATTTTAGAAAATATACTGAGATCCGAAAACTTTGTATCACAGTTCAGATAATTTTTTCCCATATAGTTCGTTTCTGAATACCCAAACAGAAAATTAGTTTTGAAAAGTATTTCTATCAATTTTTCTGGTAAATGGCTACAGAACTCGCTTAAAAAATGGTTTCATTCGTTTTCCTATGTTAAGGAATCTTTCGCACAAATTTCGCTCCAAAAACCATGTTCCAGTAAACGGATTCAACTGGTTAATGAACTTGACCTTTTAAATGAGAAGAAAGATTTTTGTACCAAATGTTATTAAAATCGAACCATTTTTGAGCCGATGAGGAACTTCTTAATAATTCAAACCCCCCTAAAAGTACTTAAACATTTGAATATCAAAAAAACCATTCTTAGCGAGTGTTTACACTCTAAACGTATTATCCGTGTAAAATTCCAAATTTTTGTGTCAAGTGGTTCGGGATATTATTATTTCGGATGGGCCATCACCAGGTCGTAAACTCTATGAGGGACAAAATCACATTTTATTCCTAGTAATTCAAGGACTGCCATCGTAGTTGAAATTAACCTCAATTAAAAATTATACTATGAAATAGATAATGTACGGCAACAGCTGTTATGTTATCGTCCTAGCAACGCATACTGCCTAGGCTTGCATGCTCTAACCAATTAAAACTTTAAACCCCTCTAAAAATACTTAAAAATTCGAATATCAAAAAATCCTTTCTTAGTGAGTGCCTACGTTATATAGGGAGTGTCCATGCAAAATTTCAAAATTTTCTGTCGAGTGGTTTGGGCTGGGCGATGATAGGTCAGTGAGTCAGTGAGTGAGTGGTATTTGACAAATATATAGTAGACTAGCTGAATACCCGTGCTTCGTCACGGCAGATAAGTAGTTATTTTATTGCGTTAAATAATGTTTCATTAAAATTACGTTACTATACAATTCTGTGCAGTTTATTACAGCACGGTTCCCGTCATACTATATTTTATTCAATAGGCGTTAAAATTTAAAAGTTTATGTTTCCAATAAGTCATATGGTAACACCCAATATATTTACGAGTATTACCAAGGTTATAGGCAAGAAGGCATTGCAAGGGTTCCGGATATTATTACCTCACCTGGAAAACCTAAGGATATGCCATACATCACGGTTTGACCAGGACTGTCCCGGTATTTTGCAATTGTTTCGGTGTCCCGCCCGATTTTATCAATGTCCCAGAAAAGGCTGTAAGATGTAAAAAAGTCCGACTCGCAGGAACTGCAGCATCTTAGCGCGGTTCCGTTCATGTCCCTAGTGCCATTTGATAAGCTTAGAAAAGAAATAAACTTATTTTTTTTATATATCTCGTGAAAATTGTCAAAATCCTCTCGAACATCTCGAATAAAAGTGATATTAAGGCGTCAGGGACACCGACAGTAGCTAACTTTTACACAGAAGCGGAAATTACAGAATCTGGCTCTCATTCTAAAGCAAAGCTCTATAAATCAATACAAAATATGCCTAATAAAGCCTTTCTAGAGGATACAGAAGCATGGGCGTATATGAGGGGGGGGGGCTGAGGGGGCTGCAGCCCCTCCCGAAATTTTGAATTGATGATAAAAACTTCTCGTAAAACCCTTAAAAATAAATTAAATAAGATCACTTAGTTCATAAAACATATTTTATTTTACGTGCAATAGCGTTTTAGTTGCCTAAAACTATTCCAAGCTCTAAATATTTAGTATTCCATACCCTGGAAATGGTCTCAGCCCCCCCCCCCCCCCGAAATTGTTTTTATATACGCCCAAGTACAGAAGGATCAAGAAGAAGTACACAAGATTGAGTAGAATACCCTGCCTAATATAGCCTATATAGAATAATATGCCGAATAAAACGTATCTAGTAAATACACAAGGACAAATAAAAGTCTTGACGAATAACAAGTCAAAAAAAAAACTTTATTTAACAAAATAAAACAAAGTTTAGTTGCCCAACTACAATAGAATAATATACCTAATTAAGTCTACGGAGTAGACACAAATGGACCAAAAACAAGTCTTGTGGAATATTGATTTTTTTCTAATTAAATACTTTTTATCAATATTTAGTATATAACCTTTGTTGAAAATTATTGATTGCTAATTGATGAATCGGTTTACAACTAAGTAGTCTTTATGAATATTTAGTATATAACCTATTTTTGGATCTGTGTTTTTGGGGTGCTCTCCGCCTAGGCTTTGTATTTGTGTCGGCAGATACCTGGGGTATATTTACAGCTCTTGAGGATTAACTCTTAGCAGGTAAATTTCCTGCGGCCCCATTGTGTTCTACGGGCATTGAACCGCCATATACGCTCATAGTATCTAACCGTTGTGAAGTTTATTTTTTGGATTTAGGACTTAATATACATATGTAGACTAAATCATAGCAAGAAGTAATCCTCCGTCGTCGGTTCTTAACTATGTAGACTCGCTAATGTTATCCAATCTTAGATACATCGTATTTAAAATCCACAGCAAAAACACCACATTTCATCAGAATCCCCTGCTGAATAAAACTTATATAGAATAATATGCAAAATAAAGCCTATCTAGTGGATAAAAATAGAGGAAAAAAGCCGTTCGTGGTGGTAGAAAATCTTAAAAGTATTTCGCTCAGAAATCTCCGAAATATTGTCACTAATTTTACGTATCCTGTTTTATAGCCAAATAGATTTATATTCTATAATCAATAAGAAAAACCTACTAACAATAAAAAACTATGGGTAACAGATGAAAATAGGGAATACCAAGAATAATTCTAAAGAACGAAATCAACACCAGTACTGTAATCTAGATATTCGTACGGCATCATCGAATTCTAACAAACAAAATATTGATTCTAATTATACGTATCCTGTTTTATTGACAAATACATTTGACTACTATAAGCAATTAAAAACACTAGGGAATATGCCAAAGAACTCAGAGTAGGAGCCTCGACAGTTTCAAGACATTTGAAGGAAATCGACAAATCCAAAGCTGACATTACTTCGCTTATTCAAAACTTTCTTTAGAACCTTTCTTGTAGACCATTTAGTAAGCTTTCGAATGGTAACCTTTCGCTTCCCAAGATTTTCAACCGTTTTCGAGATATTAAGAAATTATACGAAGTTCCCAAAACTTTTCATTATTTCTGACAACAGAAAATTGGTCTCATTTTACCTATCCTGTTTTACACACACATACATTTTCCTTACAAATACAACATAAGAAATTAAAGAAATAAAAAGCAATAAAAAACCAAGGGAAAGAGACAAAAATTACAAAAAGAACGACATAAACCCGTTCATAAGAACAAAACAGACGTATTTGAAGTTTTAAGCATTTATTTCTCCGATTGACATAATCTAATCAAAAATAGTTTTAGAATCATTTTTGTAGAGAATTTAGTAAGCTTTCAAATAGTTTCAATCCACTTACCACGATTTCCCAACCGTGTTCGAGATATTAATGAAAGTATACGAAGTTTCCAAAACTTTTCATATCTGTTCATAAAATATTTTATTCTAACCCTTCCTTAACTCCAAACGTAACATAACTTTCAACATATTAGTTTTAATGAAAGTAGAACATGCACATAATGTTTCAACTGAATCCCGTTATTCTAAGTACCCAAACCAAAAACGGTATTCAAAAACTATTTTTCCAATTTTCTCGACAACGGTTAAAGCTATCGCCTTGAAAATGGTTTCATTCGTTTTTCTAGCCCAAGAAGCCTATAAAACGAGTACTTACAAGCTTATGAACTCAAAAACGTAAGCGTTACGATTTTTTCTACGCGAATTTCGCCCCAAACGCCATCTTCCAGTGGGCGGATTTTGCTGGTTAACGAACTTGACCTTTCAAATTGGACGACAGATTTTTGTACCAAATTTCATCAAAATCGGACCATTCGTCTTCTATTTAGAGAGCGAACAGACAAATATATATATATATATATATATATATAAATAAATATATACATATATATATATATACAAATTTGAACCACCGTTATTTTCGGTTTCTAGGGGTTCTGAAACGCAAAATTTTCTAGTCGGCACTTCCGGATTGTTTCATTGTATCAACCTTATAAGCGGGGTTCCTCCCTATGGGGGAGGGAGGAACCGCGCTAAAAGTAATGAATTCATGTTTATAAGAATCTTTTTTAAATCGGTTACTTTTCTACAATCAACATTTTTACTACTGCTCACAGTGTCAAAGAAATGAGAAGTAATCTAACTGTAAAACGCTGGAACTACCTGCACAGCGCTGCAAGCTGCCAGACACTACTATTTGGCTGAGAGATTTTTTTAAGAAAATCAAGTAGCAAAAAAAGTTCCGTTCTTATTTTTAAGGTTTGGGTAGACTAACAGTTCAGGATTCCCCCTTCCCGTTACTTGCTAGGCTTAAAACTCACCAACCATTTTGCTTATTATTTGTACTCTTTTTATTCCCCCCCCCCCTGGAATGCCCATCCCATATTAATGTGTCTCGGTTTAACTCTCCAAAAATATGGCAAGCCTATCTGACGGGGACAGGCAGAAAAGAAACGCAATTAAAACTCTATGAAGGACAGTTAATTTCTAGTAATTCAAGGTCTGCCATCATAGTTGAAATTAACCTCAATTAGAAATAAAACTATGAGATAGATAATGTAAGGTAACAGCTGTTCTTTATCGTCCTAGCAACGCAGGCTGCCTAGGCTTGCCTTCTCTAACCAACTCAAACTTTAAACCCCCCTAAAAATGCTTAAAAATACGAATATCAAAAAATCCTTTCTTAGCGAGTGCCTACGTTATATAGGGAGTGTCCATGCAAAATTTCAAAATTTTCTGTCGAGCGGTTTGGGCTGGGCGTTGATAGATGAGTGAGTGAGTGAGTGGTATTTGACAAATACATAGTAGATAAATAATTGCACAATTTAAATCATACACATATCTACTTCTACTATTAAGAATACTTCAAATTATACAAAAAAAGTATATTTATATATAAACGTTTAAAAGAATTTGCATCGTTAAAGTTTCAATCATTTCGTACTAAATTAAATTTGTAGAATATTGTAGTTATTTTTCTCAAAACCAATATTTACATGTATTCAAGAATTCTATTTTATAGTTTGTTGTATATATTATTATCACGTAAATGTTTGTCCAAATGTTGGCTACCTGCAGTCAGTAAGTCATCTGGAATGTTGAAGTAGCTTGGTGAGTTTTTAATCTAAACTAACAAATTACAAATATTTGCTAGTTTTGAGTTCTTGTTGTTATAAATTTAATATTGTTTTGACTTCCTTTCTTTCCTGCTGACTAATTGAGTCATATTTATTGCAAATGTCCTCAGTGCTTGGTTCTGGCCTTAGTTTAACATGAGTCATATAATGCACGAACATTGAATAAATCATGAGCGTAAAACATTATTTTATCTGGCAATGACTATCGAATGTTCCGGACAGATGTCATAATTACATCATTCTTTTCTCGTTAAAACAAATGTAATTAATTCTATGCTTAAATGTCGCTCGGCCACTTTTATCCGACAAAATCACGACCATAAAAGTGAGAAAAGTATAAGTGTAAAAATATGTATATTAGCATAAATATGCTTTAGCGATGACTAAACTGAAAAAAAACACGTTACAATAAAGTGTCCAAAAAGGCTCTAAACGATTTTTTTTATTTACAGAATATTACAGTCTAAAATAAATTGTATTATTCAATCTGATACAAATAGTTTGCCCACACGTCAAGTGTCAGCCGAATATCTTCCTTGTTGGGAAGGATTCTAGGATGACCCGGAGTTAACCTTACGCCATCCAACCACACTCTGCGACTATAGTCCGACTCCAAACATAAGAACTAGAAGGGGCGTGGCCGGAGGAGAGCTAGGCCTTTCCCCACATGGGGTGAAGGACGCGCTGCCTTCTTCTGAAGACTGTCTGGTTCTTTTCTTCGCGGTAAACCTAAAGCTCGGAGAGTTGGAGGCGAATGAGACGTGGGTAGTGATATCCTGAAAAAAATTGGATGTATCTTAATTCTCATAAATGTCTAGATTTTTCAAGTTTTCCCAATTACGGTTAAAGATCCGCTTTGTGAAATTAGATTTTTTTCGCGCGAATTTCGCTCCAAACACCATGTTCCGCTGGAAAGATTCTTCTGGTTAACGAACTTGGCCTTTCAAATTAGATGAAAGATTTTAGTACCAAATTTCATTAAAATGGGACCATTTCAGAGCCATCTAGAGAGCGAACAGACAAATATATATATTTATACAAATTTGAACAACCGTTCCTATGGAAGGAGGGAGGAGCCGCGCTAAAAAAAAACATGATATCTTGATTGATCATTCAATTTCAACGAACACCTTGATCCATAAAAACGAGCGTTGCTACCAGCAGATTCCCCCTAGGTTTCTGTAGTGAAATTCGTATCTAGATAAGAATATAAAGATGTTGCAATCCTCGGTGGTTTACTCCTACAGAGATATTATCAAGATGGCGGATTGTGTACCTTGTCACAATGCCATTGTTTGTATCGTCACTGTGCTAACTATAGCGACATTGCGTTAGTGTATAGCTACGAAAATGTAAATGATCGCTCCTATGAAAGATAAATTATCAATTTGTTTTCTTAATTATAATTGATATGATCAATAAAGTCATTGTTATAAACCCTTTTGAGAATTGAGAGTGATATCCATGGATATTTTCTCTCCTCATGATATCACGCCTCATTCGCCTCCAATCCCCCCTGTTAGTCGCAGGCTGTGGTTGGATGGCGTAAGGTAACTCCAGGTCATCCTAGAATCCTTCCTAACAAGGAAGGTATTCGGTTGACAACTGGTGGCACCTGAGGCGTGGTCAAGCTATCTATATCAAATTACATAATACATATATTGTAGATTGTAATATTTCTGTAAATAATATATATATATATATATATATATATATATATAAAATCATTCCCGTAACAGGCCACGAGGGCCCTGAGGGGCAGAAACTATAGAGGTATCTGATTCATGACCATACGGCACACTAGGGAGATAGTGTGGTCAGTACTATGCTCCGGCCGCCTGATTTTCCCCCTGACTGCTTCGACTGCTAGAGTCATTAGCACCAACCAAGGTACCCATTATTAAATTAATTAAAGGCTGGGTTGGCCTAGGGACGGTCAGGGAGGCCGAATTCAACCAGTGAACGAAGACACTAGAAGAAAAAATCTTCAGTGCTTGCTCGGGATTTGAACTCAGGCCTCCAGCTTATTAGTACAGTGCTCTACCACTGAGCTAACCTCGCCCCCATATATATATATATATATATATATATATATATATATATATATATATATACTAATATACATTAAGTAAATAATTGAGAAGATATAGTCGACCGTTGAGATGTAGAAGGTGTTGATCATCAGGGTTTCGGTCTTTTTGATTCAATAAAAACTAAATTTTATAGTTAAAATTTATTTATTAACGCCAAAGTTTCGGCTTGATTTACAAGCATTCTTCAGCGCTATTTAGAAGTGGGAGAAATGTCTAGTTTCCCTACGTTTCAGAAATGTAGCCTACGTGAAAACGGAACAGTTCTCACTCTTCTCCACAGCCCCGAAGAAGGCTTGTATATCTAGCCGAAAAATTGGCGTAAATAATTACATTTCAACTATAAAATGTAGTTTTTATCGAATCAAAAAATACCGAAGCCCCGATGATCAACACATTCTCCATTAAGTAAATAATTTTCCCAACGAAAACAAAAAGTATTCGGAAAAAAATGTTATTATTGGACATGAAAATTATTCAGATATCGGTATATTTGATAAAATATTTCAGAAACGTTTGGGAAATCGTGGTGAGTGGAAGGTGACCTTCCGAAAGCTTACTAAATTCTGTATTTAAAGTTTTTGATGCGATTTCCGATAGGGCGAAGTCAATAACAGCTTAAAACTTTAGTGGAAGTGTTAGTTTTGGAAGGGTTTTTTCTCTGTTTAACTCACTTTTTAAAATTCCTTCAACATTTACCCTGGGTTACAGTTTAAGGTGTCAGAGCACCTTAAAACTCGCAATTTTACATAAAAATATTTTTAAATTTTCCCGAACCTTCCCTCCATCTTGGAGGGTGTTCCATACCCCCCTAACCATACCGAAACACACCTAACCGTACCGAACCATCTCTAACCGTTCAGAACCACACCCAACCACACGGAACCACACCTAACCATACCGAACCATCCCTAACCATACCGAACCACACCTAACCATACCGAACCACACCTAACCATACCGAACCACACCTAACCATACCGAACCACACCTAACCATACCGAACCATCCCTAACCATACCGATCCATCCCTAACCATACCGAACCGCACCAAGATGGATTTAAACAAAGCCATGTTACACTCCACTAACTATAGTGCCATCGGTTTCCCACAAAACCCTACAGAACGACCTAAAGATTCACTTAGTAAAATATCTTTCAAAATTCCAATTCCTGTCAATCATTCTGTATTGTTTCTACCAAATCCCAGAAGTCATTTTCCTTTTCAGTCAAATGAATTTATTTTATTTTCAGTTATATACAGTAGATTATATATATAACTTTTATTGAGGGTCATTTGCGGAATCCAGTAAGAGGGACAGTGAAAATGTTTTTCAACATTTCTTTTAATAGTGGAACCTCAGTAGCTACATTCATTCGGCGATTGCATAAACCCAGTCAACATATTCAATGAAATGAACCGAACGATCCAAAAATTACTTACCCACTTCTCTTCTGGGTGCCCAACCGCCGCTCACAAGAAGCACAGGACACCATCTTTGTCCATTGTCCAGGCTTAAGCCTCCGTTCCCACCAATTACTTAAGTAATTTCATACCTCTTGCTATACAGTTGAGGAAATAATTATACATGTAGAGTCTAAGGAAATCTTGGAGTCGTTAATTTGCACAAAATTGCACTTGGAATACAAGTTTGCGAAGGTAACGCGACGTGAAGTTGTTAATATATGATTGCGATTTCCAATTTGCCTTTATATTTTATTAAAAATTGAAGAAAAGTGTTTCCAATATAAAATATATCAAGGCAGCGGTTACGCTACGTTGAATACTCCAGTTCCTGTGAATCACCCACGTTATGGAACAATTGGCGTGACAAGTAAATGGATGGGGGGGTCTCCCGTGGTCTAGTGGCTAGCGCGCTAGATTCATAAGCGGGAGATGGTGGGTTCGATCCCCACCGGCGCCAGACATTTTCTCATCTCAGGGCTCGCTGAGAAAATTCCTGGCTGCACCCTGGACGTCGGTGCTAATGGCCAAGATTTATGTCGATGCGCCGTAAAAAAAAAAAAAAAAAAAAAAAAAAAAAAAAAAAAAAAAAAAAAGTAAATGGATGGGTGACCGCCAGGGAAAACTACGTTCAGTCACCATACTAGAGACTAGAAATTATTGAGTCGTTCAAATTAGCCACATTTATAGAAATAAGTTGAAGATTTGATAATTTGTGGTTTCCACATGTTTTGGGCAAGTCTTTTAACATTGCCACCATCTGGGACTGTTTAAGATGTCATACCTTTTTTTAAAGAAAATTGTTTTCGATTTTGAACGGAGTTAAGAGGGGTTCAGATGGGGCTCTCATTCAGTTAAGAGGGGTCTTGGACAGTTTTCAATTTGCTCAACCAAGAATATCTCAAAACTCCTCACACTAGTAATAAAACAATTGTAGTTTTAATACTTCTACATCAACAACTGTTAAAGAAGTATTGAAGGTAGAAAACCGCATTAAAACTGATTTCATTCGATTTCTTACGTCTAACAACTTTAAAATGTGCTTCTGTAGTCCTATAAAAATAAAACTGAATTGTGTCATCAGGTCGACCGCTTAAGCGAAACTATTTCTTCATGAGAGTCATGTAATCCTAAGAACACCATGGCAACCATTTTTATTCTACTTACCTAACGCCCTGCCTCTAGGCATATATATATATATATATATATATATATATATATATATATATATATATATATATATAGTTAAAAAGGCTTCACATCATTTTTAATGCTATTATGTCATCAAAATATTTTGAACTGAATGCACAACAATAAAAAATTGCCCTTGAACGAGCTTTCAAGGTCCGAAGTTAAAGGCCGACATATTCCCTTCCAACATGACACATTAACCAAACATATTTTTCCATCGTCTTTCTAATTACGATTAATTAACAAATACCAGTATTGCTCAAATTAATCTGCTTTTTGATCTTGGCTATTTAGAGAAATAATAATCCTGATACCTGAATTCGAAACGTTAAAATTCATAGGCGTTTTGTCTCTTTGCTACACAGGCTTTCTGATATGTAAATTAGTTTAATTAGAGTTAATTTGATATTAATATTAGAATATATTTTTAAATTATAATTTTATATATTTTATTTTATTACTTTTGTAATTATTTTATTTGCATTTTTATTTCTATTCTTTTTTTTTGCTTTGTTTTGTTTTTAACTATTTTATATAGTTTATTTCTACAATTAATTTCATTTGGTACGTTAATGTTTATATTATGCATTTTGAATTCTTTGTTTGAACCTATTAGTTATATTTGTTTATGAAGATTAAACATTACTAATCATGTGAACAAATCACCTCGCTGTTCTGTGGCTCAGTAAATAAATAAGTTTGATATTAATTTGAGTTTTACAGGAAAATATAATACCTTTGAAATCATGTTTGATTTACTTTTAAGCAGCCTCAGTAAATGCACTAAATTAATGTTTTAATTGAAATAATTATAATCATTCTAATATTAATGATATGGAAGTTGCGATGTCTACCATTTGTTTTGTCTTTATACTCCCTTTAATAAGATAAGCATAGGGTTATTTCCTAACCCCAACAAATCTGGCAAGAAACATGGTACATAACTCGAAACAACAATAGGAATATTCTAATAGCTGTTTTTAATAACATTATTTAGGTAGGTAAGTTAATGTGTGAGTTTATGAATGATGTATTCAGATGTGCATCCATATTATGGAAGGGTATATTGATTTTATCCTTACTTTTATTGTTTTTTAATTATAAATTTATCTATTTTTAAATTACTTATACTTATATTTAGTTAGGGGGTAGAGCACACGACTAATGAACTGGAGGAGCCAGGTTCAAAACCCGAGCACTAAAGATTTTTATCTTCTAGTATCGTCGTTCAGGGGTTGGATTTGCGGTCCCAGATCGTCCCTAGGCTCACCCAGCCTTTAATTAATTAATTAATGGGTAACTGCAAAGGGAAATATCAGGGGGCCGGAGCATAGTACTGACCATACTAACACCCTAGTGTGCCGTATGGTCAAGAATTAGATGCCCCTACAGTACCTGCCCCTCTAGGCCCTTGAGGCCTGTTACGGGACTGATTTTTTTTTTTTTTTTTTTTCCTTTTAGCGCGGTTCCTCCCTCCCCCATAGGGAGGAACCCCGCTTATAAGGTTGATACAATGAAACAATCCGGAAGTGCCGACTAGAAAATTTTGCGTTTCAGAACCCCTAGAAACCGAAAATAACGGTGGTTCAAATTTGTATATATATATATATGTATATATTTATTTATATATATATATATATATATATATATATTTGTCTGTTCGCTCTCTAAATAGAAGACGAATGGTCCGATTTTGATGAAATTTGGTACAAAAATCTGTCATCCAATTTGAAAGGTCAAGTTCGTTAACCAGCAAAATCCGCCCACTGGAAGATGGCGTTTGGGGCGAAATTCGCGCAGAAAAAATCGTAACGCTTACGTTTTTGAGTTCATAAGCTTGTAAGTACTCGTTTTATAGGCTTCTTGGGCTAGAAAAACGAATGAAACCATTTTCAAGGCGATAGCTTTAACCGTTGTCGAGAAAATTGGAAAAATAGTTTTTGAATACCGTTTTTGGTTTGGGTACTTAGAATTACGGGATTCAGTTGAAACATTATCTGCATGTTCTACTTTCATTAAAACTAATATGTTGAAAGTTATGTTACGTTTGGAGTTAAGGAAGGGTTAGAATAAAATATTTTATGAACAGACATGAAAAGTTTTGGAAACTTCGTATACTTTCATTAATATCTCGAACACGGTTGGGAAATCGTGGTAAGTGGATTAAAACTATTTGAAAGCTTACTAAATTCTCTACAAAAATGATTCTAAAACTATTTTTGATTAGGTTATGTCAATCGGAGAAATAAGTGCTTAAAACTTCAAATACGTCTGTTTTGTTCTTATGAACGGGTTTTTGTCGTTCTTTTTGTAATTTTTGTCTCTTTCCCTTGGTTTTTTATTGCTTTTTATTTTTGTAATTTCTTATGTTGTATTTGTAAGGAAAATGTATGTGTGTGTAAAACAGGATAGGTAAAATGAGACCAATTTTCTGTTGTCAGAAATAATAAAAAGTTTTGGGAACTTCGTATAATTTCTTAATATCTCGAAAACGGTTGAGAATCTTGGTAAACGGATGGTTACCATTCGAAAGCTTACTAAATGCTCTAGAAAACAGGTTCTGAAGAAAGTTTTGATTAGGCGATGTCAAACGGAGAAATAAGTACATATAACTTAGAAGTTTGATAAACGATAATTGATTTCGTTAATTTATACGGTTCTTTTTGTCTGTTTTTATTTCTTGTTATTTTGTTATTGCTTCTAGGAGGAGGATGTATTTCTCAATAAAACAGGGGAATAAATACAAATTCTTTGAACCTGTAACAGAACTGAAAACGTAAATATTCGCCGTGTAGAGTCAGTCCGGGTCGAGGTAGTCTGCCGGTTCAGGTAGGCTTTTATTGCACTTCATAAATCAAGATTCATTGTTCTCATCAAGCATTCTAGGACAGCTGACAGTTACCTTTACCTGTAGGAAGTCATGCAGCCAAATTCTATACTAGAAATATAATTATATTTTGTGGTTGAATGTGGCCGTAGTTCAATAAAAAATAACACTACTTTCTCATTTTCATGTACAATTTTATTTTGTTTAATTGCATTTAAAAGTAAAATGGATATGTTAGCACTGCAAGTTAAGTAAATTAGAAATATATTCGTAGAAGAGTCTTCGTAGACCGAAACTTGGGACGGCAGAAAGAGTAATTTCTGCTTAGGATAGTTTCATCCCTAGCCGAAAATCATGGTTTTTTTTCATATTTGTTTACATTAGGAATGATCCAAACAAAGTAAGAACTGTTTCTATTCTAAGTCTACAAAATAACACTAGGGATATGAATGGAACCGCGCTAAGATGACGCAGTTCCTGCGAGTCGGACTTTTTTTTATATTTAGTTAGTAAACCAGAGTGAATGTAATTTATTGACTGAGTTTGGGAAAAGTGAGTTTTTCTCTGTGTGAGAATATTTATAATCCAGTATGATCCAGTATTTGTTAAAAGGATGCAACAAATTTTTTGTAGATGTATAAGTCATAATATAGTATAAGTCAAGTCTAGATTTAAGGATTTCTAGTCCATCCAGCATTAAGCAAAATAAAAACCAATGAGGATGCTCCTAATGACAGCAGTCGAAACACCAAAAGAATGGACTTATATTTAGAGTTTTTGTAGTTTTATTTGCAAAATTTATTGTCTGAATGAACGAATCTCAATAGTTCTAGGACATTTTTGATAATAAATTATATGATATCTTTAACAGTGATTCAATGGCCTATTATTTAATTTTTCATTTGTTGATACTCCGCTTTAAGGCGATGTACACCTTTGTAATCTAATGGTGCCTACCTAAATGTTTCTTTGTGTGACTTTTAGGAAGCTAGTAGAATATAGGATTTTTTTTGGATAACATGTTGTTCCAGAAGAAACACATAAAATATGTTCTGACAAAATAGGAATATTTTTTCTCCAAAAAGACATATTTTTATATAAAGAATACTTGTACGCATTCAAAAATTACTTATAAATGAGTGTTGTTGATCGGTAAAAATGGGTCAGAAAACCCTTAAAAATAAATTAAATAAGATCACTTAGTTTATAAAAAATATTTTATTTTGGGTGTAATAGCGTTTTAGTTGGCTAAAACTATTCCAGGCTCTAAATTGTTAGACATACTCACTCAAATACACGCAAGAGACATACAAGCTCTAAATTGTCAACCATACCCCGCAAATGGTCTCGGCCCCCCGAGATTTTCCCAGCCCCCACCGAAATTATTTCCTATAAACGCCCATGATAAAAAAATTATACAAGATAAATGTATCGCCATTATCAAGAACTAAGGTAGGATTCGGTTTCACTATAAAACATTTTAAAAGTTATTGAAGATTGAAATATAGTTTAATTATAGAATAAAATCCATGCGTCTTTGTCTTTTAGAATGCCTTCCCAAAATGATAGGTCCTCATGACTATGTTTTGTCTCTCAGTGGGAAACACATTAACCAAAATACGGATGAAAATTGGTAAATCGGCTAGTGAATTTTGTAATACCCCAATTATAAAGCAAATATTGACAGAACGTTTACTGAGATACAACTTACAGAACAACATGTCTTTACTTTCGATAACAGTCAATATATACAGACTGTGAGTACATTGATATGTATGCGGACACGGTTATGTTTTGAGGTAAACAAAATATTATGCGGCGCTCAGTTGGATAAATTCAGTCGTTGTAGGTATTATGTTGGTTCGAAATGACTGACCTTTTGACGCTCTGATTTCCTGCTCCATTTGTGGGCTGCACCATTGAGGATGCCATGTCAACATACGACTGACTGGCAAGTCCTGTCCCACCATCATCCCCACCAGGAATCCGACTGCTTTCACTATACTAACCCGCCAAGCGGATACCCTTTGAATGGGGTCTTAACATATGCGAATGATTGTTCTTTGAAATACTTTTCTTATGAGGTATTCGAAACACATTTTTGACAAATCTCGACCATTTTTCATGTCACACGCGTTCATTGTTGTTAGTTTGTTGGGGCCCATTGCTGAACTTCTTTTAACTTCACCTTTGTGAACTGTGAGCACTTACATGGGCCTCCGAGAGGGATTATGAGCCCCAGTACAAATAACTCCACGGGCCCCCTAATCTCTCTCATCCGTTGAAGTTACCAAAAACTATTTAAAACATTACATTTCTCTGAAAACAAAATTAAATACATTTCAGCGCGGTTCCTCCTCCATAGGGAGGAACCCCGCTTATAAGGTCGACTTCATGACACAATCTGGAAGTGCCGACTAGAAAAATTTACGTTTCAGAACCCCTAGAGAACGAAAATCAAGGTGGTTCAAATTTGTATACATATATGTATATATATATTTGTCTTTTCGCGCTCTATCTCAGTGAATAATGGTCCGATTTTGATAAAATTTGGTACAAACATTTTTCGTCTAATTTGAAAGGTCGAGTTGTTAACCAGCAGAATCCGTCCACCCGAACATGGTTTTTGGAGCGAAATTCGCGAGAAAAAAAATCGTTACGCTTACTTCATATGCTTGCAAGTACTCGTTTTATAGGTTTCTTGGTGTACAAAAACGATTGAAACCATTATTAAGGCAATAGCTTCATCCTTTTTCGAGAAAAGTGGAAAAATAGTTGTCGAATAAAGTTTTTGGTTTGGCTACTTAGAATCATGGGATTAAGTTAAAATATTTTCTGTATGTTTAAAATTCATATAAACGAAGATGAGGAATAAACGAATTTTGGTTACGTTTGGAGTTAGGAGGATTAGAATAAAATATTTTATCAATAGATTTGAAAAGTTTTGGGAACTTCATATATTTTCCTTAATTTTTTTTTTACGGCTTATCAACACTTGGGCTATTAACACAATTTTCCTTAATATCTCAAAAACGGCTAGGAATCATGGTATGCGGAAGGTGACCATTCGAAAGCTTACTAAATTCTCTACAAAAAATGTTCTGAGGGAATTTTCGATGGGTCAGTAAAATTTTTAAAAAATAATTCCTTAAAACTTTGGAGTAGTTAGTTTATCTCATTTGAACGGTTCTAGTTGTATACTTTTATTTCTTGGTATTTTTGTAAAATTCAGAACGCTTTTTTCCCCTATTTACCTCACTTTTTAATGGGTTGTTTTTTTTTCTTTTTTCAATGCATTGAACAGTGAAATGAGTATTCTATTTTGTTTCACCGCTAGTGACGAGGACTGACCGACCCTACTGTACAGTGATCTACCTGTGGGCTATGCTTGCCCTCCTCTCCTCTATCTGAGTGAATCCTCTCATAAAATTTCCTCCATTAAAATTTCAAATTGTAGGAAAGCTTAATTTCATTATTTATTTACTTTTTCTTTTTAGCAAAATTTAGGTTTAAATATGTATGTAAATATGGATATGCTCCAATATATTTTTATAGAATACATTTTCAATACAATAAATAACATTTTTCTTTTAGATTTTATTCTATATTTTTTACGATAGATAAAAACTTCTGATAACTGCTTCTTTTCCATTACTAATGGCATTAGAGATATGAATGGAACCGCGCTAAGATGTCGCAGTTCCTGCGAGTCAGACTTTTTTTTCATTAGTTTAGAATGATCAATAGTTCATTTATATTTTCGGCTTGAGGGGGGGGGGTGATTTGTTCCTGATTTCATATAGCAAGCTTCGTCGCAACAAAACAAAACTTAAGGCATAAATCAGCGTAACCTGGTTCGAATCCCAGCACGGCAAGTGGTTTTATCTTGAGTTAAGGACTTAACTTTAAATTATATTAATGTATATTGAGTACATATTGCCGCAAAGAGGCTTCATAAATTAAATATACGTGCTTTTAGAATATTCACAAATGACTTTAATGGTAGTACATAATGGAATATGATAATAGTCATACATCATAAATCCGAGTTGTAAGAGGAAATCGGTAATAAAATATATTTTTTTTTTTATAACTCAAGATTTACTTCGTATCTATAATTCACAATATTTTCTTATGTTACCATGTTATTTGTTCATTATTGTTATTTGTTTCAAAGCTTTGTTTAAATAACAACTGTGCCGAAGGTCCGTGGATTCGATAATCACTAGTTGTGATAGCTTTTCTTTCGAAAAAAAAAAGCAGCGGGTCTACACTTGCTACAAAATAGTAATAGCCTGCAGATACACTTTTCTAGAAATGTGTGCTACTTATAAATGAACTTTAATCATTTAAATAAATAAATTTTTTATAAATATAAAATTTGTATGAAAAAATCTACCTTTTTTAAGCCCCGAGTTGCTATAGCCCCTTAAAATAATTAGCTATCTTCAACATAAAAAAAATTCCTACTTGTAGAAACGATGTCATCTGAGAAGGTTTTTGACCATATTCTTATTCATAGCGTGAAAAGTTCAGATTTTTATTTTTATTTTTTATTTTTTTATTTTTATTATTATTACTTGGAAAACAACATCTAATTTTTTACATGCTTGAAACATTGATAAATTCTCAATCTTCAATCACGAAAGCGGGTGTCCTCAAGAAACCACCTTTCATCTATCGAATATTAACCCACAAAATTATCTAAAAGCTGCTAAGTAATAAATTGTTAATAAATATCATTAAAAATAATATATATATTCTTAACTTGAATTAGATGTGGGCAAATAGAACATTTACTATTACTTACCTATTTTTAACTTAATACCCATAAAAAAAAACCCCAGAATAATTGCCACACAAACGACCTTATAGGTAGAAATATCATTAAAAAAGGCCTTAGCTCTGATCTTTCTCGAAAAAAAAACTAATCGAACGATTTTATTATAATTATTAAGCACTAATAGCTCATGATTTTTTTTTTTTTTTTTTAATAATTTTCTTAAAAATGATCTAGCTTAAATATATAATAATCCAGTTAAAAATAGCACAGGCCAGCAATATATTAGGAGTTAAACAATGCTAAATAATGCAAAACATTGTTTTGCAATGCAGATTTAGGAAAATATAATCACTACTTTATTACCCAAAAGAATTCCATTTACAAACTAATTTACAAACAAACACGCTAAAAAAACTTCGACGTATGTCTAGTCAATATAAAATGAATTTTCCTTCCAAAAAAATTTAAATAATTCTTTGGGTTATGTGGAATTTAGACATGGAAAAACATATGTGTAATACGCTAGGCACTCCATATTTTCTGTATTCGCGTAAATAACAGGGATTAAATTGTATCAGAGTTGAAAAAGTGCTGTGTACGCATACAATTATACAGGGTGTCCCGCATTGAGATGTCATAACTTTAGGGGTTTATTCCGTACCTCATTTGTAGTTCAGTGGCGCAAAAATGAGCGTTCTATCTGAAAATGTAGAGGAGCTACTCAAAATTTTGTCTATTTTAAAAACTACTGGCTTTTTTAAAGAAAAACTGTGTTTTCGGGATTTGTGTTCAACGTATCGTAAATAACGACACGATTTTTAGAATCTGCATTAAATTCCCAATACGAAACAACCATTGTTGATATATTACCATGTAAGTTAACAATAGTAATTAAAAGCCATATGTTAGAGTTTTATTAAGTTATTCGGAGACCCGTGGCCGTGAGTGTTAAGGCGTGAGCACTTGACACTCCGTGCCAAAGGTCGTGGGTTCAATGCCCACTAGGGGTGGTGGCTTTTCTTTAGAAAAAAAGAAAAGGCATCACCCCTATCCTGGCTAGAAAAGGGTGGTAACCTATAGATAACCCGTCCTAAAATTCGTAGTTAATAACACTGTTGTTATCTTGCACACAAGATAACAACCTCAGGGAAGTAAAGTGCAGTATAAAACCATACTCGTCAGGTGAACTAAGGACAAGACGCGAAGAAGTAATACTAACACGACTTAGAATCGGACATACACGACTCACCCATTCATACCTCTTCACAAGACAAGACAAACCACTATGTGAGGCATGCAACGTACCTTTAACTGTAAAACACATCCTAACAGACTGCCTTAAAAGAGACAACTTACAGATTCCTCGAAGCCTCAGTGAACTGTTATCTGATAGGAGCCCCCACATTGATACCATACTGACATACTTAAAGACGACAAAGACATACAATAAAATATAATTATACCAAACATTACTCCCAAGTCAAAGTTTCTTATTTCAGGATAATATTCCTCAGCTATCAACTCCGCAAATATATTACTACTATTTATTATTACCGTTAAAATTATAAGTTTAATTCTGTATTTTTTTTTATGTTATTAATTCCTTACATATTTCTTTTTTATTTTTTATTATTAGGAAGTGCCAATAATGATTGGCTCCTTCCACATACTATTCACTGAGATGTACGCAAGACGAGCACAATTAATTATTGTACTATATAAATTGTACAGATTTTAAATAAACGTTTAAAAAATAAAAAAAAAAATTTTTTATTATTATTCTTTTCTTCATTTCATTTTCCGTACCCTTTAATTTTGTTACTGATCCTTAGCTTATAATTTATTATTTTATTTATTATATTTTATATAAATTCTTTTAGGGCAGATCACCATTGCTGTGCAGCTCTTAAAGTAAAATAAATAAATAAATAATAACACTGTTCTGCACGAAAATCCTCCTTCAAACCAAAACATGCTTTCTTACTGTTTTCAAATGTGCTGAACACGAATTTGAAGTCAGATTCTGTCTATCACGCACAGTTTCTTGAGAAATTCTAGTTTTCTAGTTTTTTATCCAAAAATGTGAGTTTTTTGTAAATTTGACGATTTTTTTTTCGTATCAAAACATAGTGAAAAAAATTCAAAAGCCCGATGATTTTGAGCGCAATGAAGTATATTTGAACGAAAAAAAATTTGATGGGAATATTACAAGTGGTTGAAGAAATATGGCTAAAAGTGTTATTTCAGAAACTGAAAAAACTTTCTTTTCTCTCAAAATCAGAGGGTGATAGAATTTTTCTGAGTTCAGATTCGGACTCAGCACACCGGAAAACATGAGAAACAGACAAAATTGTTCAAGGGAGGGGATATTAAGTTATTCAATATTTTCTTAACCGGCTATTTCTAGACTTTAAGGTTTGCCTCCGTCTCAAAAGTTGCATAATTTAATAAGCTTCAAAATGGTACCTCGTAGTTTTAGAAAACATTTTATTTTAATCTATTTTTTTCTGATTTCTATGTCAGAACCAATAAATGAGCTTTAGCGCGAAGGACTGAAATACAAATAAGGTGCAGAATAAACCCCTAAAGTTAAGACATTTCAATGCGGGACACCCTGAAGATCTATATGTGAGTGCATATATAAATATAAATATATATATATATATATATATATGTGTGTGTATTTTTTGGTGTGAGTATATAGTAGTGATAGGTGATTCTGGAATATGAAACGATCTTTTCAATCGATTCAAATCAACATGATAAGATCGGTCCATAAAAATGATACGCTAGTTCAGATCAAAGCAAAATATCGATCTGTTAGGCTCAAAAGATTTGTCTAAGATATGGATCGATCTTCGATTTGGATCGATTTCACGATTACTTACAATTACCTACGAAATTCGTATTTCATTTATATTCGAGTGGTCTCCCGTGGTCTAATGGCTAGCGCGCTGGATTCATAAGCGGGAGATGGTGGGTTCGATCCCCACCGGCGCCAGAAATTTTCTCATCTCAGGGCTCGCTGAGAAAATTCCTGGCTGCACCCTGGACGTCGGCGCTAATGGCCAAAAAAAAAAAAAAATAAATTAGAGTCGAATTAATTCACATTAGAGAATCGCCCATCACTACTACGAATCGACCTAAATAAGTCGATTTGAATATTTTATAATAGTAAATATATCTAAAACTTAAAAGTAGAAAAATAAAAGACTTTTCATCGAAATTACTACTGCTACATGATATAAAAATATGTGGGTATTCCTACATATATATATATATATATATATATATATATATATATATATATATATATATATATGTATATATATATATATACATATATATATATATATATATATATAAAATTATGATAAAATAATAATAATAGAGAAAATGGTTATATAAAAAACCACAGTTTGAAACCTAATTATATTACCTTCTTCCCTTTAGTTGTAGAAATGGAAGATATTGAGTCGTTGTATAATGTTATTGTTGTATTGAAAGTCTATTACTGGACATAGTACGCTGTTCTGTAAATTTATTCTACAGTTAAATAATAGACATGAGATTAAGTAACAAGAGATGAGATTAACTAGTTGAAAATTTTAAATAAAGAACCCCCTTTTCCCCCCCCCTGTTTTCCACGTTGGAGTAACCCTCCATCGTGGGAGTTTATTTAAAGTACGAGTGCCATCCTTTTGGATACTGCACGTATTTTGATTACGTACATATATATATATATATATATATATATATATATATATATATATATATATATATATATATAAGACATTTTAATTTAATATTTAACACAATATTGAATAATAATAAAAAAGAAAAACTAACAAAAAAGAACAAGTAAAGAAATATATACATATGTAATAAGTTACATATGTGTACAATCAGATGATTTCATTGAATGTTGCAAGGTCCAAATTTTTAATAAATGCATCAAATTCCTGAGAATATGTAAGTAGTAAGTCAGGTTTGTTAGTGGGCCAAGTTCCGTCCTGTAAGGTAATGTCCTTAATAATTTTTGTCCTGGGTCCGTCCAGTAATGTACAGTCATACAGGAGGTGGTCGTAAGTTTGTTCAGTTGTATTATCGCATTTACATGTGTTATTAGTGATTAGTTTAAATTTGTATAAATAACTTTTCGTAGGTCCATGTCCTGATATAAATTGTGTTACTTTAAAGTTGTTTGGTGTTAATTTTTGTCTCTTGAGTATTGTAGGTATGAATTTGTGTAAATGTCTTCCTTTAGTTGTGTTCGTCCATCTTTCGTCCCATTTTCGCATTGATTCGTCTCTTAGTCGTGATTTTATAGTCTGTGATGTAAGTTTTGAGTAAGATATAGGTAATGTCGTGTCCTTTGAAGCTGATTTTGCGAGTAGGTCAACTGTCTTGTTCCCTAATAGTCCTGAATGCCCTTTAATCCATGTTATTGTAACTGTAACGTTTTTCTGTTTACACAGAATTAGTAATGTTCTAATGTGTTCAGTCTGTTCGTTGTGGATTTGACTGTTGTATATAAAGAACCCCTTGGAGATAGATACAAAAAATCTATATATCTTGTTAAATTTCTCTCTATATAGTCCGATCGCAACCAGAAGAACAAGAAGGGGCGTGGCCGGAGGGGAGCTAGGCCTTCCCACATGGGCTAAAGGCAGCGCGTGCGCACTTCCTTGTTCTTTTCATTGCGGGCGGACTATAGTATATAGACATACTCTGATAGAAGGTAATCTCAGTTAATTATGGAAATACAGCGAACAATGGAGAATGTGCTCCATTTTTAAAAGTTTGCATTAATTAAGGATCATAGGCCCGGTGGCCGTGAGCGTTAAGGCGTGAGCACTTAACACTCCGTGCCAAAGGGTCGTGGGTTCGATTCCCACTAGGGGTGTTGGCTTTTCTTTTTAAAAAAAAAAAAAAAAAAAAGGCATCAGCCCTATCCTGGCTACAACAGGGTGGTAACCTATAGATAACCCGTCCTAAAATTCGTAGTTAATAATAAATGGACGTTAAAATTTAATAATAATAATAATAATTAAGGATGTTTTTGTGATTTCCAAAAAAATAAAAATGAATTGAAGCACTGTTCTGCTGCCGTTCCAGCAATAGGCCTGCTATATAATTTCCTGCGATTTGGCCCAGACTTTGAAGCACATTGCATAATATTCTCACAGTTGCGTAACCCAGGTAACATCCGTAATTACTAACTTTTTTTTTTTTTTTTTTTTTAAACATACTAGTTCAATGTCATTCTTTTCCTACTAGTCACGTGCAAAATTATCACGATTCCAAATATTAATGGAGTCAAATTAGGGGGCAAACGTTTCTTAGACGAAAAGAAATTAAGTCTCACAATTTGACAAAAGCCAGGGTCACCAGAGTGTTTACTACTTTCGTAAAAGCCAATTTCATGGACTTGAAATGCAAATTTCGTGCCCATTAAAAACAAAATAATTTCACTTAAAAAGAGAAAGCCTTAACTTTTAGCTTAAAATGTTTTCCGAAATAGACCCAATCTGGCTCATAGGAGATTGTTCAGCTGATGGTTGGTATTTCAGCTGATGAGAGGTATTCCGGCTGATGGGAAGATATTTCAGCTTATGGGAGGTATTTCAGCTTATGGATGTATTAAAGCTGATCAGAGTTATTTCAGCTAAAGGAAGCTATTTCAGCGATTAGGAGAATGCTCAGCTAATGGTAGGTATTTCAGCTGATGGTAGGAATTTCAGCTGATGGGAGATTGTTCAGCTGATGGAAGGAATTTCAGGTGATGGGAGATTGTTCAGCTGATGGACGATTGTTCTGCTGATGGAAGGAATTTCAGCTGATGGGAGCATTTCAGCTTATAGCACTTTTTCATGGACTTGAAATTCAAATTTCGTGCTCATTAAAAACAAAATTGGGAGAAGACTCAAGCTATCTAACCGGTGTTATAAACTTTTTGAAAGAAGTTAACTTGTATAGTTTAATATAATTATATTTTCACCGCTAATGACTTCGGTAGAAGCGGTGTAAAACAATGAAATAAATAAATAAAAACAAAATAATTTCTCTTGAAAAGCGAAAGCCTTAACTTTTAGTTTAAAATGATTTGTAACCTTACATGAATTACCGTGATAATTATACATTTATAGATATCTCGATTTTTAAACAACAGAGGAAATTATAATATTTAAAATACTTTTAAACAGCATAGCAAGCCAAAATAAGTCATAAATCCACAAGAAACAAGAGAATTCCACGAGAAAAATTATTACCACAAGAAAAACAAAATAAGTAAAAAATACGTTACCGAATGAATAAGATTAAAATTCCTGAGAAAAGTACTTTTAAAATATTATGCTAGAAAAAAAAAAATACAAGTGCTAATTATATTGTTGAATGGCTAAGGAAAATACTCTTGGAGTGGAATAAGTAATTAACACTCTAATGAGCAAGAGAATGTGATGAAAATAAGGAATAATTCATAATACAAGTTCATAAATAACATAAGGAGTTGGAGTTTTTTGAATCCTATAAAATAACCTTGAACATTTTTATGCGGCCTTATAGTACTTTCCTCCGAAGGAAGGAAGCTATTGAGGTTGCACTCATCACGGAGTTTTTGAAAACTTACTTTAAATCTTTATCGATCCTACATAGTAGACCTGTCATACGACATGACTGAACTCTTGACGGATGGCAGTCCACACATGAACACAATAATCACCCACCTCAAAGATACAAACATCTACAATTACATTTAGAATACATTCATTGTAGAAACTATAAAAACATGTATGACTTAACGTGAAGTAAAGTAATGGACACAATATTTCAAAACCTAAAATTTTTTCAAGCTTATATATATATATATATATATATATATATATATATATATATATATATATATATATATATACATTTGAGAACTTCATACTTTCCATTTTAAAATAATTTTCAATTACTAAAATATTCTAGATTTTTTGCAACTATTAATAATTTTTTCGTCAGTGGTTTCTACCACCAACTTTTGAAAAGTCCGTCACGCAGGAGCTGCATAACTAAGCACTTTCCTCAGAATTTGGGTAGCGTAGACTGCTTTCCAGAACAATTTGCTTAAAATATCCTACATAAATAAAATAAAAACATGAATAGTTCTCTTTTAATTTTGTAATGAGTAACTGATAAATTATTAATTTCCTTCCAGAGTTATGTTTACACATGGTACCTACTACACTACGTAATAAATACAAAAAACCTCATATTATCGTATTTTGATCTAACGCAGGAACCGGATACAGTCCCTCTAGCGCTCCTTGCGGCGCCTTTGTGAAACTATGTCTGGTTGGCTTATCTATTGATATATATTAGAAAGTAAACCCCCCTTTCCGATTGACCGATTCAGCTCATTTTTACAACACTTCTTTCTAATGAGTTACCCACGAAGTATACCGCGTTTCGTTATAATACAGCAGAAATTACGACCAGTATGAGTATATTAGTAATTTGGGTCCAGAGTAAACCCCCCCCCACCTCCTAATGAACCGATTTAGTTTATTTTTACAAGACATATTTACCTGTAGATTACCACTACGAATACCGAGTTTCGTCGAAATATACCAAAAATCACGGTTGGTAGTGGCGAATTGGTATTGTGGGTCTGGAGTAAACCCCCCCTCCTAATGAACCGATTTAGTTTATTTTTACAACACATATTTACCTGTAGATTACCACTATGAATACCGAGTTTCGTCGAAATATACCAAAAATCACGGCTGGTAGTGGCGAATTGGTATTGTCGGTCCGGAGTAAACCCCCCCTCCTTATGAACCGATTTAGTTCATTTTTATATCTCACTTTTCTCTCTATATTACCACTACGAATACCAAGTTTCGTTGAAATATAACAAATATTACGGCTGAAATGGTCAAATTAGTGTTTTGGGTTCGGGGTAAACCCCCTCTTCCGGTGGACCGATTTTGTTGGTTAACGAACTCGTTCAATCGTTTGCTAATTGAATGCTATATACCAAGTTTCGTGACGAAAAAACAAAAACTCTGGCCGCTATCGTGTTAACAGACACATATATATATATATATATATATATATATATATATATATATATATATATATATATATATATGCATATATATATATATAGATATATATAAATTTTAACGGGGGTCATTTTCGCTGTCTACTAGGTAGGATCGATAAAGATTTGAAGAAATTTTTCAAAAATTCCGTCATGAGTCCAACCTCAATAGCTACTTTCCTTCGGAGGAAAGTGCTAAAAGGGCGAATCGCTACTGTCGCAAGCTCTGTATTCAATATATATATATATATATATATATATATATATATATATATATATATATTATTTGTTAACTCTGCTTTATTGACCTGTCTGAAAAAAGTTGTACTTATACACGAAGATTTGTCGTACAAAACGCACTTTCAAAACTCAGGTTGCACTCATGACGGAATTTTTGTTTTTTTTTCGCCGAAGAAAAATAATGTTGCTTTCTAGATAGTGATGACGGTTTTCAAACGTAATTAACTTTTTTAGGAATGTTTATAAATTAACACTAGGCATGATCGTTTCGTTGAAGCAGGCAAAGATGTGTAATTATAGTATATTTATTTTACTTCTTAGTTTAATGTTAAAAACTGAATAAAATCCTATTTACTAGTAGCTTTTTCCTTTATTGTTTACATAAAAATTTATAATAAAACTGAGATGAATAAGTTAGATCTGTTTATCCTAGTTCTGGCCCAATCAAAAAAAAAAAAAAAAAAAAAAAAAAAAAAAAAAAAAAAACTAGTCCCAATGGAACACATTCAAAACGAACTTATTACGTTAAGGCTGTTCGAAAAGGATTTTGTCCACCAATTAAACACAATTATCTAGAACTATACTTATTATTTAACTCATAGAATGTAAAAAAATGTCTAAGAAGCTCCTGAAACAATTATTTATACAATTATTTTATTTATTTAGTCCATTATAATTAACTCAGAGTTATAGGACGGGTTACCTATAGGTAACCACCCTTTTCTATCCAGGATAGGGCTAATACATTTTCATTTTACTAAAGAAAAGTCTCCACCCCTAGTGGGAATCGAACCTTCAACCCTTGGCACGGAGTGTTAAGTGCTCACGCCTTACCAATCACGGCCTGCGAACAGTGGGGCCAAAAGACATTTCGTGTTTCAAAAATGGCTACAGCCTCTAAATCTTAACAGATTTCAATGAATTTTTAAAAAAAATGAATGCTAATAAAATTTAGAACAACTTTGACTAGCCAGATTTTTGTTTTTGGTTTCCCTTCTTTATTAAATTACGTGTAAATAATTTACGAACTTTTACAATTGAACATGAAATAATATTTCATTTTTCATCCAACTCAATATCAGCACTGATATCGTTGAAATTAAACATTCAAATCCTGAATAGACTTGGAAAAAATCAGATTGACACATCTTCAACGTAAATTTATCTCAATTCAGCAATGAGAATAATTGTAATAATATGATTTTTGAACGATTTGAAAATAGATTTTGACTTTTTCCAAGTTAATTAGGATTTGAATGTTTAATTTCTACGATATCAGTGCTGATATTAACTTAGATGAAAAATGAAATATTATTTTATGTTCAATTGTAAAAGTTCGTGGAGTATTTACACGTAATTTTATAAACAAGGGAAACAAAAAACAAAAATCTGGCTAGACAAATTTGTTCTAAATTTTATTACCTTTTATTTAAAAAAAAATGCATTGAAATCGTTTAAGATTTAGAGGCTGTAGCCTTTTTTGAAAAACAAAATGTCCTTTGGCCCTACTGTGTGGTGGGCCTCCTTTTAGATAATCAGAAATTCGTTTTTTGCTTTTACTGAAAATTATGATCTGTTTGACGGAATTATTTTTCTTCGCCACCTTCTCACATATCGCTTTAAATCCAATTACAATAAAAAAAAAACCCTAATTGCTTATGAGGATACAGTTTGGGGAAGAGTTACAATCATTTTTTTATGATAATAAAGAAGTAATGAATGGTAATTCATTCGTTCACGGAGATCATTAATCTTGTCATAAAGTCGCCTCAATTAAATAGCCATTACAATAAAAGGAAATGAAAAAATAAAAATTCTCCTAGCTTGATTTTATAGTTGGTCACTTGAGAGAGTAGAGATCTAGGTTATATCTTGGATCTCCCTAAAATAATGATAGCGAAAACCCAGATGATGACGTTGACCCAATGACGGAATCCGAAAATGCTGATAAGAAATGTTGACGTTTCATAACCCGTAGATCGTGAAAGAATTTGTTTTTTCTAACGTTTATGTCTATATATATATATATATATATATATATATATATATATATATATATATATATATATATATATTTATTTATTCATGGAGCTTCACAACGGCAAGGTGATTTGCTATATATATATAATTATTATTATTATTTATTCCATGTGAGCTCCGTAACAGTGGCGATGAGCTCATTGGGACGACAGAAGAAAAGTCCGTAACATATATATATATATATATATATATATATATATATATATATATATATATTCTTTTTTCCCTTTTTTTTTATACTACTTTATTTATTGGGCCCGATATGTTTCGTGCGTCTTTTCTTCACATCTCTTCAGAGGCACTTCTTACAAGGAAGTCCTCTCGTTACCCAGTACTCCCTCTGGAGTCTGGCTTAATACTGGGAACGAGAGGACTTCCTAGCAATACGTGTCCCTGAAGAGCTGTGAAGAAAAGACGCACGAAACATATCGGGCCCAATAAATAAAGGAGTATAAAAAAAAAAAAAAGGAAGACTGCTTTAATGACCCCATGCCTCCTAGGATAAAAAAGGATTTGGATATTTCGGGTCCTCTTTAAGAATAAATTATACATATATATATATATATATATACATATATATATATATATATATATATATATATATATATATATATATATATATAAATTACGGTGAAAGGCGGAAATTGGGGAATATCCACATTCACCGGTGAATGTGAACAAACACCAAATACGACAATGAAAGATGGACTATTTCATTACATTCTTGTAGATTTGGACCCTCACAGGTGTTTGTCAACAATCACAGATTTGCTCTGGTGAATGTCCGAAAGAGAGGAGTCTTTTAGGAGGCAACATGCTGTTCCCGCCAAATTCTTTGCTTGGATTCAGCTTTGTGAGTCTTATGCAAGGTTTGATGGTGATAGCAACGTTTTGTTAATTTTTTCCTCCTCGCCCGTCGTAACCTAACACTTATGGGCATACGTGCGATGCGTTTCCGCTCGCTACGCTCAAGAAGACATCAATACTCTAGTCAATCCAATAGAATTCTATTAATTTTAGCGAGTTGGATTGACTAGAGTTTTGATATCTTTTTGAGCGAGCGGAAACGCACAGCACGTATGCCCATAAGCGACAGGTTACGACGGGCTGTCATTGCAAAAGGAAGTGTTCCACAAACAAATGCAGTTGTAAAAACAAGGCCCTTTTGTGCAATTCAAAGTCTCATAATAGTTTAAGTTGTTGCAATAAATGAGATTTCCATCACATAATTTAGTAAGTTTTTTATTAATATTATTTTCCTTTTTCATTTTGAATGTACTGTGTGTTTTACGTGCTTAGTCATTCCTCTCAGAAAGAGCGGCGAAAAATGTATCGTGACTTATTTACGGAGAAGAAAATATAAATCTCAGAAATTCTCAACATTCACCATTAGTGCATGGTGAATGTCGACATTCACCAGACAAGGATATTTAACAAATATTTCGGACATACGCCTAGCGACTATGTGTTTGTTGACATTCACCAGTAAATGTCAACATTCACCAGATTTTGGTTTTTCACCGTAACACATACACGAACACCCAGATCATTTAAGGATATTCCTCTTTCCCTCCATAAGGAGGAATCTCGCTTATGAGCGAGTTTCCTCCCTATGGGGGGTGGGGGGAATGAGAAACCGCCCCCTTAATCTTTAAGTTTAATTTGTGACAAAACTAATAGATTTGACAGTTTGCGGTTTACTCCATTGAAAAGAGCGGTATAATTTCTATAAAATTAGTTTAAAAAATTAAATACCTTAAATCATTTTAATGATAACTTAAGGAAATTACATAAAGTACCAAGATTTATAATTATCATTCTTGGTACTATGTGTAATATCTCCATAATTGATCTCATAATGATAACCAATTATTTTCAGAGATGATTAATAAGTGTACAATGAAATTCTAGAAAAAAAAAAAAAAAATATATATTGATTGCGGAAACAGGATGTCGAGAAAGCTGTAGTTCGTGTTTGGTTTTCCTTAGAATTGATTGTTATTCATGGCAATCACATGTTCTTGGAGAATTCAAGGAAACCATGATAAAGAAACATTTCTCTCTTATTAAAATCCTGTAAGATAGTGAGTTACAATTATCAAATCAAAACCATATTGAATTGTGGAATAATTTGAGCCAAATTAACGTATAATTTACAACGACGCGTACGAATTTGCATTTATTCTAAGAAGTAACAACTTCTGATGCCAGGATTTCATGTTCTTTATTAGCAGGGAACGGATGTTATTGTATTTACATATTTTTTTCTGTTTCTTAAATCGTAATTTTTTATGGAATTCTGCACGTTTTGAGTGATTTTAAAGCATTTAAAAAAGGTTTTTATTTTACATATTTTGTCAAAAATCCATATTTTTACATATTCTGCCATTTTCTACATATTTATACATATATTTTGTAATTGAAACATAAAGGGGAAACCGAGAATGAATGCTTTACCCATTGTTTCTAGATTACTGTGTCTTTTAGCACTTTCCTCCGAAGGATGGATGGATTGGGTGTTTAAGGGCAGAAAACATCTAGGTCCTCACCGCCCTGAAGTGTAGTGCTAGAGAGTCGTGTATATGTCGTGAGAGGGATTGTAATTTTGTGTTTAGGACAGTGCATGACAATCAACTGTAATTTTTATGACCTCTACTCTTTTTTTTTTTTTTTAAACTATGTCATTGCTTACGACTAACTTGTTACTTAGATACTAATAGAACTATTTGCACTAAAACTGATACTAAACTACTCCTCCGAAGGAAAGTAGCTATTGAGGTTGGACTCATGACGGAATTTTTGAAAAATTTCTTCAAATCTTTATCGTTCCTACCTAGTAGACACCGAAAATGACCCCCGTTAAAATTTATATATACATATATATATATATATATATATATATATATATATATATATATATATATATGCACACATATATATATATATATATATATATATATATATATATATATATATATATATATATATATGTGTGTGTGTGTGTCTGTTACCACGATAGCGGCCAGAGTTTTTGTTTTTTCGTCACGAAACTTGGTATATAGCATTCAATTAGCAAACGATTGAACGAGTTCGTTAACCACCAAAGTCGGTCCACCGGAAGGGGGGGTTTACCCCGAACCCAAAACACTAATTTGACTATGTCAGCCGTAATATTTGTTATATTTCAACGAAACTTGGTATTCGTAGTGGTAATATAGAGAGAAAAGTGAGATACAAAAATGAACTAAATCGGTTCATTAGAAGGGGGGGTTTACTCCGGACCCACAATACCAATTCGCCACTACCAGCCGTGATTTTTGGTATATTTCAACGGAATTCGGTATTCGTAGTGGTAATCCACAGGTAAATAACTGTTGTAAAAATAAACTAAATCGGTTCATTAGAAGGGGGGGTTTACTCCTGACCCAAATTCTTAATATACTCATACCGGTCGTAATTTCTGCTGTATTGTAACGAAACGCGGTATACGTCGTGGGTAACTCATGAGAAAGAAGTGTTGTAGAAATGAGCTGAATCGGTCAATCGGAAAGCGGGGGTTTAATTTGTAATATATTTCAATAGAAAAGCCCGTCAGACGTAGGTTCACAAAGCCGCCGCAAGGAGCGCTTTCTACCACTACAGTGACTGTATCCTGTTCCTGCGTTAGATCAAAATACGATAATATGAGGTTTTTTGTATTTATTACGAAGTGTAATAGGTACCATGTGTAAACATAACTCTGGAAGCAAATTATTAATTGATCAGTTACTCATTACAAATTTAAAAGAGAACTATTCATGTTTTTATTTTATTTATGTAGGATATTTTAAGCAAATTGTTCTGGAATCTACACTACCCAAATTCTGAGGAAAGTGCTTAGTTATGCAGCTCCTGCGTGACGGACTATTCTAATTACAAGAAGCAAAGGTGGCTGGCAGTCATGCTTCCCCGGCGCTAATGGTCTAGGAGCAGATGCGTTTTAAAAACATATTACGAATTATTGTTTAACAATTTCATTATTCCTTTAATCTACTCTATAAACAAATGAATTGCCGAAAGAATCATGTCGGTATTATTTGGCAAACTGGAGATATAAAATAATGAGTAGGCACAAATGGAACAAAAATGTTCCTTTCGGCTAAGGATAATTACCAACAGGGAGAGAGGAAATTTAAATTTTGTGTTTTTTTTAGATTAATCTGGTTTTTCGTTGAATAGAAAGCAATCAATAAATAACTGTTTCAATATATTTAATTCCCGATTGCAGCATCTTAAACTAGGCAAAATGTACTTGAAGAACAACTAGACTTTGTCAATTATAAAACCAATGAAAGGGGACTAAAACGCAGTTTAACATTAATGAGGCAGAGATGCTTGCAGCAGCCGATTCTGTGCTTGTTCAGGCGAGAGAATGTCTTGCCATTAAAAAAAAATTTAATGGCAAGACATTCTCTCGCCTGAACAAGCACAGAAAAAAAAATTTAATTCAAAACTTATTATCTGGCTATAATATAACAATACCAGTTATACATCATAATTCCATATCATCCGTTGAACCCTGGACATTAACACATCCTATCATCAATTTAAATCTCACGAAATATATTAAAAAGAATACAGATCCGTACATATTTGTCACAGAATATAGGAAATTAAAAAGCATGCTTTTTCCAGGACACGAAATTTACACGGATGGCTCCAAAGACAACAATGGAGTTGGTGCTGCACTACTTAGCTCATTAGGATCCTGTATGTTCGCTCTCCCAGCGATCTGCAGTAACTATACAGCTGAGCTACTAGCAATGGAGTTGGTGCTGCACTACTTAGCTCATTAGGATCCTGTATGTTCGCTCTCCCGGCGATCTGCAGTAACTATACAGCTGAGCTACTAGCAATTGATAAAGCTCTGAACATCAATTCTCCAACCAAATCCGATTTAAAGATATTTTCAGATTCTCTTTCCGCTCTCCTTGCTATAGGTGATCCATATTCAACTCATCCTCTGATAGTAAATATATTTAAAAGAATATATGAATTACATCTTCAGAAACAGAGGGTGACTTTTATATGGATTCCCGGACATTGTGGAATAAATCAGAACGAAAAAGTGGATACCTTGGCAAGGAAAGCAATTAGAGAAGGCATGCTATTTGACAAAGTTCCCAAAAATGATCTAACAGCTCATGGAAAAGACTCTATATGGATGAGATGGCAAACTGTCTGGCACGAAATGAGAGATAACAAGCTCCGAGAGATAAAAAGAAACGTGAAGCCATGGAAAACATCTACAAACGATAGACGGAGAAAAGAAGCAGTCTTGACCCGAATGAGAATTGGCCATACAAACCTCACGCATTCCTTCCTCATGTCTAAGGACCCCCCACCAATTTGTAGCTCATGCAATGTGCTGCTAACTGTGGAGCACATCTTGACTAATTGCCGGGCCTATGAGCAACTGAAAGAGCAACACCAACTGTCTGACTCCTTAGATCAAATTCTAGGTGATCATACCAGCCAAGTCGAGCGACTCTTTGACTTTTTAAGGGCCGCTCAATTAATGGACAAAATCTAGACAGAACATAAAGACCGAAATGCTCGTTTGATTATTTCATTTATATATAATTTCTATACATTATTTTATTAACATTCTTTTTTTTCATTTTTTTTTTCATCACATTTATTATTATGTTTTATTATTTTTCCTTTTTTTATTCATTTATTTTTTTTCATTTATATATATATATATATATATATATATATATATATATATATATATATATATATATTTATTATTATATTTTATTTTATTTACAAGCAATTGAGCATTTCTCGTTTATCGTTCGAATTGATAAAATCTGCAAAAAGAAATATTATTGATAGCAATTTAATCATAATGTATATATGTTGATACTTGTTAGCGAATTATAATGAAAATTACTACACACAGCAATGGCGTTAGTGACCTTAAGGGTTGACACGCCATTATAATAATTACAAAAAAAAAAAAATTTAACGGGGGTTATTTTCGGTTTCTATTAGGTAGGATCGATGAATAATTAAAGACATTTTGCAAAAAATTCGTTTACGAGTGCAACGTCAATAGCTTCATTTCTTGGTAATGTGCTAAACGCGGCACACATAGAGAACACAAGAAAAATAAGTATAAATATTTAGAAGGAAAGATGCATAAACCATGTAGATATTTAAATAAGATAAAATAAACGCTCATTTACATACTGATATTTAATTTAATTGAAAATTAAATACAAACCTTGGAAAATTAAATATAAAACCTTGGAAATAATTGTATTAATATGCCTACAATCCTTTACAATACACAATATTCAGCGCTTACTTTCAAAGCGGAGTAGCATTTACAATGCAGGTACGCCATCCATTTCCTATGCAGACGTCATACAGAGGTGCCGAGAAGGAAAAAACCTATCGCGTTTCAACTATCATTATTTTTTAACTAATTAGTTATGGAATACTGCTGTAATATTGGTTTTCCATTTTAGCACTTTCCTCCCAAGGAAAGTAGCTATTGAGGTTGCACTCATGACGGAATTTTTGAAAAATCTCTTCGAATCTTTATCGATCCTAACTACTAGACACCGAAAATGACCCCCGTTCTATATATATATATATAGTTATACATGTATCCATTAACACGATACAGGCCAGAGTTTTTTTTTTTTTTTCGCCACGAAACTTGGAATGTAGTATTTTTTTCCATCAAACGATTGAACGAGTTCGTTAACCTACAAAATCGGTCCATGTGCAGGGGGGTTTACTCCGGAGTCAATGTAGTTATTTGCCAATACCAGCCATAATATTTGTTATATTTCAACGAAAATCGGTATTCGTTGTGGTCAACTGAAGAGAAAAATCTGTTATAAAAATAAACTAAATAGGTTGACTAGAAGGGGGGGGGTTACTCCGGGCAGAGATTACTAATTTCGTTATACCGGTCGTAATTTCTGTTGTATTGTAACGAAACTCTTTATACGCCCTGGCTATCTAATAACGAAGAAGTGATATGAAAATGAACTAAATCGGTCTATTGGAAGGGGGGGGGGGAGGTGTTACTTTGTACTATGTTTGAATTTAATTCTTCCGCCAAACGTAGGTTCGCGAAACTCATCAAGATCAATAGATCAAAATGTGAAGCTTTGTGTAGTACCCCGCATACACAAAACTCTCGAAGGAAATTAATTATTGAAACAGCTGCTCATAAAAAATGCAAAAGAGTAGAACAATTTATGTTTTTATTTTATTTATATATATATATAGGTTATTTTAAGCAAATTATTCAGGAATGCACTCGACACTACCCAATTCGGTAAAAATGCAGTTTCCAGCCCTCCAAACCGATTTCTTTCAAACTTGGCACAATAACGTATTTTGATGCACTAAACACGAATACGATAAAAAAAAACGTCGGATTTAACTAGGAAAGAAGTTATTAAGCACTTAAGTTCACTGTTGTGCAGGTTATGAGAGCTAATGTAAACAACTAAATTTGTGACGACTTTAAGGCATACATGCGATGCGTTTCCGCTCGCTACGCTCGCTCAAAAAGATACCAAAACCCCAGTCAATCCAACTCGCTAAAATTAATAGACTATAATATTAAGCACTAAAGTTAGGAAGGTTATAAAACTAGGCATCAGCGTATTTGTAAACACGCGCATGCGCAGATATGTAACATTGGGAAACAGAGAACTGTCACTTGAAATGTTCTGAAACCATTTATTCAAAGATATTGTTAATTTTAAGGGCATCCTCACCCGTCGTCACCTGTCGCTTAAGGACATACGTGCTATGCGTTTCCGCTCGCTCCGCTACGCTCCGCTCGCTCAAGAAAATAACAAAACCCCAGTCAATCCAACTCGCTAAAATTAATAGAATTCTATTAATTTTAGCGAGTTGGATTGACTGGGGTTTTGTTATCTTTTTGAGCGAGCGGAGCGTAGCGGAGCGAGCGGAAACGCATAGCATGTATGGCCCTTAAAGTCGTCCTAGACATTCTTCTAATACTCAAAGACATCTCTCTTAGCTTAGACAATTGACTTGTTGACAATTGAAGTTCGGTAGGCGCGAATTAGAACGATAATTATAAAGGCATTAGCTAATTATTAAGGGATTTCTGATATATAATGCTTTTCATGAACGAAACAAGAAATGTGAAGAGTGTTTCATTATTTAAAAAAATGATTGTAAATAAATAATTGCTGATGAATTTCGATAATTTATGGTAAATTTCAATTAAACTTCCTTATTACGAACTTTTCCATACCCGCGCATGCGTATGTTGACAAATTTAGTTGTTTACATTAGCTCTCATAACCTGCACAACAGTGAACTTAAGTGCTTAATAACTTCTTTCCTAGTTAAATCCGACGTTTTTTTTTATCGTATTCTTGTTTAGTGCATCAAAATACGTTATTGTGCAAAGTTTGAAAGAAATCGGTTTGGAGGGCTGGAAACTGCATTTTTACCCCCAATTCTGATGAAAGTGCTTAGTTATGCTGCTCCTGCGTGACGGACTTTTTATTAATAGGTATGATCACAAAAAATCATTTTGTTGACCGTTTTCTCACTCAGTAAAAATCTCACAGTTTTTAGTGAAAAGTAAAACAATATTTTATACCACTTATTTTAGTCCTGAAAAATTGATACTACCCAGGAGTATATTTCCTTTTTTGCGAAAATTTACCATAAACTTGATGCATTTAGGTAGTGAATATATCTGTAATGGATCTCAATTATCCTTAGTTTATTTGGTGTAGAAAAAAAAAGCGGCACTTAGCTATGGTCTCTGATTAGTTTTTCCAAAAAGTACATGTTTTGAAGTTGCTTTTCTATAAATTTCATTGCCGTACTCGGCCCTATGTGTGCACAGCCTAATAAAATGAAGGTGTCAATTAGCGATGCGATTATTTTACGATAAACGACTTTAACATTATTTTTTCTTCAGAGTGTTGTTAAAAATGTTGTGTTAGCAAGTAAATAAACATAAACAGTGAGATCCATCTAATATCTCGCGTGAAACTGCTACATTTAGTCGTTATATGCTCAAATTTCAAGAATGAGGAATAGGTCGAGAACAGTTAACAAAATTACATTTTTTATTAATTCATTCGACTCAACACTCAAAAACACATTTTAAATTATACATATCTCTACCAATTGAAAAGAATATGACTCTTTTTATATTGGATACTTGCTGTTTTTCTTAATATAAAACCAGTTTATCTTTCAAAATAAGATAAACTGGTTTTATATTAAGAAAAACAGCAAGTATCCAATATAAAAAATTAAAAAAAAGTCATATTCTTTTCAATTATATACCTTCCACTTCAAATTCTGGGGAGCTGTTGCTGCGTCTCCTTTTCTGACTTGTTTTTGGAGAAAAGAAATCGGTAATTTTATTATCAGTATTTCTATGATTCATTTATTTCAAAAGAAAATGATATTAGTTTAATTGATAAGCGCGTAGCTGTTATCACGCCGATCTACCGGCTACAACTTAAAACACCAAATTTATAGTTTCAAGGCCTGAAAACCTTATTTTTGCTACTCTAGAAATAACTAGAACTTTTATAAATTATTCAGGCATCAATTTCACTTTAATGAAATCTTCGAAACCACGAAAAATTGATAAAAACTTTCACCCTCTTTCCAGCTGCACGTATCTTTATCACTACCGTTATCGCACTCCTTATTTTGAAAGATAAACTGGTTTTATATATATATATATATATATATATATATATATATATATATATATATATATATATTTTCTCTCAGTCTATTTTATTATGACTGTATTTATTAATTATTATTTCATTTTATGTTTAATTATTTATTTTAATTTTTCTTTTTCTTCTTTTATCCATAGCCATCTTAAGTGGTATCCATAACTTGCAAAATGTATATTTTTATGTTATGAAATTAAGTTATGTATATAGGTATGCACTCTGGCTGATGGACAATGTCCAAGCCTAAGTAAATTGTTTTATTATTTTATTTTATATTTGTATATATATATATATATATGTACGTATGAAATAATAAATTTACATTCATTCATTCATTCATTCATTGATCTTTCAAAATAATTATTCTATCAATTTGGCATTGGTCTCATTCGACTCAGCACAAAAAAATACTTCAAAAATGACACCTAAATCAGAATTTTCTCTGATAATGTAGGAGATAGGGGTTAGGAGTGTTAATAACATTAAGGGTTCATTATCTATCATTAAAAATTATCGTTTAATTATTGTTGTTATTAAAGTCACATCCGAAACGCACAAATAAGGAATGTCCTAATTAGTGTTTCCTTAATCTGAATCGTGAGAAAATTTCAGTTGGCCCAGTAACCCTCCCCTCATATATATATATATATATATATATATATATATATATATATATATATATACGTGTGTGTGTACATATATGTATGAAAGATTTTGATTCATCCTTATCAATAAAGTATTGGTCACGTCCAAACTATTAGTAAAATTATAAATTATATTGTGTAGATGCTAAGTTGTAGACTAAGATGTTGCAGGTAGTTGGTAACAGCTTTATTACAAAAAAAATAAATCAGTCCCGTAACAGGCCACGAGTGCCCTGAGGGGCAGATACTATAGGGGTATCTGATCCATGACCATACGGCACACTAGGGAGATAGTGTGGTCCGTACTATGCTCCGGCCGCCTGATTTCCCCCTTGGCTGCTTCGACTGCTAGAGTCATTAGCACCAACCAAGGTACCCATTATTAAATTAATTAAAGGCTGGGTTGGCCTAGGGACGGCCAGGGAGGCCGAATTCAACCGGTGAACGAAGACACTAGAAGAAAAAATCTTTAGTGCTTGCTCGGGATTTGGACTCAGGCCTACAGCTTATTAGTCCAGTGCTCTACCACTGAGCTAACCTCGCCCCCCAGCTTTATTTAGTCTTCATATATTTTATTTTCAAGTTTTTTAGGGTGCGGCATGCATGGGCGTATATAAGGAGGGGGGCTGAGGGGGCTGCAGCCCCCCAAATTTTCCCAGCCCCTCCCGAAATTATTTTCTGTATACGCCCATGGGGGCATGTCACACACTAGGTTATTTAACTTTAGTTACAGAAACATTTCGGCTATAAGCCATTTTCAATCTGTATGATTGTGCATTATTTCTTACATTATACTCTTTAGGTATTGTTTTTATAAATCATGTGCTTGTTCAAGTTAATGTAATTTAGTCTGAGTTTAGGAGGAAACCTCATTTTTGGATTGCATGGTTAATGTCATGTTTTGATTCTTGTTCTTTAATACATTCAGTCCTCCATTAAAGAAACAGATACAGTAGGGTTCCGATTAACCGAGTCGATGGGGGCCAAGGTTACCTCGGTTAATCGAAATAATCGGTTAATCGGAACCATACCTTGGTATGGGTAATTGCTATTGAGCAATTGGAAATGTAGGTTGTTTTTGAATAAAAACAACTTATGTGTTAAAAAACTAATATTGAATAATTAATAATAATGCGTAATAATATGTAGTAATAACAGAAACCGTGACATTATTTTTTAAAAAAGAAATCTTTAATTGTGGCTTGCCTAAATGAACTTTTTCACTCGGCAGCATTTTTTCTGTGTCCCTCCATTTTCTTAGAATCATGAGTTCATTTGGCGGTACATGGCTTCTGCTTTATAAATAGAGAAGGGATCTGTCAAGCAGATTGAAACCCTCTTCATGGCTTATTTTTGGGGGAATGGTTTCAACGTCTTCTTCAACATCTTCTTCGGGATTGGACTTCATTACCTCATTAATAATTTCATCTTCCGTAAGGACTGTCGCTCTGTTTATTGTGTCGTCGGTGACCACTCTACAACTTCGGAATCCATTATATCCGGGGAGTTGAGGTCTTTTAACAAATCCCACAACTCCTGATTTGTTGGAGGTTCGTCAATTATCTGGCTACCATGGATAATTCGAGACCACAGGTTTTTCCAGGTTCTATTTACTGTGCTTTTTGTTACGGAATGCCAAGAATCAGCAGCCATATAAATCACATCCTTAATAGATATTTTCTTTAATTTTTGAATTAACCCTTCCTCTTCTGCTAATAGCATTTCAGACAAAAGCTTCTTTTTGTAGTATCGTTTCAAGGCCGAAATTACTCCTTGGTCCATAGGCTGGATTATTGATGTGACATTTGCAGGAAAAAACATCGATTTTATTTCGCCACCCCCTCCCCCTCTCAGGCTTGACACCTCGGTTAATCGGGATCTCGGTTGACCGGACCTCGGTTAATCGGAACCCTACTGTATATATATATATATATATCCCAGAAGGTGAAACAAAATTCAGTCTTCCCACAAATTTTCTTTATTTTTCACTAGGCCTTTCAACACAAATGTTCCATCATCAGGTGCTGGCATGCATGTTCTGGTTCAGGTGCTGGCAAAACATCAAAAAAATGAATACAGCTTGTCGAGCTTCTACGGGAAAACACAATATATATATATATATATATATATATATATATATATATATATATATATATATGTTTGATGTTATTTTTCGTCGCTGGGATAGTATTTGTGGATGGAACGGCATTTTTCTCCAGCGGTGGTACTCCTTCTCACTCCTTCCCGGAATATTTCGATGGGTTCATCTCCATCTTTTTCAGCCAGGTACTTGATGTTTCTTCCTCGGTGGTAGCCAAGGGAATCGGCTACCACCGATCATTCCCTTGGCTACCAACGAGGAAGAAACATCAAGTACCTGGCTGAAAAAGATGGAGATGAACCCATCGAAATATTCCAGGAAGAAGTGAGAAGGAGTACCACCGCTGGAGAAAAATGCCGTTCCATCCAAAAATATATGTATATATTTTTTGTGACGCGGCTCCTTTTTTAGAATGTAAAAAATAAAATACTGTTTTAATTGTATAAATAAATACAACAAAGACTAAAATTGAATTAATAACTGCCCGGTCAGACATTATTAAATTATAGGATTAATACTGCGTCCATTAAATGTCATATATTCCGTTTTTTGTAGCGAATAAAAGAATAACGTAAGTATAGCGTTAAAAATATATATACATCATCAATTATTACAACCTTATTTTATATTAGTATTTATTCTTAGTTAATAATAATGGGCGTTACAATTTAAATAATTGTTAGTATTAAAAGCATGTATCGTTAGAAATACTGACTACTGCAGTTACAGATTTGCATTCCAGGAAATATTTATAATCATTACTTTAATTGAGCGTTGTTACCAGTTCAACATTGTCCACACTTCCCTAATATTTCAACAATTATTTGAGTGGCTGGGCTGGCGGGTGTGGATGAGTGCTAGTTAATATAGCTATGGAAGTGTGTATTTTCTATCTTTCTAGTATTACAGGTATTATAAACCAACGAAACCCTAAAATTCTTGATAAAAATACTGAAAACGTTTATTTCACATTGAAGATATGGGAGGAGGGAGGAACCGCGCTAAAATAACAGTATTGCATTAACTTTTATTTTCATGTACAGGACCTCCATTATCCAGGGTAATGACGGGGCGGTGGTCCACGGATAATCGAAACACAATATTTTATTGACTAAATGTGCTGGATTATAAGGTTATAAAGAAAAACTGTGTACAAGATGTCATGTAAACCTTCTTATTTGCATTGAGGAATTTGTATATAAACGTTTTATTAATTAATAATTTGTATGAGTGCAAAAATAAACTCAAGTTCAAATTAATTTTTGGTTGTCGTGAAAGTCAGTAATTTTTCGTCGTTTTTTGATCCATAATTATTTTCTTATATCTGTTCTGATCGCCCGTAACAAGATAATTCTGCTGAAATCGGGATTCGTATGTACTCGAGTGAAGAGTTAAAGCCCAACAGAGGAAATATTTCCTTGGCAGGCTAACAGCCCAGTAGGGGATTCATAGAAAGAATTGAAAACCTTTCAGTTCCAAGAATATGAAATAAATTGAGATGCTTCCAGAAATATGGAATCATCACATTATTCCAAAAACAGTGTTTTTTTTCCATTCGTTAGTTTACAATGTACGTAATTAATTTAAATTCATATTTATGTACATAATCGTCATTACATACATACAAATATTTAATACATAATTATGAAATCAAATGCTTTAGTTGATAAATATATAAAAATAATGCAATAAATGTGTTCGTATGTACATAATATTTAAAGAAAGAATACAAATAAAAATTCCCCCATCGAGACCCCGGCTAATTGGAATCCCTGATAATAGAGATCTTAATGGACCTAATTTTAGGAATTCCTAAATTACTTTTACTCTTAAAATTTTTTAAATAAAAGACTTTTTCATTATACTGCATCGAAAAACATGTGTTTTCAATACTCGGTTTGAGTCCGTAAAATAGTACTTTTCGGGCCTAGGCCCGAAAAATCTTTTTGGTGCGCTAACCTTACCTGCTACTAATAAACATGTGTTTGAAGGAGGTTACTTTTAGATACTGTAATTCATTCTAATATTTGTTTACTTATAATAAGTAGTGTGTTTAATGTGCAATACAACATGGATATACCAGAAGATCTTTTAGAAGAAGCCCATTAATATTTATAGTACAATTCTGATTTAGAATAATCAGAATTGTACTATAAATATTAATGTAAATGTATAAGTACTTTTCTTCAATTATAGGTTAATAAACAGATTTTTTTTTTCAAATAGAAAGAAAAGGTGTCAATTTAATTTCTTTTACTGCATCTTTAAGTTATTAATGAAATATAAAAGGGTTTTAATGTACTCAAGTATGAGCAGTATAATGAAAAGTATTGTTCATAACACGTACCAAATGTGTGTTTTCGGTGCTTGGTCTAATTTCCGCGCTCGGCTACGCCTCTCGCGTTAAACTCGACCGCGCACCGAAAACAACCACTTTTGGTACTAGTGATGAAAATAACTATTAGAGCGGTTCCTCCCTCTCTCCATAAGGAGGAAACCCGCTTACGAGGTTAACCTTACGACGCAATCCGGAAGTGCCAACTAGAAAATTTCTTGTTTCGGACCCCATAGATCACGAAAATATAGGTTCAAATTCGTATATATATATATATATATATATATATATATATATATATATATATATATATATTTTAAAGCGATATCTGTTAATACCCGGTTTTGAGAAACATTGAAACATCTATTTTTCCAATTTAATTTTCAGTTTAGGTACTCAGAATCGATTAATTCAGTTGAAACTTGTTCCAAACGTTTGATATTCATCTAATCTAAGGCAGATAAATTTTGGTTCCGTTTGGAGTTAAGAAAGTACAAGAAATAAAATATTTTATTAACAGACATGAAACGTTTTGGGATTTTCGTATATTTTCTAAAATATCTCGAAAACGGTTGGGAAATCGTGGTAGGTGGAAGGTGACCATTCCAAAGCTTACTTAATTCCCTACAAAAAAGGTTCAGATATAATTTGTGATGGAGCGATGCCAATCCGAGAAAAAAGTGCTTCAAACTTCCAAATTGTTAGTTTTCTTTTAGCGCGGATCCTCCCTCCCCCATAGGGAGGAACCCCGCTTATAAAGTTGATACAATGAAACAATCCGAAAGTGCCGACTAGAAAATTTCGCGTTTCAGAACCCCTAGAGACCGAAAATAACGGTGGTTCAAATGTTTATATATATATAAATATATATATATATATATATATATATATATAAATATATATATATATATATATATATATATATATATATATATATATATATATATATTTGTCTGTTCGCTCATTTGTGGCTTCCCTAACGGTCCGATTGTGATGAAATTTGGTACAAAAATCTGTCGTCTAATTTGAAAGGTCAAGTTCGTTAACCAGCAAAATCCGCCTACTGGAAGATGGTGTTTGGGGCGAAATTCGCGCAAAAAAAATCGTAACGCTTACGTTTTTGAGTTCATAAGCTTGTAGGTACTCGTTTTATATGCTTCCTGGGCTAGGAAAACGAATGAAACCATTTCCAAGGCGATAGCTTTAACCGTTTTCGAGAAAATTGGAAAAATAGTTTTTGAATACCGTTTTTGGTTTGGGTACTTAGAATCAATGGATTCAGTTGAAACAGTTTCTGCATGTTCTACTTTCATCAAAACTAATATGTTGAAATTTTGGTTACGTTTGGAGTTAAGGAAGGGTTATAATAAAATATTTTATTAACAGACATAAAAAGTTTGAGTAACTTTGTTTACATTTCTTAATATCTCGAAAAAGGTTGAGAATCTTGGTAAACAAAAGAATAACATTAGAAAGCTTATTAAAAGCTCTAAGAAAAAGGTTCTAATGAAAGTTTTGATTAGGCGATGTCAATCGGAGAAATAAGAGCTTAAAACTTTAAAGTAATTGATTTCGCTTATTCGAACTGTTCTTTTTGTCTGTTTTTTATTCCTTGTTATGTTTTAATTGCTTATTGTTGGATAATGTATTTGAAAATAAAACAGGTTAAGAAAAATAAGAAAAACAATTTAATGTTAGAGATATGGATTTCCAAGATATATAGCTTTTCAACTGCCTAGTGTCCTTCCTAGGGAGGGTTCTTTGTCTTTGATTTTGGTACTTAGAATTATGGGATACAGTTGAAACATTTTCTGCATGTTCGAGTTTCATCAACACTAATATGTTGAAATTTTTGTTACGTTTAGAGTAAAGGAATGGTTAGAATAAAATATTTTATTAACAGACAAAAAAAGTTTTGGTAACTTTGTATAATTTCGTTAGTATCTCGAAAACCGTTGACAATCTTGTGAAGCGGAAGATTACCATTCGGAAGCGTGCTAAATGCTCTACAAAAAAGGTTCTGAAGAAAGTTTTAATTAGGCGATGACAATCGGAGAAAAAAGTGCTTAAAGCTTTAAATTAATTGATTTCGTTTATTCCAATGGTTCTTTTTGTCTGTTTTATTTCTTGTTATTTTTTAATTGCTTATAGTTGTATAATGTATTTGACAATAAAACTGGTTAAGTAAAATAACAAAAACAATTTATTGTTAGAAATATAGATTTCCAAGACCTTGTCACAAACGGGTCCGTTTCTAGTGTAGCCGACCCTTCCAGGTAAGATTGTAAATCATGACCGTTCAAGACTTTACTACTCACAGGAATGGCGTTAGTGACCTTAAGGGTTGACACGCCATTATAATAATTAATTTAAAAAAAAAGACTGGTGGAACCAAAATAATAACTGCTTCTATTTTAATCTTTCCAAATTAGACTAGGGATATGAACGGAACCGCGCTAAGATGATGCAGTCCTGCGAGACGGACTTTTTTCAACAGGGTTTAGTCACCGTTTACCTAACGTTTTAATTGGTTACTGTTTTTTTTATCGCATTTAATAGTAAAATTAGTATTTTAATAAAATAAGGTATGAAAATGAGTAACGTATTGGTAATAGTGTTTCCCTTGGCAAACGTTGAGAAGTTGGGGGGGGGGGACATTTCCGCTTAGAATACTATCAGTTTCTTGTTTGGCGCCTTAAATCTTCTTTCTCTTTGTGATGTCATTTTATATTTTTCACAAATGATCAAAAACCTTACCAATAACTGCTTCTACTCCTTTGCTAATGACTCTAGGGATATTTATTACAATAATTTTTGATAATTAATAACTAATATTACTTGAAACTTGTAAATTTACAGCACTGTGCTTGAAGAAGAATCAAGGAAACATCCATTAAATTGGATACAACATTTAGAAAGGTTCACTAACCATATATTAATTCTACCCAGATCCTTCACCATCTCAATATCTTTATGTCATAATTAGTTCAAATTATCTCCTGGAGTGCAGACCATAAGCTCTCCACTTTTTATAAGCGGTAATATTACCTTGCAACTTTTTTTATGAGGTAAAATTCTTCCTTAACTAATCAAAAATGATATCCAAGAGTGTTTATGTGAAGACAAAATGTTTTATCAGGCAAAAAATACGATTTAAAAACCGATGTCGAGTGAGTGCGGTGCTGATTTGCAGATACTTTTTTGAGCGAGCTTCGATTGGTTACTTTTTAATTGTTAAGTTTTTAATACATTTCAGAATTAAAACCCTTTTTTTTTTATCTTTATTCCAAGAAACTATGAAAAAAAAAATTAAATAGGAAAGATATGAATATTTCAGAACATTAAACTTTAAAGTCGTTTTCTCAAACCTATGTTTTTCAAATCGGGCGATACTCTGGCCTCTTCAATTTTATCCCGATCAACCTCAAATTTTAACTGCTGCTTCCTCATGATATTTGCTATTAAAGTACGTAGGATTTTTTTTTTTATTCATTGAATTATAACGATTTTATGACCCTTTTAGACAAAATTAATATTTCTTAATAATCCTAGGTACTTTACTAGATTTAACATTCTTCTTTCGGAATAATTTTAGTTTTTCGTTTTAGAATAAAAATTGCTGCCTGCAGATTATCGCCCGTGAAAAAGAGGGTTTCCGTTTGTCAGACACATCGCCGTCATTATTTTTTTTTTGAAGAATTGAAACTTATTTTTTTTTTGTGGATATTTTAACATCCCACATGAAACGTTTGATATAAAAATCCTATTTCGACATCTCCACTTAATAACGAAACCTGACGGACCAGTTTGTGCCATCTGCAAAACAGACTTGACTATTAAATACATACTAACTGACTGCAAAGAACGAAACAGATTAAACCTGCCAAACGACATAAACCAACTCTTGACGGATGAGAGTCCACACATAAACAGAATACTCAATCACCTCAAAGATACAAACATTTACAATTACATTTAGAATACACACATTGTTGAAATTATAATAAAATGTATGACTTAACGTGAAGTAAAGTAATGGACACAATATTTCAAAACCTAAAATTTCCCGGTTTTTTTCTAGAAAAATGTATCTAATATATATATATATATATATATATATATATATATATATATATATATATATATATATACATATACATTTGAGAACTTCATACTTTCCATTTTAAAATAATTTTCAATGACCAAAATATTTTAGATTTTTTGCAACTTTGTATAATTCTTTCGTCAGTGGTTTCTACCGCCAACATTTGAAATAGAGCAAATCGCTACTTTCGCAAGCTCTGCATTCAATATAAATAAAAAAATAAAAATAAAAATTTGAAAAAATATCGATTTATTTCTTATTTATAATTTCAAGAAAATGACTTATTTTGATCGCAGAAGGTAGTATTACCACTTAATTAGTTACATTCTGTTAATTATGAATGAATTATGAAGTCCTAATTACCTGAGAAGTGTCACCAGCTGTAGATGATAAGAGTCGGTGATAAGTGATGAGAGATTGGGATAAGTCACATGAAAGTGTGCCGACTGATCATAGAGAACTGAGGATTGTGTTACAGTGTGTCGGGGATGTACTGAAGAAGTGTAAACACCTTTTCCCCACCTCTCGAAGGTAGGGGGGGACGGCCTTGTATATAGCTGTGAGTACATCACAGAATGGCTTATTAATCACACGGAGATTTGGTAAACATTCTGAAGGAAAATTAGAATAAGTGAGACAGATATTTCTATGAAGTAATTATAATTCTAGTTGTGTTTTTTAGCGCGGTTCCTCCTTCCCTCCATAGGGAGGAACCACGCTTATAAGGCTGACCTCATGACGCAATCCGGAAGTGCCGACTAGAAAATTTTCAGAACCCCTAGAGAACGAAAATAAAGGTGGTTCAAATTTATGTATATATATATGTCTGTTCGCGCTCTAGGTCAGCGAATCTGATTTTGATGCAATTTGGTACAAAAATCTTTCAACTAATTTGAAAGATCATGTTCGTTAACCAGCTGAATCCGTCTATACAGCATATGCTTTCAAATACTCGTTTTATAAGGCTTCTTGGCCTAGGAAAACGAATATAAACGATTTTTAAGGCGATATCTTTAACCGTTTTCGAGAAAAGTGGAAAAATAGTTGTTGAATCAAGTTTTTGGTTTGGGGATTCAGTTAAAATATTTTCTGCGTCTTCGAAATTCATATAAACAAAGATGTTTAAATTTGGGTTACGTTTGGAATTAAGGAAGGATTAGAATAAAATATTTTATTAAGAGACGTGATAAGTTTTGGGAACTTCGCATATTTTCCTAAATATCTCGAAAACAGTTGGGAAGTCGTGGTTAGTCGATAGTGACTATTCGAAAGCTTACTAAATTCTCTACAAAAAAGACTCTTAAGCTTTCGATTAGGCGAAGTCAATCTGAGAAATAAGTGCGTAAATTTCAAATGTGTTTGTTTTGTTCTTTTGAACGGGTTTTTGTCTTTGTTTAAATCACTTTTTAATTGATTTTTTTTTTCAAATTGCATTTATCTGTAAAATTAGTATGATATTATGGTAAAAGAAAATAAGAAACAGTAAGCAGTGTGTTTCTAGAGCGAACCTTGACAAGGCCAGGGAGTCATTTTTCTGCCAGGTAGAGGTATGTACCCTCAACAACCGTTACCAATTTGGGGTCATCAATTATTTCATGAAAGGTCTAACCAAAATTATAACTGTTTCTATATCAACCTTTCCAAATGACATTAGGGATAAGAACGGAACCGCGCTAAGATGATGCAGTTCCTGTGAGTCAGACTTTTTTTATTTTCGAGAGTTTGCCAAAACGTACCTCAGTCCGACAGCAATCCGTATAGATTTAAAATGAAGAATGCGTTTTTTCACATTCGATACTTTACATTCGTATTGACGATATTTACACCATCTCCATTTAAGAAAGACAATTATCATATACTTTCTTTCCAGTTCAGCTTTCTACCATGGGCTTATATAAGGGGGGGGGCTGAGAGGGCTGCAGCCCCCTCTCCCAGAAATCGGTAAAAATGTGTCATAAAATCCTTAAAAATAAATTAAATAAGATCACAGGGAATTTAGTTAGCTTTCGATTGGTTGCCTTCCACATACCATGATTTCCCCATGAGGTATTAAAGAAAATATACTGAGATCCGAAGACTTCTCATGTCCAGTAATAACATTTTTTTTTTCCTTAACTCCAAACGCAACCAAAATTTAAATATATATGATTAGATGAATGTCGAACATCAGGAACAAGTTCCAACTGGATCAATAGTTTCTGAATACCCAAACTGAAAATCAGTTTGGTATTTCAAAGTTTCTCAAAAATTGTTACAGATATGGCTTTAAAATGGTTTCATTCGTTTTCCTAGATTAAGGAACCTATAAAACCTATATTAAGACCTTTCAAAATAGCCGAAGGTTTGTGTACAAAATTTCATCAAAATCGGACCATTTTTGAGCCGGTGGGAGAACGAACAGACAAATATATATATATATATATATATATATATATATATATATATATATATATATATATATAGGTATACAAATTTGTACCATCGTCAAGTTTGTGAATTATGGGATCTGAAACGAAAATTTTTCGTGTCGGCACTTCCGGATTGCGTCATGAGGTCAACCTTATAAGCGGAGGAGGAAAAAGCTATTGAAAGTATTTTGAAAATAAGAAAATATTGATAGAAGGCATTTAGTGCAACCATAATACCTGAATTGGCCATCTTTTGAGAGAGTTATTCCATGTTTGTTACAGATCAAAGTCGAAGAATAATCTTCCTGAACAAAAAACTGGTGTTTGTTCAGGTAGTTACTATCATGCATGTAAATTACTGAAACTCTTTGAACAATCAACCATAATATTGAAAATTCTGCAAGGTGGAGCTTAACAAAAACAACTTTCCATACATTAATAATTAATGAAGTCGCCGCAATTGTGGCTACTCCGGCAAAAAACATTTAGCCTTCAAGAAAACAGAATAGTTACTGTTATGTAAGGAGTATGTTTACTTAGCTAGTATTCAAAATACAGAGCATGTCAAATATGTCTGACTTTTAATTAAAGGGTTGTTAGAGTTCAGTGTACCGGAATTAATTGTTTATTAAACCCACTTGTTCGATAAGCAATAGAAACAAGAGGGTTTGAATCGTCAGTAACAGAAATATCAAATGGTTGACTTTAGACCATGGGCTTTATAGGAAACTAGCTGAATACCCGTGCTTCACCACGGCCGATAAGTATTTTTTATATTGAGTTAAATAAGATATGTTCAAAATTAACGCTACTACATAATTTTGTACAGCTTATTATTGCTCGGACTTTAATGTTACCCTCAGGAAACAGGAAGTAACTGTGCTTGTTTCCGTTGGAGTGTAAAAAAAAAAAAATAAAAAAAAAAAAAAAAAAAAAAAAAAAAAAAAATACAACAACCGCTTAAAAAGTTAGGGAAACAGAGACAAATATACGTTGAAAAGCATAAAAATAACAAAATTGAAGTTTTAAGCACTTATCTTTTCCATTGACATCGCCACCGAACATTACAACAGAATCTTATTGTAGAGGATTTAGTAACCTTTCGAATAGCCACCTTCCACTTACTACGAGTTCCCAACCGTTTTCGAGATATTTTAGAAAATATACTGAGATCCGAAAACTTTGTATCTCCATTCATACAATTTTTTTCCATGCACTTCGTTTTTGAATACCCAAACAGAAAATTAGTTTTGAAAAGTATTTCTATCAATTTTTCTAGTAAATGGCTACAGAACTCGCTTAAAAAATGGTTTCATTCGTTTCCCTACGCTAAGGAATCTTTCGCACAAATTTCGCTCCAAAAACCATGTTCCAGTAAACGGATTCAACTGGTTAATGAACATGAACTTTTAAATGAGAAGAAAGATTTTTGTACCAAATGTTATCACAATCGAACCATTTTTTGAGCCGATGAGGAACTTCTTAATAATTCAACCCCCCCCCCCCCCTAAAAGTACTTAAACGTTTGAATATTAAAAAAAACCTTTCTTAGCGAGTGTTTACACTCTAAACGGATGGCCCATGCAAAATTTCAAATTTTTGTGCCAAGTGGCTCGGTATATTATTACCTCGGATGGGCCATCACCAGGGCGTAAACTCCATCAGGGACAAAATCACATTTTATTTCTAGTAATTCAAAGACTGCCATCATACTTGAAATTAACCTCAATTAAAAATAATACTATGAAATAGATAATGTACGGTAACAGCTGTTATGTTATTGTCCTAGCAACGCTTGCTGCCTAGGCTTGCGTGCTCTAACCAACTAAAACTTTAAACCCCTCTAAAAATACTTAAAAATTCGAATATCAAAAAATCCTTTCTTAGCGAGTGCCTACGTTATAAAGGGAGTGTCCATGCAAAATTTCAAATTTCTCTGTCGAGCGATTTGGGTTGGGCGATGATAGGTCAGTGAGTGAGTGAGTGAGTGAGTGAGTGGTATTTGACAAATATATAGTAGATAATTTGGAGGGTTGGGAGAATTTTGAGGATAAGGAAAACTAACAATTTAGAACTTGGAATAGTTAGCCAAATAAAACGCTATTAGACCCAAGATAATATAATTTTTTCTTAGCTAATAAATGACCTAAATATCCCTTTTGTCCAAGATGTAATCCCCACTCGCTTCTCATCCATCCATAAGAAATTAATCATTCATCCTAATCCTATAGCCCAATCCTTATCCAGCACCAGTCATCCTTCCTCTCCACCAAGACGTCTTAATAGAAAGTGGCCCCGAGATCTATTAAACCAGTAAAGTGCCGTGAAGTGGAGTGATCAAAAAAAAAAAAATCAGTAAATTATGTGTATAAGTGTGCATATGTACGTATGAGTGTACGGAGATTTAAGTGTGCGTGTATATATATATATATATGTATATATATATATATATATATATATATATATATATATATATGTATATATATATATATATATATATATATATATATATATGTATATATATATATATATATATATATATATATATGTATATATATATATATATATATATATATATATATATATATATGTATATGTATATATATACATACATAAATAAATAATATCAGTGATCAAAATTAATATGTGATATTTTATAGTATATTATTATACTATAATATTGAGAGTGATATCAATGGATATTTTCTCTCCTCAAGATATCATTGCCTACGTCTCATCACCTCCCATCCCGGCTGGACACAAGGGATGGTTCGATGGTGAAAGGGAGACATCAGGTCATCAGTATGAAACCTAAGGTATTCGGCTGACAACCTGCAGTACCCGAGACCTGGCTAAACCTGTCATCACATTACACAATACAATGTAAAATGTAGATTGTAACATACCTGTAAATAAAATCAATTCAATTAAAAAATAAAATAAAAAAATAAAATAAATAAATAAATGATCTGATTTAATTTATTTTTCATTACACATTTTCCCTATCAAATCAAAATTTCGGGAGGGGCAGGGAGCAGTTGGTGACGCTTCCCAAAATTAAAAAAAAAAAAAAAAAAATCCGTCACGCAGGAGCTGCATAACTAAGCACTTTTCTCAGAATTGGGTAGTGTCGAGTGCATTCCTGAATAATTCGATTAAAATAACCTATATAGATAAATAAAATAAAAACATAAATTGTTCTACTCTTTTGCATTTTTTATGAGCAGCTGTTTCATTATTAATTTTGTAATTAATTTCCTTCCAGAGTTTTGTGATGGCGGGTTACTACAATACGTAATAAATACACAAAGCTTCACATTTTGATCTATTGATCTTGATGAGTTTCGCGAACCTACGTTTGGCGGAAGAATTCAATTCAAGCATAGTACAAAGTAACATCCCCCCCCCCTCTTCCAATAGACCGATTTAGTTCATTTTTACAACACTTCTTTCTTATTAAGTACCCAGGACGTATAAAGAGTTTCGTTACAATACAGCAGAAATTACGACCAGTATAAGGAAATTAGTAATTTCTGTCCGGGTTAACCCCCCTTCTAGTCAACCGATTTAGTTTATTTTTATAACAAATTTTTCTCATCAGTTGACCACAACGAATACCGAGTTTCGCTGATGATGAATGAAAAACAGTCATGTCCAACTGATAGCTGACCATAGATGGCGGCAGCTTTCTAATCATTCCAAGGAAAATCTTCTTTTGTATTGTGTTTTTTTTTTTCTTATACACTCTTCTCTGCTTGGAATGATATCATAAAAAAAATTATGGCTGGTATTGATAAATAACTACTTTGGCTCCAGAGTGGGGGGGTTTACTACATTCCAAGTTTCGTGGGAAGAAACAAAAACTCTGGCCTGTATTGTGTTAACGGACACATATATAACTATATATATAAATTTGAACGGGGGTCATTTTCGGTGTCTACTAGGTAGGATCGATAAAGATTCGAAGAAATTTTTCAAAAATTCCGTCATGAGTGCAACCTCAATTGCTACTTTCCTTCGGAGGAAAGTGCTTAAAAAAAAAAAAAAAAAAAAAAAAAAAAAAAAAAAAAAAAAAAAAAAAAAAAAAAAAACGGTGCATCTACATAAATCTTGGCCATTAGCGCCGACGTCCAGGGTGCAGCCAGGATATTTCTCAGCGAGCCCTGAGATGAGAAAAATTCAGCTAGTTGTAAATAAAATGATTTTATTTATTTATTTTTTAAACAGGTGGTAGTAAGATCTATAACAAAATACTAAAAGTTTTCCTATGAAACCGAGAACAATATTTGATTTGGGAAAAACTTGTTGGTGTTTTTAGTTTTTCTGGGTTTCCCAATTTTGTAGATAAAAATTAATTAATTAAATTTGCCGTATGATTGATAGGTTTAAGGTTTTTTATGTCTGTTACTTATTTGATTTTACTAATTGAGAATTCCTCTCCCGTTATGAATTTTCTTATTTAAATTATAAAGTAATTATGTAGTTCATTTGAAGTAGTTCAATAAGAAGAACTATCCCAAAAGGAATAGTTCCTTGAAAAGAAGGATTTTGCCCATCTCTAGATAACAGGAATGAATAATGTAGAACAGGAAAAGATTAAGAAGGATAAAGCAGCATATGATAAGACAGGATATCCTGAGATTGGAAGGATAAAACCTGTTTATCTGGGAGTAGAGAACATCGGATACTGTTGACACCCAAGATAATTGGATGGCAATATTGGAATTTCAAACAGAGGTTTTAGTGGAGGATCAGTGGGCATATTAGGTTTTAGTGGGCACATTAAAATTTACACAGATTTAATTAACCCAGGGCCACCACATGGGGGGGGGGACTGCCGGGTTGTCCCGGACCCAGGCGCCGTGGGGGCCCGGGCCGGGCCTCGCTAATTGGAGAAAAATATATAGGTTATGAACTTGTAAAAAGAATGAGGTTTAGAAATTTAGACGGGCGTAAACTTTATTTATTGGAATGGGATCTATATTTTTTTAATGTACATAAACGAGAAAACAAGTGCAGCCCCAGAATAGTATATTTCATTAGGAGTCGTAATAAAACTACAAGTACAGAAAGTGACCTTTGCTGCAAAGATTGTAGGCTTTTATTAGAATTCATTAGATTCATTCCGCTCAAAACTCAAGATGAAAATAATTTTAAAATGTCCAAAGTCCTATAGCAAAGTACTAGAATTTGCAATCTGGCTCTGAAAAGTGGGGGCCCGTGATCTGGTCCTGGGCCCGGCTCTGAGATGTGGCGGCCCCGAATTAACTAAGTCGAAGTCACAATCTCTTTCATTAAAAAAAAAAATGAAATAGGGGAGAACATATTAATAATTCGTTTTAGTTAGTTGATAAACTTTTGGCACAATTACACAGATCAACATTTGATCTAAAAAACAAAAAAACACTCGGAGCGGTATGGTCCTTTTGGGGTTTTAAGAGGCGCTGATTATGATTAGCGGGTTGTTTAAAATTCATCACATTAGATTCAAGGGCATTTGAAGTTCAAATAGAGAAAAAAAACTTAGGAAAAATCTGAAGAAATGCTTGCGTATGTTTCTGTCCCTTAGACCAAACCCGTAGTTTGTTTGACTTGCACTACCTCCCAGAAAATTAACTTTTCAGTTTTTAGCGCGGTTCCTCCCTCCCCCATAGCGAGGAACCCCGCTTATAAGGTTGATACAATGAAACGATCCGGAAGTGACGACTAGAAAATTTCGCGTTTCAGAACCCCTAGAGACCGAAAATAACGGTGGTTCAAATTTGTATATATATATATATATATATATATATATATATATATATATGTATATATTTATATATATATATATATATATATATATATATATATATATATATATATATATATATTTGTCTGTTCGCTCATTTCTGGCTTCCCTAATGGTCTGATTGTGATGAAATTTGGTACAAAAATCCGTCTTCGAATTTGAAAGGTCAAGTTCGTTAACCAGCAGAATCCGCCCACTGGAAGATGGCGTTTGGGGCGAAATTCGCGCAAAAAAAATCGTAACGCTTACGTTTTTGAGTTCATACGCTTGTAAGTACTCGTTTTATAGGCTTCTTGGGCCAGGAAAACGAATGAAACCATTTTCAAGGCGATAGCTTTAACCGTTTTCGAGAAAATTGGAAAAATAGTTTTTGAATACCGTTTTTGGTTTGGGTACTTAGAATCAACGGATTCAGTAGAAACATTTTCTGCATGTTCTACTTTCATTAAAACTAATATGTTGAAATTTTTGTTACGTTTGGAGTTAAGGAAGGGTTAGAATAAAATATTTTATTAACAGACATAAAAAATTTTGGTAACTTTGTATACTTTCCTTAATATCTCGAAAAAGGTTGAGAATCTTGGTAAACGGAGGGATACCATTAGAAGGCTTACTAAATGCTCTACAAAAAAGGTTCTGGTGAAAGTTTTGATTAGACGATGTCAATCGGAGAAATAAGTGCTTAAAACTTTAAAGTAATTGATTTCGCTTATTCGAACTATTCTTTTTGTCTGTTTTTATTCCTTGTTAGTTTTTAACTGCTTATAGTTGGATAATGTATTTGATAATAAATCAGGCTAAGAAAAATAAGAAAAACAATTTAATCTTAGAGATATGGATTTCCAAGATATAGCTTTTCAAATGCCTAGCGGGGTCCTTCCTAGGGCGCGGACCCATCCAGGTAAGATCGTAAATAAGACCTTTCTTGAAAGTAAAGATGGAACTGTCAACTTTGGTCCTCCTCTGCCTCCCGGCACTTTCATTGCTGACGAAGGCTACCAATGAGTAGCCAAAACGTCCTAAATATAGATTTTTTAACAAAAATCGTATTGAGGTTTCTTTAGCCGAATCCCAACCATTCCATCTTTACTTATCACCTCGACGGCTAACTATCTAATCTTCATGCTTTCTAGAAATGTGGACCCAAAATAATAACAGCTTCTATTTTAATCATTTTAAATGAGTCTAGAGATAAGAATGGAACCGCGCTAAGATGATGCAGTTCCTGCGAGTCGGACTTTTTTTCTCTCTATTTGACGTTGAAATGACCTCTAGGAAAATAAGTAAGGCAAAACAAATTACGGATTCGCACTCAGGGACCTCAAAAACCAACGCATGCATTTCAGATTTTTCCTACGGTATTTTCTCTATTTGACCTTTAAATTACCTTGAATCCGATGTGATGAAGGTAAAACAACCCGCATATCGTAATCCCATAAGCACCATACCTCTCCGAGTGTTTTTTTTTTTACATCAACTGTTGACCTGTGTTATCTCTATATATAAAAATCACTGTCTGTCTGCTTGTCTGTTATACAAATCCACATTGTTTGACCGATTTTGACCAAACTTGGCACTAAGGTAGTTCTTGATACGGGGAGTGTCCTAGGCTAGGTCAAAATCATTTATAAGCTGTTTGTCTGTCTGTTTGTTCCTTATACAAATCCACACCTTTTGACAGCATTTGAGCAAACTTGGTACACATGTAGGTCTTGATCCGCGGAGTGTCATAGGCTAGGTTAAAATCGTCTAGGACTAACAGTTCCGAGGTCACGCGGGTTTGAAACTGTGAACCAGAACAATTACAAATTTGTGTTATTACATTTTTTTTTATTTTATTTATTTTTTTTTTTTTTTACGGCGCATCTACAACTTGGCCATTAGCGCGTAATATTACATTTTAATATTACTTATTTCGTTTCTAATTTATTTGCGCTTTTCTAGATGCAGAAAGTAGTTGTAGCATAGCACGTGTAACAGCAACTTAAAAGTAAAAATCAATTCTTTTCTGGGGATCTCGAGGCAAAATACAAACACCTCATGAACTGTTTCATTAGTTTTATCCTCGGGATCCCCAGAGACTCCCACATTCACATTTCTACCAGGAGCTAAATTGGCTATTCCCTCTTTATCGTCGATAGTACTTCCTCGGCTCAGTGCTTTACCAAGTAATTCAAACACAAGACCTTCTTATATTTTTCAACTCCTTAAATTTAAATCCTCTGTTCACTACCGTAACACCCGATCTTGTCCTTCCGATTTTTATATTCCTTCCCACCGTACTGCGATATTTGAAAAATCATTTGTCAGCCGTGCCACCTCGCTATGGAATTCCTTACCTCTGTCTGTCCGCCATTCTACCAACCTAGAAACATTTAAATCCAGACTCTTCCAACACTTTTTATCCCCGCAAGTTTTATCCAATCCCTAGTTTCATGGGTGTATATACAAAATAATTTCGGGGGGGGGGGCTGTAAAAATTGGGGGAGGCTGAGACCATTTCCGGGGTACGGGTTACTAATAATTTAGAACTTGGAATAGTTTTAACCAACTAAAACGCTATTACACTCAAAATAAAATATTTTTTTATGAACTAAGTGATCTTATTTAATTTATTTTTAAGGGTTTATGACAAATTTTTACCGATCAAAACAAAATTTCGGGGGGCTGCAGCCCCCTCAGCCCTCCCCCCTTATATACGCCCATTCCAAGTGTATATACAAGCTGTAGTATTTATAATTTTATATATTAAATTGTTCATTATTCTGTAAATTCAAAATTATTCCTATGGGACATGTGTCATGGAATAAGAATAAAATAAAAAAAAAAAAATCATTTCATATGCATGACAGATAAAATGATCAAATGGAGCCAAGGCTACATGTATGCAGCATTATGTCTATCTAAAACCAGACTCTAGAGAGCCAGGATTTTTGTTTTATGGGCGTTGTGGGAATCGTACCCACCATCTCCCCCATATGAATCTAAGGCGCTAGCCACTAGACCACGGGCAGTCCCCGAGAGCTATTGAACTAGGTGCTAATGACCTTGGCAGTCGGAGCACATATAATTAAGAAATAAATCTATATATATAAAAATCACCTGTCCGTTTGTCTGTTTGTTCCTTATACAAATCCACACTGTTTGACCAAACTTGGCACACATGTACTTCTTGACACGGTAAATCTCCTAGGCTAGCTCAAAATCTTCTAGGCTTCACAGTTCGGGAGTAACAAGTTCGAAAATGTCATTTACAGAAGAGTAAATTGTCAGAAATAGCCATTTTCTTCGCAGTGTTTCCTAGATGAATTGCCTAAGTGGAGATTAGCAAGGCAACAAAACATTCTTCTTTTTTTGCGAAACGTTTTTCTTTTGGGAACAAAACTTTTCAGTTTAAATCTTTGTATGTTTACCTAAATTATAGCCTTATTTTCTCAGAATTTGGACAAATAATATCATATAAGATCAATTTCCTTAATTTCTGATGAAGATGTACATATGTAGAACAACACTGGGCTCCTAGAAGCCATTAACCAATTTTTTTTTAAGCTTGGTGTGTTTATCTAACTTCCAAAACTTTTCAGATTTAGCAAAATGTTTGTGATTTTCTAAATTATAGCCTTATATTCTTAGAATATTGACTATATTAACTTTTTGATCTGTTGACTTTCGAGTTGCCATTTTCTTTCCAGTGTTGCCTAGGTAGAGATTAGCAGGCCAACAAAACTTTTTTTTTTTTTTTTTGCGAAAGGTTTTTCTTTTGCGAACAAATCTTTTCAATTATAACCTTTGTATGTTTATCTAAATTATAGCCGTATATTCTCAGAATTTGGACAAATAATATCATATAAGATTAATTTTCTTATTTTTTTTTTTGAAGATGTAGGACAACACTGGGTTCCTAGAAGCCATTAACCTATTTTTAGCGCGGTTCCTCCCTCCCCCATAGGGAGGAACCTCGCTTATAGGGTTGATACAATGAAACAATCCGGAAGTGCCGACTAGAAAATTTCGCGTTTCACAACCCCTAGAGACCGAAAATAACGGTGGTTCAAATTTGTATATATATATATATATATATATATGTATATATTTTTATATATATATATATATATATATATATATATATATATATATATATATATATATATATATATATATATATATATATGTCTGTTCGCTCTCTAGATAGAAGACGAATGGTCCGATTTTGATGAAATTTGGTACAAAAATCCTTCGTCCAATTCGAAAGGTCAAGTTCGTTAACCAGCAAAATCCGCCTACTAGAAGATGGCGTTTGGGGCGAAATTCGCGCAAAAAAAATCGTAACGCTTACGTTTTTGAGTTCATAAGCTTCTAAGTACTCGTTTTATATGATTCCTGGGCTAGGAAAACGAATGAAACCATTTTCAAGGCGATAGCTTTAACCGTTTTCGAGAAAATTGGAAAAATATTTTTTGAATACCGTTTTTGGTTTGGGTACTTAGAATCATGGGATTCAGTTGAAACATTTTCTGCATGTTCTACTTTCATCAAAACTAATATGTTGAAATTTTGGTTACGTTTGGAGTTAAGGAAGGGTTAGAATAAAATATTTTATTAACAGACATAAAAAGTTTTAGTAACTTTGTTTACTTTCATTAATATCTCGAAAAAGGTTGAGAATCTTGGTAAACGGAAGAATACCATTAGAAAGCTTATTAAATGCTCTAAAAAAAAAGGTTCTAATGAAAGTTTTGATTAGGCGATGTCAATCGGAGAAATAAGAGCTTAAAACTTTAAAGTAATTGATTTCGCTTATTCGAACTGTTCTTTTTGTCTGTTTTTTATTCCTGGTTATTTTTTAATTGCTTATTGTTGGATAATGTATTTGAAAATAAAACAGGTTAAGAAAAATAAGAAAAACAATTTAATGTTAGAGATATGGATTTCCAAGATATATAGCTTTTCAACTGCCTAGCGTCCTTCCTAGGGAGGGTTCTTTGTCTTTGATTTTGGTACTTAGAATTATGGGATACAGTTGAAACATTTTCTGCATGTTCGAGTTTCATCAACACTAATATGTTGAAATTTTTGTTACGTTTAGAGTAAAGGAAGGGTTAGAATAAAATATTTTATTAACAGACAAAAAAAGTTTTGGTAACTTTGTATAATTTCGTTAGTATCTCGAAAACCGTTGACAATCTTGTGAAGCGGAAGATTACCATTCGGAAGCTTACTAAATGCTCTACAAAAAAGGTTCTGAAGAAAGTTTTAATTAGGCGATGTCAATCGGAGAAAAAAGTGCTTAAAGCTTTAAATTAATTGATTTCGTTTATTCCAATGGTTCTTTTTGTCTGTTTTATTTCTTGTTATTTTTTAATTGCTTATAGTTGGATAATGTATTTGACAATAAAACTGGTTAAGTAAAATAACAAAAACAATTTATTGTTAGAAATATAGATTTCCAAGATTCCAAGACCTTGTCACTAGCGGGTCTGTTTCTAGTGTAGCGGACCCTTCCAGGTAAGATTGTAAATCATGACCTTTCAAGACTTTACTACTCACAGGAATGGCGTTAGTGACCTTAAGGGTTGACACGCCATCATAATAATTAATTTTAAAAAAAAGACTGGTGGAACCAAAATAATAACTGCTTCTATTTTAATCTTTCCAAATTAGACTAGGGATATGAACGGAACCGCGCTAAGATGATGCAGTCCTGCGAGACGGACTTTTTTTTTAAAGTTTGATGTGTTTCCATAGTTGATTATTTTTATTTGCAAATTGCATTTTATCACATGCATTCGCTTAAAAAAAAAAAAAAAAAAACTATTTCTTCAACATTAGCCCATGGATCTGCACAGAACTTTAATAATTTAAATACTTTTAGTTCTTTACCATACCACCTAAAATCATCTATATGTGACATACAAAAATTTTGTGTTTATCTAAATTAGAGCCTTATATTCTCAGAATTTGGACTAATATCATATATTAGTGAGTAATTTGAAGTATTAAGTTATTGATCTGTTGACTTGCAGGTTCCCGTTTGTTTTCCATAGTTGATTTTTTTTTTTTTATTTGCAAATTGCATTTTATCACATGTATTTGCTTAATAAAAACTATGTCTCCAACATGAACCCATAGATCTGTACAGAACTTTAATTATTTAAATACGTTTAGTTCTTTAACGTACCACCTAAAATCATCTATATGTGACATGATATTTAAACATTTAGGTCATTCCATGTCAAATCAACCCAAAAAAATAGGATTTGACACCCATGATCTCAGATTTTAATGAAACTTGGCATGTTCGTTCCTTTCATAGATCCCATGATCTCAGATTTTAATGAAACTTGGCACGTTCATTCCTTTCATGGATATAAGTAAGAATATAAAATAGTTTTGCTCAATCTCAAATAGTTTAATTTTATGCCCTGCTAAAGTATTTGAAATTTTGCAGTTATCATTGATTGGACAAAGGAAGTGCACTTAGTTCTAGAATATAAATCACACCTATCGACCAATCTTGATGACAATTTTTATGACAATACTTCAATAAATATGGAAGCCAGAAAAAAAAGAATATAAGCACAAAGTAATTACAAATGGTCTGAAAAAATCCTAGTGTTAAAATACATTTTTAAAAAATTAAATATGGCGTTCCACACTAAGTGGAACATCATCAAACGGTAAAAAGACAATCACTAAAGTATTTTTTTTATTATTATTCTAAAAGGTACACTATCACATGAAAAAATAAAATTTATGGTTTTTTCACTGATTAATTTTTTTTTCCGTTAAAGACAAAAAATTGTTCAATTAAAATTTTAGCTAACAATATATTGTTTTTTATAGTACAGCGATTTAATTTTTAAAAAAATATAAAAATAACCCAAAGCTATTCAGAATGAGAACTACCTACATGCAGTGTTGTGAAATACCCGGGTATTTATTCTTCAGGGTAAATACCCAGGGTATATACCGAGGGTAAATACCCAATTTCATAAATACCCGGGTATTTAAGGAATTTCACTAAACTGCGACTCGAAGTAATCTAACATTGTAAAATGTGATGGATCTCGCCAGTTTAGAGGTGTTGCAACACGGAGAAACTATTAAAACAATAATAAATTATAAAATAAGACCACTGAGAGGTTAATAAATAATAAAAGGTGTTTTTTTTGTTTTTGTTTTTGACTAAACGTACCACAACCACAACTAATGTCTCCAGTTCTTTTCATATAAATACATTTATGTATTTTGACGAAGTTAAGATGTATAATATGTTGGAATATCATAAGTTTAACTTTATTTTTTTAGTGTTTTATTTCATAACCTTTGAGGGTAATAAAAAGATGAGGCCTATTAACATTTCTTCAGAAAATAACAACTCTTCCTAATTCAAAAAAGAAAGTAAAGCAATGGGTTGGCCTAAATTAAATTCGGTCATAACGATAACCTAATCCAAGTCTTCAGAGTCAGAGATTTATTCATCACTTGAATGAGTTGAAAGTGGCATGTAGCCGTCTTCAGAGTCACTATCATCACTCCTAGTTTCACAGAAAATAGCTTGTAATTCATCTTCCTTCTCTTCAGATTCTTTTCATTGGCAACCGTCTTAGGGTTTTCCTGTTGCTTTCTCTGTTTTTGGGTGTTGTTGGGGAGATTCCAGTTATGAGACAAATATGCTATTTGCCCTGCTCTTTCAGTTGTAAGTCAGTTTATTTTTTTTTACAGTGAATCGAACTGAAAGTGCTGAATGTTCTTTCAGTCGCAGCAGATATCACAGGAGCTCCTAGTATTCTTACATCTACTTCTGCCAAAACACATGTACCTTCCAAGCCTTGTAGGACTTATTGCCTTTTCTTTGTCATTGTCTTCAATACCTTCCCAAACAAAGGATTGTCATAACCCTTCTTTGTCCCTTTAGTCAGCTATGTCTTTCCGAAGATCAACTGTGTTCAATCCCGTGCTTCTACCTAACTCACACAAAAAACCAATGGTATCATTTCACCAGGCTTCAAATTGCAACCTTGAGATGAAGGGTTCAACAAGTCTCCAGCAAGATGTACCTTTCCAACACCAAACTGAATGCATTTCTCCAATTTAGTTAGCACAAGTTTTCCCTCAGTTTTTTTAATAAGAGATTCTGGGATTTCTTGTTAAAGAGTTTTCTGTAGATTCTGAAATTTCTTATGAACTGTGTGGATCATAGGGGCATTTAACTGAATAGCAGTGGTAAGTTCAACAATTGGATCAAGGATGTTAACTAGTTTCCCAACTCGGACCCAAAACACTGTCATCAAAAAGCTGCCATTTCATTTCTGGTGAGATTTCCACTTCCTGCGATGTTGTTATTACTGTATGAGCATAATTTAAACTAATATTAACAAGAGTCAAAAACCACTTAAAATGGTTTTGAACTATTATAATAAACATTAAAAGCCTGTTTTTGACACCTGATAAGTGTTTCATTTTTTCTAACAGGTATAATTTTTTTAATTTAAATCAGTCCTTAATAATTGAATAGGCTCCATTAAACTTTTTTAAAATTAATTAACCTTCTTCAATGTAAAAGTAATCATGAAAATTCATTGATATGCATTAAGTTGTAAATACCCATAAATACCCGGGCCGACTTTTAACTTTCTTTTAAATATTACTGGGTAAGTATTATTGTTTATTTATTTTTTTATGATCAAATAGTTGAGTTTCAGCCCTTGTTTGCACCAAAAACTGACAAAACACTCAAAGAAGTTGTATCAAGTTCAAAAATTGAAAATACCCACTTTTTGGGTATTTATCTTCGCTGTGGGTAAATACCCAATTTATATTTACCTACCCACTGGGTATTTACCCGTCCCACATCACTGTCTACATGTACAAAACATTCATCATTTCAATGAAGGGTTTGCTGGGCAATATAAAAAGAAATACACCTTAATTTTTATCACATGTAACTGCACACCAGTAACTAACACTAAAATCTGAAATATTAAGTTTTTGATCTGTTAACTTGCTGGTTTCAGTTTGTTCTTCATAGTTGAATTTTTAATTTGCGAATTGCATTTTATCACATGCATTTGCTTAATAAAAACTATGTCTTTAACATTAACCCATGGATTGTCCGAACTTATAGCAGGCTCAATATTTACTTGGCTCATACGGAGAATTATAGTGTTTGTCATTAAACTAGATGCAACATTAGCAAACTCTACTGAGTTTTTTACATTTTTAGTTTCAGATTTGCTCATAACTTCCATTAGAGACGAAGGGTTTTACCCTTTCTCCCACCTCATCTACTACACGTTTGTCATGAGCTGTAGTAAAAGATTTCCGCTAAAACTTTTTGTGAAATTTTTCTGAAAGTATGTAAAGCAATCTTGACATATATTTATTTTTAAACTCAGACGATGGTCCATCACTGTAAATAATTTCATTTTGACAAATCATTATTTTTTATTATTATATCATATAATCTTATCAAAAGTGCGTATACAGAATTCATACCTTTATGTTTAGTATCGGAACAAATGAGAAAAGCAGTGCATTTGTTTTTGAAAAATAATGCTGCTGTAAATAATTGAACAGTTTCTCATGACCACAATCCTGATTGAATTTTGTTTTGATAATTGCTAGAATAAGCATTGCAAGAACGGACGTTTTCTTTTCCTTAACCATTTATTTTATTTTATTTTCTTTGTTTGATTCATTTATATTCATTCTTTTTTTTTTGTATTTCATTCAATTAATTTATAATTTTGATATTGTAATTTGTTTCTTTTTCAATATTTTTGCTAATATTTTTATTTGTATTATTATTATAGTTGTTATCATTACGCTATTATATTTCTCTATTTTAATATTATTATTATTATTATACTTTTAAAACTCAGAAAAAAAAATATAAAAAAAATGTATATTACTTTGATTGTAATGCAGGCAGTATTGGAAGATGGAACCTGCAGAATCTAAATGAACTCCTAGAGTATAGGAATACTATATTGTGGAACAAAAAAAGAAAAAGCCATTCAATTTGTTCCTCATATAAATCCACAGCTTTTAAGCGATTTTGACCAAACTTGGCACTAAGGTAGTTCTTGATACGGGGAGTGTCATAGGCTAGCTCAAAATCATCTGTCAGCTTTCTCTCTGTCTGTTTTTTCCTTATACAAATCCACACCGTTTGACCGATGTTGACCAAACTTGGCACACAGGTAGGTCTTGATACGGGAAGTGTCATAAGCAAGGTGAAAATAATCTACCAGCTGTATGTTTCTTCCTTACAACTATAAAGTAAAGTTGGTGTAGCAATATAAAGTTGGTGTAGCATGGCACACTGGGTAACAGCTAGTAAATAATAAAAAAAATGAGTGAACTAACGGAAGGAAAGAGAGCGGAGAACTGACATAGGAATGTGTAGTTCAGGAACTAACTAGTTTAACTGAGTCTTCCTATCCCACTAGTTCCCTAGTTCATTTAGGTCTTGGAGTGGGGTGTAGTTCAGGAACTAACTAGTTCAACTGAGTCTTCCGATCCCACGTAGTTCTCTAGTTCTTTTAGGTCTTGGAGTGGGGTGTAGTTCAGGAACTAACTAGTTCAACTGAGTCTTCCGATCCCACGTAGTTCTCTAGTTCTTTTAGATCTTGGAGTGGGGTGAAGGTATGTTAAGTTCAGGAACTAACTAGTTCAACTGAGTCTTCCGATCCCACGTAGTTCTCTAGTTCTTTTAGGTCTTGGAGTGGGGTGTAGTTCAGGAACTAACTAGTTCAACTGAGTCTTCCGATCCCACGTAGTTCTCTAGTTCTTTTAGATCTTGGAGTGGGGTGAAGGTATGTTAAGTTCAGGAACTAACTAGTTTAACTGAGTCTTCCGATCCCACGTAGTTCTCTAGTTCTTTTAGGTCTTGGAGTGGGGTGTAGTTCAGGAACTAACTAGTTCAACTGAGTCTTCCGATCCTACGTAGTTCTCTAGTTCTTTTAGGTCTTGGAGTGGGGTGAAGGGATGTTAAGTTCAGGAACTAACTAGTTTAACTGAGTCTTCCGACCCCAGGTAGGTCTCTAGTTCGTTTAGGTCCTGGAGTAGGGTGAACGTTGGTTGGGTGAGGAGGGGGTAAAAAAACGAAAGTTCGCTAAAATGAAGAGCGTTTCGAACAGTTCTTTTTCCTCAGTATTTTTTTTGAACTAGTTAATTCCTGGACAACACATCCCTACTGTTATCCTAAATTCATCAATGATCTCCTTCAATTCAAATACTCTTCTCCTTCATTCTCTTATTAACCGATCCAATTCCTCAAGCGTCCTGAACTTAAATTGAAGAATTACACTTGATCATTCTTTATTTCCTCTAACTTGGTCCTTAAAACAAATTTACTTTACCTTTGCCCATACATAAAAGCATATTTTTAACAATATTGAATATTTTATTTTCTCAATTTATTTTTATATTCACACCCAAATCTGTTTTTGCTTGATATTTTGTATTAATATAATTGTATTATTTCTACCTATATTCAAATTATAATATATATGAATTCTAACATTTCATTATGACCACTATATTCTTTTTAAATATGATTTTGTGTAAATATATATTTATTGTGTAATGTAGATAACTAGCTGCCAAAACGATGATTCTGTATAATCACATTGTTATTCTAAGATGGTCGACATAGTCCAAGAACAAACCTCTCTCTTTTAGAGGATTCAGTGAGGTATGTATTTCAATTTTTTTTAACATGTTCATTGGTGTCGCCATCTTGGCTGACTTTAGGGTACCACTGCGATTGATTTTAATTTTCTGCTCATCTAACTGATTTTGTTCTTTTACAATTGAAGGGCTCAGTGCAAAAGTGACTAACCCAAAATTAGAACAAACTGAGAAAATTGGAATTAAAGTTTGGAAGAATCTGAAAAAAATAGTGTTGGGCACAGAATTGATTTTAAGTGGTCCAATAATATAATTTCCTTCACCAAATTTTTTTTTTTTTTTTTTTTCAGATTCTTTATAACTTTAACTCCAATTTTCTCTATTTGTTCTAATTGTGGGTTAGTCACTTTTGTCACTGAGCCCTTCAATTAATCATTTGTTTTATTTATTTAGATTTTAACGTCCATTATTATTAACTAAGAATTTTAGGACGGGTTATCTATAGGTTACCATCCTTTTCTAGCCAGGATAGGGCTGATGCCTTCTCTTTGTTCTAAACAAAAGCCACCACCCCATAGTGGGAATCGAACCCACGATTCTTGGCACGTAGTGTTCAGTGCTCACGCCTTAACACTCACGGCCATCGGGCCTCCTCGTTAGTTTTAATGTTTATAGCATTGTAGGAATAATAATAATAAAAAAAAAAAAGATTGCTTCATAATTCACATAAAAACTATGAGCACCATATGGAACGGGATGAACGAACGGGATGGCTCTGATATCCAAAAGGCAAACAGCTTTGTCTTCTCAATCCTTTTCAAAACACTTTAAGGGCGAGAGAGAACTCCAAGCAGGTAGTTACGTCGGGAGGGTAAAACTGAGTCGAGAAAAATTGAATGGGCCTGAACTCCATACGGAGCTCACCGTGTCTGGGAAGAGGTGGGGAGAGAAACAGACCGTGCTCTCAGTCCATCCATAGTTAACTAGTCTCATGTTTTCCATTTGTTGCTTACAAGAAAAGGATTCAATCCTCAAGAAATATTTGAAATGATAAAGTAACTCATAAAATATTAATATATATTTTATGATATAATTTATAAAAAAAAAAAAAAAAAAAAAAAATACAAAAAATTAAAATAAAATATAAACTTCGCAGTTAATATGAACCATAAGGAAAATCTATATAATACTTTCTAATTGAAATTTGCAAGATTTGAAAATAAATAAGATAAATTAAAAATTGATATAAGTACAATATGCTAGTTTAAAAATCATTATCTCGGAAAATTCTATAAGTACAATAAAAACAACTAAAAACGTTAATAAATTAATTAAAAAAGTTGATATCTCACTAAATTTAGGAACATTCTAAATTTTATTAGAAGCAGTTGGAAAATACTATAGTATTTGACCATGTCATAGCAGTAAATATAACTCATTTACTTAATTTATACTAACTAATTATAAATAATAAATTAATAACTAATAACTTAGTATAAAATTAAAAGACCATACATAAGTATTCATCAATATAGAGAAGTTTTTTAGGATCCTACATTATCAAATTCCTCATTATTAACTGCTCATAAAATTATATTTCTTCAAAACTCTTCTTTGAGAAATTGGAGGACAGTATTTTGACGAATATATAAAAAAAGAAGGATTTATGCAAAGAATGTTGTTTCCTAACACCAGATAATCAAAAAATGAGGGTTTTAGAATGCTTGTGTCATGTAAATCCAGATTTTGTTGACTGGAAGCTACTGTTTAATTTTTTGCTGAAAGGAGACAGTAGTTTTCACAAAAACATTTTCAGGAAAATTGAGTATCATAAAGAAAAGGGTACGAATGACCTCAGCATTTGATTTGAAAAAAAAATAATACAAATTATTATGCTATTATTTAAATTCAAGTATTGTTTTCTTGTGGAAGAAATGAGAAATTATGCCTAAAATGTGGTAAAAGTAATTTTGATAAATAAAAAAAAATCATAGTTTTATTTAACATTTAGAATTATGTATGGCATTTATGACATTGGACATTTATTCTGGTTTCATATCAGGACCTTGGAAGAGAAAGGGAGAACCTGAAAAATCAACTTTTTTTTAATTTTATTTTTTGAGTCACAAGGATGCATGTAACACGACGCTTCGCCTTGTTTCTCTGGTTCGCTTTTAGTTCTCTCACAGTTTCAAGTTAAAGTGAATAGCACCATCATCTATGAAAAATTCAACTTCCGATTTCAAGGGTGAATCCCGGATCGGAAACTCCACTAAAGCACTTTGTTACCCATAAATCACTTGTAAAAATTAGATTTAAAACATTGATTTAGCACACTTTTTCAATCAGATTTATGAATCAGCAGTAAACATTCTCCTTTGCTATCTTGATGTACTTTCAGAACTTTTACTTGGATTTCCCAACATACAGAATTAGTAATTTGCCCTTTCTCTTCCAAGGTCCTGATATATAATAAACATAATTTTGCTGGCAATGTAATTTTGAGTTTTTTGAGGCTGTGATATATAATTTCCTTGATAACAGAATTACTATTATTCCAAAAACCTTTTGTACAGAAAATTTAGTTCAAACTGACTTAAACCACTTGCATGGACATTCCAATGTACATTCAGAGTTTCCAATTGACTTACAACACTTTTCAATGGACTTTAAATAATTAAGAACTTTTTATTCCGACTATTTAATATTTGTATGGATTTACTTCTATATGGTAAAAAGAAGAAGGGCATAAATTAGTAATATATATAATCGTAAGAAAATAAAATGCCTTACATTGTCATACCTTATAAAATATTGGCACTTGTTAGAACAAACAAGAATTTAAAGAAATAATTTAATGTCAATCATGAGACAGAATAATCTGTAATAGAAATTTTTAAAATTCTAACAGATTAAAAAAAAAAATATATATACCTAACCGAAAACTTAAAAAAAAAGAAAGTATAATAAGCTAATATAAACAAAACATAGGAATCATTTTATTGTCATAAATTATACTGTAGAAGTGCTGGGATATGAAATGCCTAAAGATGAAGCTAGACATCTAATATAGTTAGGGAAGTGGACAGCGATGCTTGCATGGTGCGGGCTCAGCTGTGCATCTCCCATTACTCCGAGAGTAACTGAATCACCGTAACACATCAAAGTCAGGGAAAGACCTGAAACAAACAATCAATAATTTGAATCTGAATTGGAACTATATTGTATATAAAAGTCCCTATATACTCTTATCTAGATGGATTTTCAGTCCTGTACTTGGCTTTGATGTCCTAGAGCGGCAGATACTGTACACGTATCAAACACTCATATAGCTCTCCGCATCATTTTATTATATTCTTTGTGTGTTCAACAGGAGCAGGTGAGTTTAAAAGAAACAAAAACCGGTTCAAAAGAACAAAACTAATTCTTTCGAAGTTTAAGTACTTATTTCTCAGATTGACATAACCCCATCGGAAAATTGCTTCAGGCCTTTTTTTGTAGATAATTTTATGAGTTTCCGAATAGCCATCTTCTAATAAGAACAAAATTCTAGCCACGTTCAAGATATTTAAGAAAACATACGAAAGATCCCAATACTTCAAACACAACCAAAATTATATTATATTGGATTATATGAATTCAAATGTATGGAACAGGTTTGAACTGAATCAATCATTTCTTAATACCCAAACTGAAAATTAGTTGGGAAAATCAGTTGTATCAATTGTGTTTTTTTTTTTTTTTTTTTTCTTACTTTTTCTAGTAAAAGAAGAAAAGTAAAATGAGAAACAATTTTTGATTGTTTGTTATAATCTTTCTGAGTGAGCAAGTGAGCAATGTTTGCTACTGTAAGTTACTGGTGTCTAAAGACTAACTTTTTTCATGATAATATCGGAGTAGGTGTTTTAATTTTTCACTCAATATTAACTATAGCATGTTCAGATAGACAAAAAGTTCAATTCCGCAAGCACAAAATTTTGAGGGAAATATGTGAAACATTATAAATACTGATTATGTCTAGTTTAAGACTTGGGAAGGCTTTGAGAGGTCAGACAAAGGAAATAGTGTCTAATATTTATCAATACTTAGCCAAAGCTACGACTAAAAACGTTTTAAACCTCCAAGTGATAAGGTTAAAACAGAGAGAATTTTTACCACCAATTTCTTGCATGGGGAATATAGGCCACGCCCTTTTCCTTCCAACTAAACTATGTATTTGTACATGCTATAGCTTAAATTGTTTTTAGCCTTAGCTTTGGCTAAGAATTGATAAATATTAAACACTAAATCCTTTGCCTGACCTCTCAAAGCCTTCTCTGGTCATAAATGAGACATAATCACTTTTTATTGAGTTTAAAGTAACGTGTTAGACCTTGGAAATCGTCCTTCATGGAAAACAGAAGAGAAGAGGTGGTGCTCTCTCGACTGCGCATAGGGCATACACGAATGAGTCACAGACATTTGATGTGTAGAGAAGAACAGGCCATATGTGAGAGTTGTGGAGTCCCTCAAACCGTTAAGCACATTCTAACTGAATGCCAAAAATTTAAAAAGGAAAGAGATGAAGTCCAACTGCCTGTTTGGATGAAATGCTAGGCAACGGCACAACAAATATAAATAAATTAATGAAATTCTTGAAATCCAGCAAATTAATTTCCAAAATATAAATTTTACATTTCTATGACATATCCCATTATTAGATAAAATTGAAAATAAACTAAATGAACATTTAATTTTCTTATTATGAAATTAAATAAATACAATTGTGAAAAAAAAACAAAAAATTGAATAATTTACAACTGAGAGAGATACAAATATTTGCTCCTTCTGAAAGGGTTTCCTGAATACATGTGCCTGTGGCAAGGTCATCGTCCAGAACTGCATTCGAGGCATTAATGACCCAAGGGGTTGACAAGCCTTAAAAGAAAGAAAGAAAAAAAAAAAGTAACGTGTTATTCACTGTAATGAAAATGCAAATGGCGTTACCGTCGAGAATATTTTCTGAATTTGGCGTATGCGGAATTAGAACTATTCCATCTAACTGAGGAGGCTATATATTTATTCCAGGCTTTCCAAATGACACGAGGTATAAGGACGTTATGGAAACATTCTACGATGATGCAGTCCCTGTGTATCTGACTTTTTTAGATGATATTACTTACAAACATTTGCCTGCGGTGTACTCCAGTACATCAACCCGCTGACCGGTTGGCCCCATAGAAGGCTGCAATCTGAAGTACCTTCAACCATAGACACTGTCACAGCATACCTCCGAGAAAGCAGGTAAAGAGCAGCCTTTACAAATATTGTAGGAGTGATTCCAATTAAAAAGCTTGTGTCCAGACCTCTTTCAGATGCCAGGTACAAAACTGTCTGTGCTTCCTTTGCTTTGAATAAAGATTTTTTTACAGCTTCCAAGCTAAAAATAAGGTTAATATAATTATTATTGGTTAAAATATTATTAACTTCATAATATGACTGCGTACGCTATTCACAGAGGGCAAGGCATTGGTATGAAAGGCCAATGCTTAAATAAATGTTTTTTAAGGAATAATCTGAAATGCTTCCTTAACTAATCAAAAATTATATCCAAGTGTTTTTATGTGGTGAAACAGTTTTTAAATGTGCCAAAACGTTTGATTTTTCAACTAAAGTTCCAATACATTTCAAAATTAAAAACATTTTTTTTTTTAATAAAGAAAATCAACTTTTCGTTACTTTTAACTTTAACGTTAGGGCGAGGTTAGCTCAGTGGTAGAGCACTGGACTAATAAGCTGGAGGACCTGAGTGCAAATCCCGAGCAAGCACTAAAGATTCTTTCTTCTAGTGTCTTCATGGGTTGAATTTGGCCTCCCTGACCGTCCCTAGACCTTGACGCTAATGACCCTAGCAGCCAAAGGGAAAATCAGGCGGTCGGGGCATAGTACTGACCACACTATCTCCCTAGTGTGCCGTATGGTCATGAATCAGGTACCACTAGAGTATTTGCCCCTCAGGGCACTCGTGGTCTGTTACAGGACTGTTTTTTTTTCCCCAACTTTAAAGTCAATTTTTCTCGAAACTATTTTTTTCAAATCGAGCGATATGCTAGCGCTTTCAATTTTCTCCCAATCAACTTCAAATTTTAACTTCATATTATTTTAACTTTATATATTTTTACGTAAAGTACGTAGGGATTTATCCATACATTGAATAATGATGATTTTATTTCCGATTTTTGACAGATTTTTTAACATAAAATGAAGAACTGTTCACCGTTTTTGAAAAAATTATTATTTCTTAAGAATCCTACATACTTTACTATATTTAACCTACTTCTTTCAAAATAATTGTAGTTTTTTGTTCTGAATTAAAAGTTGCTGCGAGCAAACTATCACCCGTGAAAAAAGAGTGTTTCCGTTCGTCAGACAGCACCACCATTTTGTTTTTGAAGAATTAAAACTTTTATTTTTGGGTTACTTTATCATCCTGTATAAAAGTTATGACATAAAGAATTGAAATATATTGATTTATTACTTATCCATAAATAGGAGAAAATTACATTGATTTTGACGATACAATGTAGTAATGCTCTTTAAGTGGAGGTTGATGGCCATTTTTTTTGAACTGACGATGAAAAACATCATTCAGTTATTACAATCTCAAATCATTTAGTTTTATTAAGACATTTTGCTTTCAGATAACGAACAAGCAGCATGTATCACTTGAAGAAATCGGCTGTAATGCCGGGGAAAATTTGTGGTTTAGGAAACCGCACCATTGGGGATACATGCCTGCATGTAGGAGGAGATGAAGTAACCCAGCGGCAAAGTTTAAAAGAGAATAGTAATTTCTAATTACCTCATTAGGGGATGGCTCGGAAGCATAGGAAGTGGAAGGCAAAGGAATCCCTTAGAGACAGTTCCTGGTAGTTCGCCTTTAGGCGTGAAGTGGCAAGTTGTCATGACGTTCTCTGGTAGGGAAAAATTAGCTTCGAGGAAGTAGTTTTGCAAAGATACAGACAGCGCTGATAAAAGAATTTCTCTCTCAGTTGCTCCAGTCGCATAGCAGATCTGTTTCATCAAATCATTATGAATGAGTTATTAAAATTATTCTTCAGTTGTTATTAAGGAGTTAGGATGCAATATAAACAATATTGCTATAAAATGAAACATGGAATGTATAAAAAAATTAACTCCTTAATCACTAATAGAATATCTACTATATATTTGTCAAATACCACTCACTCACTCACTTGCTGACCTATCATCACCCAGCCCAAACCACTTGACAGAAAATTTGAAATTTGCATGTATACTTCCTTTAGCATGTAAACACTCGCTAAGATAGGATTTTTGGATACTCAAATTATTAAGTATTTTTAGAGGGGTTTGATAGCAGACACGCCTAGGCAGCAAGCCTTGCTAGGACGATAACAGGTCAGCTGTTATAATACTGTATCTATTTCTTAATATTATTTCTATTTGAGCTTCATTTCAATATTGATGGCAGACCTTGAATTACTAGAAATAACCTGTGATATTGTGTTCCTCATAGAGCTTACACTATACCTGGTGATGGTCTATCCGAGGTATTAATATCCTGAACCCTTGCACAGCCTCCTTACACATCAGCATCCCCAGTCAGAGCACTTCTTGCTAATGCTCATAAATATAATGGGTGTTCCCAAATTACATATTGGAAACATACATTTTTAAACATCCATATATTTTTGGCAACGAATTTTAACCTGTACTTGTTAAACTCTTGTTACTGATAGATAACGGGTTATCTCTAGGTTATCTATTTGTTGACACTGGTCCGTAGGGCCCCAGCATCAATAAACATTATACTTTGATTACTTATCACTTGATGAATAACATATAATATGACGGGAACCATGCTAAAATAAACTACAAAATTATATAGTAGCGTAAATTTTGATGATACATTATTTAACATAATAAAATAACTACTTATCTGCCTTACAAAGCACGCGTATTCAGCTATTTCTGTATAAAAATGACAAGGGTATGAAACTAGACTAAAAATGTATTTAAACCCTGCCAACCGCATGTTTCTACATGTTTTTGTTCCGGAGCTATGCTGTTCTAAAGGTTATTTAGAAAAACACTGTTTTTCGTAGAAAAGCTTCTGTTTTCTCTGCTAGTGCACATTATTTTTCAACAATACTTTAAATTTTTGAAATGATTATAAAACTTTATTTAAGGCTATTGCACTTTGAATGTTCACAAGTATCTTTTTCGAACTGCAATAACTGTTCAAAAAGTTGATAATAATAAAAAAGTCTAGTTAGCCGCAGATTTCTGAGAATCAAAACTCTTCCAAGAAATAATCTGCAAACTGCCTATTCTCACAAAAGGTGTGACATTTAATTACCATCCTAACAGTATTCTCCCAACAGCGACTATCTCTCAATTTCAGAATTTAATTGGAAATTTAGAGAAAAAAACAATGGATAAATGAAAATAATATTATCTTTATTTTTGTGATCCTATCAGAAGTGAATAAAAATTATTCTTGATAAAATTGATATTTAATTATTTCAGTAAGTCTTACATTAAAGTAGAATAAATAAAAAAAATAATTACTTCAAAAACTAATAACAAAAAAAAATAAAGAAATCTGAAACTGGCTTTCATCTTGCAGAACTCATGCTTTTTTTTTTATTCAACTTTAAAGTAAGACTTATTCAAATCATTAAATATAAATTTCAAGAAGAAGAATCCAGCCAGGTGATTTGAAAACGGAAAACACAGTTGGAAAGCCCAGACAATACCAAAGGCCAATGGTCATTATCTGGAGCTATAAAAGTGAATCCCATCCATTTACGAGCCTTTTGAAGCTAAAGGGAAAATAGATGGAGGAGTGTCCTTCCGAAGAGACACTCATAAGCAGGTAGGATCTCTACTGTCCTTCCGTAATGACACTTGTAGCAAAAGTGTTAAATGGCTGTATAATATCTTGGATTATTTAATCACCAAAGTCCATAATCAAACACTCTCTATTGAATCCCTGATCATTTTAAGAGATGTATTAATTTTTACCTGTTTGATAATATCCTTTGGCACTGACTCGGACCAACTGACAACTTTTCTCCCACAAAATGAAATTGTTTGGAGTTTATGTACGTTTGCTGGTCTCTCCGGTAGGAAGACCTCTTCAAACAGCACTCGTGGTGCTTTATAGAAAACCTTAAATAAATAAAACAGTTCTTGGACGACATAGTGTCCCAAGTAAAGCCAATAGAGATATACCTACAACAAAAATAACATATTTAATTTTTAAATTAAATCCTAAACTTTGCATCAGAGTTCAATTATTTTTTTTTAAATTTTACTTTAGAGACTCTTACACAATAATTTGTACTAATTCTGTTTGCAGGAAAGAGTAAGTCAGTTATTTAAGTTTTAGTGTAAGGAAGACAAAGCATAACCATTTTATGGAAGAATCATTTTAACAATTTTTAATAAATGTATTTCCTAATGAAATCTGTTGTGTAGGGATTTATTCTATGAATTTCTGAGGCCCAGTATTCCCTTGGACTTGGTTAAGAGAATAAAGACGAGAGAGAAGGTTGGCTGTCCATCCCTGGAGATGTTGGAGCAACGAATCCGCAAACGTTGTGTCTGCGTTGTAGGAACCGCACCTGGCTGATACGTAAGGTTTCCCACAAGGTCTAAGACCTGATGAGGGTTTCTTGTCCAGCAAGCAGGGGTGGGGTTAAAGGGTATAAAGAGCTAGCTTACCTCCGATGGGGCAGCGTCCAAGCCTGTTCCTGAGGTCTCGGATTGCGATTAGAGGTAGGTCGGCTCCAAATATTCTTTAACCCCCCCCCCAAAATGATAATAGTTGATAACTCTAACTAGCTGTCTCTCACTCAACCTTTTCTCTCATCTTAGCGATGGTTTATGATATTTTTTCATGTAACTGTAACCTGAGTATGAATTATACCGTACGAAAATGAATGCGCAGAAGTCCTGAGATTATGTTAGAATCCGGTAAACTGAAATGTTGTGACATTGTTTCAAAATTCATGACTTTTTAATGATTTTCGTTCCCTATTTTTAATTTCATTACTTTTTCATGCAATAGACCCCCTGTTATTACAAAACAATAATATAATTGCCTGAGTTGTGATAAACTAATATAAATCAATAAGTTTATTCAGACTTCTTAATATAATTGCTAAAGTTAATTTTATCCACATAAAGTAATAAATCAAGTAATCATTTCTATAATTTACCGGTGCATCAAGAATGAGCTTTATCATCCGCAATGGCATTTTCATTACTTTAAAGGGTAGCTTAAGCCCTGTGAGAAATAAATGCAGCATGGGCCTGAATGAAAATGTATTGAAGAAGCTCTCCGACAAAAGGGCTAGAGATAGGTAGCGCTTCTGCATTTCTGTTTCGAGGATAGTATGCATACTCTGCTTTTCTTCGGAAAAGTATGCTTTGATGCTAGCATATGCTACGATGCAGAAAAGGAAGAAAAACGACTTCAACGAAGGATGTTTCATCACTTCCGGCTTTTCGACAGGGTCGTACTGTGATACAATTTCATTCCACATATTCGACATGGTTTCAGTGAGTACTGCATAAACCTGGAAAATAAAAATTATTTTAAAAACTAAGGGAAATATGCCCTTAGGTATCATAAATTATGAAATGTCTTACCAAAATAAAGCCTGTCCTAAATATAAATTTTTTAAAATAAAAAATAAATAAAATAAAAAACTTTGATAAATAGTTACCTACACTAACTTTATTTTGTCCCTAAGAAAGTGGTAAATAAAAATACTGAAATACACCGCCTGAATACTATTTTTATCATAAATATGCTTTAACAATGACTAAACTGAAAAAAAAAAGTTACAAAAATGCAAAAAATGGATAGAACAACCTATGTATGGTCAAGTAAGACTAGGGACCCTAAAACCGTACCAAAAGCCTGAGAAAAGGGCAATTTTCTCAACCAGACAAAAACATTTTATCCAAGCGATGAAATGAACACAATAATTGTCCATTACACCTTACTGGAGAGAAAAGACAGACATACTTGCAGACAGTATAATAAAACAGTTAAACTTATACTACCTACAGGCTGTAGGCAATGTGTAAATCACTTACTCACAGAAGGCTGCCCATCCATTTAAACACTTCTTACTCATTTAAAATAAAAAATAATTTTGTTACTTAAAAAATGTTTGTAAGGAAAAGGCTCTTAATGAACTAACCCAAATATTCTTATTAAACTGTAAAAATAAAGGTGATTCAGGACATTTTGGTGGAATAACTGTGCCAGTAAATAGTATAAATAAATAAAAAAATATCTTACAGCAGGACAAAAGTATTGGCGTTGACAGTATTGGTATGAATTTCTTTGGTACTGAAAATAATTTTTTTCATACTGTACCATATTTTTATAATCTTTTCTTTTCAGTATTACTACCTGATCTGCCTCTTTTCTGTTATATTTACAGAAAATACAGACTAGTAAGACTGCAGTAGTGATACAGCACGTTTTATTTGGTACGCAGTACTCATTTATAACAACTTCCTCTCGTTGATTCAGTTAAAAGCATTAAATTAATAAAGTATGCCATTGAAAATAAATGCCAATTTAAAATTATATTCAAATTATGAAGGCTTAGGCCCGGTGCACACTGAAGAACCTGGTTTTATGAAAACTATTTCATTAAAGCGTGGACACAAAATAAACTGTTTTCCATTAGATTCATGATTGTTTCAGACGATGATGCACTTGTGTTGTGGTGGTTGCTAAAAAATAAAAACGCAAGTAATAGGTTCACCCGATGACTAGAGATCGGCAACACACCTATTTGGTTGTAGCTCACAACAAAAGGGTGAAACTTGAGTTTCATGAATCCAGTTTCTTCAGTGTCATCGGGCCTAAGTAATAAAATACTCACTCGAGGTATAACTATAGGAGACCTAAATACTCCTTCTAAAACAGGCATTGACTCCCATTTTGAATTGTGTTTGAGAATGAGAAGGTCGTCGAGAGTAAGTCCTTCCTCGCTTAGGTATAAATGATGAAGCCGAAGCAGGAGATATGATCTATCAATTGCTGGAATCACTAGTATTTGCCATGGTGGTACCTCGCCAGGCAGAAGTTTAGCTATCAAATCGCTAATTACTTCCTGAAAAATAAGTTTAATTATACCACTTTTTGTTATTACTCATGATGAAGTTGGGAACAAGAAAGAATTTTTGAAAAATTTCTTAAAAACTTCATTATTCCTACTTACTAGATAACAAAAATCACTTCACTTAAAATTTATTAATAAAATGTATTATATATGTGTCGGAGTCTGTTGCATGATCACTGCCAAAATTTTTATTTTTTAACTCTGTAATTTTTTTGGGAATACCTCAGAATCGGGTCCATTTTTTGTTCGAATTTTTAATTTAGATATTTTTTTTTCATAAAAAATTGATAAAAAATCTTCCAGTCAGCCGATTTGAAAACGGAAAATACTGTTGGAAAGCCCAAACAATACTGAAGGCAACTGTTTTTACCTGAAGCTGTAAAAGTGAATCCCCTCCATTTACGAGCCTTTTTAATCTAAAGGGAAAAGTAATGGAGGAGTGTCCTTCCGAAGGGACAGTCATAAGCAGGTAGGATCACTACCCGTAATGACACAGAATTGCGAATTCCTCAGCAATGTGGCATAACTTAGGAATTTGCTAAGGAATGTGTTTAGTTGTGCAGTTTCTGTGTGGCAGGCGTTTTTAGAAGTAAATTTATTAGGCTTTCGAATAGTCACCATTCACTTACCAAAATTTCTCAATAATTTTCAAGGTATTTAAGAAAATATACAAAAAGTCCAATACTGCTTGCGTATGTTAATAACATTTATTTCTTTGTAATACTTTCTCAACTCCAAATACAACAAAAATAATTATACAACGATCACAAAGCCACATGAAAAATTATATAAGAAAAAAAAATTACCTGAATGTTTTGGTCAGATATAGGTCTTCCTTTAAATGTATTTGGGGCAAGAAGGACATGATTTTCGAGTCGAAAATCTTTCTGGGAACCTTTTTCCCATGCATAGTTCCCCCATCGTTTCGTTAAACGGGTCTTTAAGTGAGGAAAAAGTGTTTCATCACCACGTCTTCGTTCTACAATTTCTTCCTAAAAATATAAATTAGTTTCAACGTAATAAACATTTGTATTTAAATAATAATCAATCATAAAGATGAAAATATTGAACGTGGGTGAGATGAAAGTTTTTCCCTTGATGCTTTGAATGGTAGGGTCATGAGCACCAATTAATAAATTTTTTAAAGGCTGGGTTGGTCTAGGGACTGTCAGGGAGGCCGAATCCAATCCATGAACAAAGACACCATAAGATAAAAATCTTTAGTGCTTGCTCGGGATTTGAACTCAGGTCCTCCACAATATTAGTCCAGTGCTCTACCACTGAGCTAACCTCGCCCACAAAATTAGTTTGTTGCAAATAATAAAAATGTCAAATAATATTCCATGAATTTTCTGGAAATTTCAGTTTACCTTAACTCTATTCTTAATGAGTTGTATCTGGCATTCTCCTTGAACAGTAAGAAGTAGGCTGATGATACACTGATTTCTCGGTGTGTCTACTATAGAACGAGCAGTTGATCGACAAATAAACTCTAGATTGGGGTATTTTTTTTCCAACCATCGGCGCCAACTTGCCCGCATGCAGTATGTATCTAAAAATAAAAACAAAGAGTGGAATGAACTGAAAATTTTATATTTATTGTTAGAATAATAAAAGTTGTTATAAAAATTTGATGTCAATACCTTTATTCTTGAACTTCGTAAACTCTGTTTAATTACTTTTATCAATCAATTTTCAATTTGTTTCCCCCTTGTTTTGTGTATGGTACCTCATAGAGCTACCATTTCTAAACATGCATCGTGAAGCAGAACATTATATCGGTAAAACCATCACTGAAAAAAGTCAACTTGCCATAAGAGAGATTCAAATCCACATCTCTTATGTGACAGTTCGAGAGCCATTTGTCTATGGGCAGACCCATTTAGCTTATTACTAAATATATATTATTTATTTAAATTTTAACGTCCATTTATTATTAACTACGAATTTTAGGATGGGTTATCTATAGGTTACCACCCTTTTCTAGCCAGGATAGGAGTGATGCCTTTTCTTTTTTCGAAAGAAAAGCCACCGCCCCTAGTGGGAATCGAACCCACGACCTTTGGCACGGAGTGTTAAGAGCTCACGCCTTAACCCTCACAGCTACCGGGTCTCCAAAAATATATATTAGAATTGCTATTTGTGTAAAAATTATTTTAGTTTTTAGATTTATGTCTATGCTACCTTACCGACCTTTATAAACGCACACACTGTCTAATTTATCTGTAAGACAGCCCTAATAACAGTAAATATTTCAAAAATGGAGCTCAAGACAATCCTTTGAACTTTTCCAATATCTGAACTGGCATAATGGTTCCTTGAGCCAACCATGACGTTCCAAATGTGTCACATAAAATTAATCATAACAGTATCCGAGGTAAGGATTTCGGAATTTTTATTTTATCATCAAAGCTTTTATACTGTTGACTTTTGAAAACATGTTGCTAATGTTGTTAAGAATTGTTTTTAGACAATTATTTCAAAATACTTTTTGAAATAATTGTCTAAACAAATTACTAAGCATGTCTATGCAAGTTACTGAATCTTACATAATTTGATATTTTTATTTAATAATAGCTAATCCTGAATATCTTAAATACAAAAAAAATAAGTTCAAATGCTAAAAAAAAAAAAAAACCTAAAACTTAAGCAACAATGACTGTTTTATTTAAAAAAAAAACCTAAAATGTAAAATATCTTGAAAACGGGTAACTTTTGGATAAGGCAATATGGGCTTAAAATTGTTTGTTTTGATCTGAACTATCACCTCGCGAAGGATGCGAGTAATGGAGTAAGACTTACCAATAACCCTGTATATCTCCTCAGCAAATTTTTGCAATGCTCTATTACATTTAGAAAATGATAGTTTTCCCACAACCAATGTCCAATGAGTTAGTTATGTATGTTTGTAGTGTTTTTCTTTCTTCAGCCAGAAGTGTGCAGTCTTAGAATAAATTAGGTCGTGGGTTCGATTCCCACTAGGGGTGGTGGCTTTTCTTTCGAAAAAGGAAAAGGCATCAGCCCTATCCTGGCTAGAAAAGGGTGGTAACCTGTAGATAACCCGTCCCAAAATTCGTAGTTAATAATAATGGACGTTAAAATTTAAATAAATTAGAATAAATTTTGATAATACTGTGTCGTATTGAAGTCATGCTGATTTAGTGTTTTCCTGTTGATTTAGTATAAATACATAATCGACCAAGTCTTTAAATCTATGTCTAAATGAGTGAAATTGACCCAGCCTGTAAATCTAGTTTTAAATTCACAAGATTAGTTATTTGTATTTTACAATATTATTAATTATGTTTAATCCATGACTTAAAAAGTAAATATTATAAGATCTTACAGAAGTAGAGTAGTAGTAGCCATGGTACAAGGGAGCAGGCGAGCATGAAGGCAATAAAGGTATATACGGAAGAGAGATACTTGAAGATCAAGTTTATTTCCTTCATCGGCCACGGAGAGGAACTCCCTTCTCGGCTCAGCTTCTTCACATTTTCACCCTTTGCCTTTTTATGTCTGGAAATAATAAATTAACATTAGTAATAATAAATATTAGTGATTCTAAAAATTTGATTTATATTTGCTAAAACTTATTGGAGTTATCAGTAAAGATTAATATGGAACCTGGAAAATCAGAAGCGGTTTAATCCTAATTTGTGATATTTTTGCAAAGAGCACATCTAGATACTTTTAGTAGTGATTGCAGTGGTTTTAAATACTTATTTTTATTACTATATTTCATATTGCATTAGTATTTCTAAAGTGACACAATACAACTGAAAACGTGTCCCTCTTGCCTATGTAGAGGGAATACCATTAAGACGGGAAGAGTGACACAAGTCCCCTCTGGTTTAAAAGCTCAGAAGGTAGTTACATACAGTTTTGATGGTTGATGAAGAGATATTTACCATTTCTTTCAGTCATATGTGAAAAACACCGGTTTTTGAGTTGTGTCACTTTAGAAATACTTGTGCGATACGGTTTCTAACTAACCCTTAGATAACCTGTATTTGTAAGTAATGGCCTAAAATACTTCATTTAAATTTTAGTGCCCATTATAATTAACTCAGAATTTTTGGACGGGTTATCGTAGTCAATAATAATGTACGTTAAAATTTAAATAATAATAAATTTTACACCCATTATTGTTAATGAAAATGTTTTAGGACAGGTTATCTATAGGTTACCACCCTTTTCTAGCCAGGATAGGGCTGATGCCTTTTCCTATTTCTAAAGAAAAGCCATCACCCTATAGTAGGAATCGAACCCATGACCCTTGGCACGGAGTGTTAAGTGCTCACCCTTTAGCACTCACGGCCACCAGTCCTCCAAGGAATACATTAATAAAAATCACTACAAATACTTGAAAGTAACTGGTTGTGGTCTTTGCAAAAAGAATCCTAATTTTTTTATATCTCAGAAAACTTAAAAAGTCCGACTTGCAGGAACTGCGTAATTTTAGCGCGGTTCCGTTTATTTCCCTAGTGTCTTAAGCAAGGGAGTCGAAGCAGTTATAGGTAGGTTTTGATCTTTCGTGAAAATTATCAAATGAAATCTCAAAGAGAAGGAACAGGAAACTAAGAGTATTCAAGGCGGAAATGATTCCACCGACATTATCAACGTTGTTCGCCATGGGAAATACTATTATCTATACATTTCTCATTGTCATACCTTATTTTATTAAAATACTAATTTGACTATTAATAGCAATTTAAAAATAATAAACAATTAAAACGTTAGGTAAACAGTGACAGAACCCCGTTGAAAAGAACAAAACAAACACATTTGAAGTTTTAAGCACTTATTTCTCCGCTTGACATCGCCTAATCGAAAATTGCTTCAGAGTATTTTTTGTAGAGCATTTAGTAAGCTTTTGAAGGGTAATCATCAGCTTACCAAGTTTCCCAACCGTTTTCAAGATATTAGGGAAAATATACGAAGTTCCCAGAACTTTTCATGTCTATAAATAAAATATTTTATTCTAATCCGTCCTTAACTCTAAACGAAACTAAAATTTAAAAAAATCTAAAAACAACAACCGTGAAATTTTCGTGTCGGCACTTCCGGATTGCGTCATGAGGTCAACATCATAAGCGGGTTCTCTCCCTTTATAGGAAGGGAGGGAGAGGAACTGCGCTAAAACGGATTATATCTCGTTTAAGGGTAGGCGCATGGTGAAGAGGTAGAGGTAGAGGTAGAGGGAAGAGGTAGAGGTAGAGGTAGAGGTAGAGGTAGAGGGAAGAGGTAGAGGGAAGAGATAGAGGTAGAGGTAGAGGTAGAGGGAAGAGGTAGAGGTAGAGGTAGAGGTAGAGGGAAGAGGGAAGAGGGAAGAGGTAGAGGTAGAGGTAGAGGTAGAGGGAAGAGGTAGAGGTAGAGGTAGAGGTAGAGGGAAGAGGTAGAGGTAGAGGTAGAGGTAGAGGGAAGAGGGAAGAGGTAGAGGTAGAGGTAGAGGGAAGAGGTAGAGGGAAGAGGTAGAGGTAGAGGGAAGAGGTAGAGGTAGAGGGAAGAGGGAAGAGGTAGAGGTAGAGGTAGAGGTAGAGGGAAGAGGTAGAGGTTCTACCTCTACCTCTACCTCTACCTCTACCTCTTCCCTCTTCCCTCTACCTCTACCTCTTCCCTCTACCTCTACCTCTTCCCTCTACCTCTTCCCTCTACCTCTTCAATATGCGAGTCCCCATTACAAACAATGTGTTTGTGTTACATAGAGGTACCTCTACCTCTACCTCTTCCCTCTACCTCTACCTCTACCTCTTCACCATGCGAGTACCCTAAAACAAGCGAAGGCTTTGAGAGGTCAGACAAAGGAAGTAGTGTTTATCAATACTTAACGAAAGCTAAGACTAAAAGTCTGTCACGTAGGAGCTGCATAACTAAGCACTTTACTCAGAATTTGGGTAGTGCAGATTGCATTCCTGAATAATTTTCTTAAAATGTCGTATATAAATAAAATAAAAACATGAATAGTTCTCTTTTAATTTTGTAATGAGTAACTGTTCAATTATTAATTTTGTGATTAATTTTCTTCCAGAGTTATGTTTATACATGATAAAACATTACTTAATAAATACACAAAAACTTCATATTTCCGTCTTTTGAACTGACACAGGAAGAGGATACAGGACTGTAGGGGGACTTGCTCCTAGTGGTAGAAAGCGCTCCTAGCGGTGGCTATGTGAACCTACTTCTGGCGGGCTAATTCTATTGAAATATAGTACGAAGTAATCTCCCCTTTCCGATAGACTTACCCGTAATTCCCCCATAATCCGATAGACTTACCAGTAATCCCCCTTTCTTATGAATTACCCACGACGTATACCGAGTTTCGTTACAATACCGCAGAAATTACGATCGGTATGAGTATATTCCCCCCTTCTAATGTACCGATTTAGTTTATTTTGACAGCACACTTTTCTCTTTAGATCAACATAACGAATACCAAGTTTCGTTGAAATATATCAAAAACTACGGCTGGCATTGTCAAATAAGTATTTTGGGTCCGGGGTAAACCACCGGAGTTGTTTTTAGCCTTAGCTTTGGCTAAGTATTGATAAATATTAAACACTATCTCCCTTGCCTGAACTATTAAAGCCTTTCATGGTTCTAAACGAGACATAATCAGTTTTTATCGAGTTCTTCATAATATGTTGTTCATTGTAATGGAAATACAAATGGCAGAACCGTCGGGAATATTTCCCTGAGAATTTCACGCATGCGAGATTTGAACTTTTCCATCTAACTGAACGGTCGACGAAGGTAAGAACGATCAAGTGTTGAAAAAGATTTTCTAAACTTCTTTCAAGAGTGCTACCTCAATTGCTGCCATCCTTTGGACAAGCCTGATGCTCTGAAAATAATATTTCAAAGGACTATTAATAGACAAACATTGGAAAGGTGACCAGGCGCATTGTGTAAATACGGACATATTATCTTTAATAAAAGACCTATCTTCATGATAGAGGGTGTATATTCCTCCACCCATTATCTTGAAGGCTAAATAAATTCAAATCTTATCACGAGGAAAATATTTAGCCTTACCCATCAGATTATACAATGACTACATGAATGGAATTAACATCAGTGATTCTCTAAAAATAAAGGATTGAAGTATCTTTTCACTTTCATCACAATCACATTAGAATGAAATTAAGGGTAATTTACGTATGCGTCGAATGCACATTGCGACTTGTTGATATGCGTCGAATTCACATTGCGACTTGTTGGTATAGGTCGAATGCACATCGCGACTTCTTGGTATACGCCGAAAGCACTTTGCGACTTGTTAGTATGCGTCGAATCCACATTGCACCTTCTTGGGCATGCGTCGAAGGCACTTTGATACTCGTTGGTATGCGTCGAATGCACATTGCAACTTGTTGGTATGCGTCGAATTCACATTGCGACTTCTTGGTATACAGCGAATGCACTTTGCGACTTGACAGTATGCGTCGAATCCACATTGGACCTTCTTGGGCATGCGTCGAAGGCACTTTGATACTCGTTGGTATGCGTCGAAGGCACTTTGATACTCGTTGGTATGCGTCGAATGCACATTGCGACTTGTTAGTATGCGTCGAATGCACATTGCGACTTGTTAGTATGCGTCGAATGCACATTACGGCTTTTTGATATGCGTCGAATCCACTTTGATACTCGTTGATATGCGTCGAATGCACTTTGCGACGTCTTGGTATGTGTCGAATGCACATTGCGACTTCTTGGTATACGCCGAATGCACTTTGCAACTTGTTGGTATGCGTCGAATGCACATTACGACGTCTTGGTATGCGTCGAATGCACATTGTGACGTCTTGGTATACGCCGAATGAACTTTGCAACTTGTTGGTATGTGTCGAATGCACATTGCGACGTCTTGGTATGTGTCGAATGCATATTGTGACGTCTTGGTATATGCCGAATGCACTTTGCAACTTGTTGGTATGCGTCGAATGCACATTGCGACGTCTTGGTATGTGTCGAATGCCTTAGGGACTTCTTGATATACGTCAAATGAACATCGCTTTCTTGGGGTGCTTCTAATGCTCATTGCGACTTCTTGGTATGTGTCAAATGTACATTAAGACGTCTTGGTATTCGTCGAATGCATATTGCGATTAACTTGATTTTGTTGTGGCTGATGAGCTTATAATTCATTGTTTTTCCAACGTTTGTCAAGTATGTTACAGCAGATGTTTTATTCGAGTAAAACAGCGGACCATGAAAAGATTAAAGATCTTTTATTAGCTGAAGATGTGGATAAACCAGGAGAAAGGCGGCTGTAGAAGAATAAAGTGATATGTCTTCAGAAAGTCCGACTCCCAAGAACAGCGTGGTTGGGTTCATATCCGTAGTGCCATTAGTAATGCAATAGAATCAGTTATTGGTAGGGTTTAAAATATTAAAAAAACAAAAACAAATCACAAAGAGAAGGAAGTTTAAGGCACCACAACAAAGTTCGCTCTAGGAAAACACTAGTACGTATAAGTTCCTTATTTCGTTCGTGACAAAGAGTCTGGCGTACCCTTACCTGGAAATTTTTAATACAATTTTTATTCTGATCAACGAAAGGATAAATGCTGGTGTTGATGTAAAGCGGAGCGCACCTTCAATTCAATGTTACAATGAAAAAGTGTAACAGAATTACCTGATAAAACTAACAAGGACAGCCATCGCGGAGACACTGAAGTAATGCACTTAGAAAGGATGTAAGAAGCGATGCACTTCAGCACACATGTACACTGAGATAAGACAACACCAAGGACGTGGACGAATGTAACCACTTGAATGACATCATCAAATCCATAGTTATTTACGTATCGAGGGGAAATGAATTTTTCTGATATATTTGAAGGGCAAGGGGAAAATGTTAGTTTTGATGAAATTCGAACATGCAGAAAATGTTTCAACTGAATCCCACGATTCTAAGTACCCAAACCAAAAACTTTATTCAACAAATATTTTTCCAATTTTCTCAAAAACTGTTAAAGCTATCGCCTGAAAAATGGCTTCAGTCGTTTTTCTTGGTCAAGAAACCTATAAAACGAGTACTTGGAAGCATATGAAGTAAGCGTAATTTTTTTTGCTCCAAAAACATGTTCCGGAAGATGGATTTTCCTGGTTAACGAACTTGACCTTTCAAATTAGACGAAAGATTTTTGTACCAAATTTCATCAAAATCGAACCATTATTCAGGGCTAAAGCGCGAACAGAGAAATATATACAGATATACACATTTGAACCATTATTATTTTTGTTCTCTAGGGGTACTGAAACGTAAATTTTTCTGGTCGGCAGTTCTGGATTGCGTCATGAGGTCAGCCTTATAAGCGGGGGTCCTCCCTATGGAGGGATAATTAATTTTGAGAAAAATGAAAAAAACAAGTTTAATCTTCGAAATTTCCTAAGTTTACAATCAAAACAGAGTATTTTATTATTTTACTCACACAGGTGTTCGTAATAAAATAAAATAATTGTTTTTGGCAGTTCAAGGTACAAATACTTCAAATTAAGTCGTTATTCAAGCAAGGTTAAAAAAATGCGTATATTTTATAAAAGTCCGTCACGCAGGAGCTGCATATCTAAGCACTTTCCTCAGAATTTGTGTAGTGTAGACTACATTACTGAATAATTTGCTGTAAATAACCTATATAAATAAAATAAAAACGTGAATAGTTCTGCTCATTTACATTTCTTATGAGAAGTATTCAATTATTAATTTTGTAAATAATTTGTTTCCAGAGTTATCTTAATACATGATACTGTACTACTTTTTATTTTTTATTTTAGTTTTTTCGCCATTTGGTGACAAAACCACGGCTTTGTTCTTAGCTCAAAATTAAAGATTGACAGAAAAGTATCCGTCTGTTGATTATGTGTGTTATTAAATGTTCTGTCTGTTAATTACTTTGTGTCTTGTTAAGTGTTCTTTCTGTTTTGTTACATTAATCCAACAAAAAGAGAATATATTTTTGTTGGATTATTTCTCAAAAAATCCAATTCACCAAATGGCTTTTGTTATTTTTACTTTTTCAAATTTTGTTGTATAAATGTGTATGCATGAGGTGCTTAATGATTTCAACAATGTACTGGCTATTATCGGAAAGTAAGTCAGTCAAATTGTCGGGTAATTCAAAATTTGTCCTGAGTCTACACTCTGTCAGTATGTGCTTTATTGTTAGGTGAGTATTGCAGTATGTACATGTCAGTCTGTCTTGTCTGGTCATTATGTAGGAGTGTGTCAGTCGTGAATGGCCAATCCTTAGACGGCATAACACCACTTCTTCACGTCTATTTGGTCTTTTACTGGATGACCATTCCTGTACAGTGTGCTTGATTTCTCGAAGCTTGTTGTCAGTCGTGTTGTACCAGGATCCTTGCCATTTATCTGTCACATATCTCTTAGATAAGGCTTGTAGATCCTGGTATGTCATGTAATGTACGTCTGATGCTGGTCGTCGAGTGGCTAGTTTACTGTGCTACTTAATAAATACACAAAAACTTCATTTTCCGTCTTTTGATTGAACTTAGGAACAGGATACAGTCCCCCTAGTGGGAGATAGCGCTCCTCGTGGCGGCTTTGGGAACCTACGTCTGGCTAGCTAATTGTAATGAAACAGAGTTCAAAGTAAACCCTCCTTTCCAATCGACCGATTTACTTCATTTTTACAACACTTCTTTCTTATGAGATACCCACGACGTATATCGCGTATCGTTACAATACAGCAGAAATTACGACCGGTATGAGTATATTAGTACTTTAGGTCCGGAGTAACCCCCCCCCCTCCAAATAACCCGATTTAGGTTATTTTTACAACCCATTTTTCTCAGTTTATTACCTCCACGAATACCGCGTTTCGTTGAAATTTAAGTAAAATTACGGCTGGTAGTGGCAAATTGGGTATGTGGGTCCGGAGTAAACCCCCCCCCCCCCCCCCCCCACCTCCTAATAAACCGATTTAGTTTATTTTTACAACGTATTTCTCTCATTAGATAAACATAACGAATACGGAGTTTCGTTGAAATATAACAAAAACTACGGCTGGCATGGTCAAATTAGTGTTTTGGGTCCGGGGTAACCCCCCCCCTCCCGGTGGACCGATTTTGGTGGTTAACGAACTCGTTCAATCGTTTGCAAATTAACACTATATACAACGTTTCGTGAAGAAAAAACAAAAACTCTGGCCGCTATCGTGTTAACAGACACATATATGAAGGGGGAAAAAGATGACTTTGACTTGTGTTACGGAATAGAGATTTCTGTGCCACCTACTAGCCTTAGAAGAAAACAACGAGAAAAACTCTAAAAACGCTGTTCAGTATGATACTTTCAGGTCAACAACAATGATTTCAATATTTCCTTTCGTTACCTCACAGGAAAGGTACGGGCAAAAATCTTTACAGCGGGCAAGTTCCTGAACCCAAGTTCAATTACTTAAAACGCCTTAAACAGTCTTTGATTGAATCAGCTTAAACAAACCTTCTATGAAAACTTACCAAGACTATCTGCCACTAAAAATAACGTACATACCTTGATTAACTTCTAGTAGAAGAAGATTAGACGTTGTTGGTAAACATATAATATGTGTTTAACATACAATATGTGTTATCTGAAGGAAAAATACTTTATTAAATTTGTTTAATTTATTTTTAGCACTGTCCTCCGAAGGAAAGTAGCTATTGAGGTTGGACTAATGACGGAATTTTCGAAAAATTTCTTCGAATCTTTATCAATTCTACCTAGTAGACACCGAAAATGTCCCCAGTTAAAATGTATATATATATATGTGTGTGTGTGTGTGTCTGTTAACACGATAGCGGCCAGACTTTTTGTTTTTTCGTCACGAAACTTGGTATATAGCATTCAATTAGCAAACAATTGCACGAGTTCGTTAACCACCAAAGTCGGTCCACCGGAAGGGGGGGGGGGGGGGGGTTTACTCCGGACCTACAATACCAACTCGCCACTACCAGCCGTGATTTTTGGTGTATTTCGACGAAACTCGGTATTCGTAGTGGTAATCTACAGGTAAATATGTGTTGTAAAAATAAACTAAATCGGTTCATTAGAAGGGGGGGGAGGGTTTACTCCGGACCCAAATTCCTAATATACTCATACCGGTCGTAATTTCTGCTGTATTGTAACGAAACGCGGTATACGTCGTGGGTAACTCATGAGAAAGAAGTGTTGTAAAAATGAGCTGAATCGGTCAATCGGAAAGCGGGGGTTTAATTTGTAATATATTTCAATAGAAAAGCCCGCCAGATGTAGGTTCACAAAGCCGCCGCAAGGAGCGATTTCTACCACTAGAGTGACTGTATCCTGTTCCTGCGTTAGATCAAAATACGATAATATGAGGTTTTTTGTATTTATTACGTAGTGTAATAGTTACCATGTGTAAACATAACTCTGGAAGCAAATTAATAATTGATCAGTTACTCATTACAAATTTAAAAGAGAACTATTCATATTTTTATTTTATTTATGTAGGATATTTTAAGCAAATTGTTCTGGAAAGCAGTCTACTCTACCCAAATTCTGAGGAAAGTGTTTAGTTATGCAGCTCCTGCGTGACGGACTTTTTTTACCTCTCATAGATGAGACCGCCGCGCTTCTTGTCCCGGAACCCCTTCATCCGTATCTTACTATCCTTCTTACCCGAGGGGACAATATTTTCAAAAAAAAATTAAGATCGAACACCTCCCACTAGAGGTAAAGACTCGTAAAAAATTCGAATTAACCACGATTTTTTTTACATTGTTTATGCCCTAAATTCTAGGGACCGAGAGAAATATTCGAATTAACCATGATTTCGAATTATCGAAGTTCGAATTATCCATGTTCCACTATATTTATTTCAATATTGGCTATTACATCCTGTATATAAATACATGTGGTAATATGATACAATATGGAGGTTCTTTGCTCAAGGCCTCCCAACTTCATCCTCGATTAACGCCAGAAGGACGCTCTCATGACTTTGAGAGGTGCCTACACAAGCTCCCTTCTGCTCCGACCAGTGGCTGGAGTCGAAGAGAGATCGGAGAGCCACAGACATTGACGCACTTGAAGGAAGAGAAAGCCATTGCTAACACTTCACTTGGTCACTGCGGCAGATCTCTGTGCCACTGCCTTCCCAATCGCCGTTGATATAATAGGAACGTTTATTTGTTCGATACATTTTTTTTGAGCTTTGACAGGAGCTGCTAAAAACTAAGCACATACATTCCTAAGCAAGGCGATTTAGTTCATACCAAGTTGTTAGAGACTGAGGAGCTTAAATTAACCGATGGATAAATATAGAAACTTCATCACATTTAAAGTTTTTTATAGCCTGTTCAGATAGAAGGAAAAGTTAGAAATTTTGAGGGAACTTTCCCGACCAATTTCAAGGAACAACACAATACGTGAAACATTCTAAAAACTGATTATGTCTCGTTTAAGACTAGGGAAGGCTTTGAGAGGTCAGACAAAGGAAACAGTGTCAAATATTTATCAATACTTAGCCAAAGCTAAGACTAAAAAAGTTTTAAACCTTCTAGTAATAAGGAGGAAGCGTTGATCGTCGGGGTTTCGGTCAGTGTTCTTATTCAAAAAAACACATTTTATTTGCTAAAATGTATATTTATTGCCGCCAACGTTTCGGCTTGCTATACAAGCCATCTTCAGGGCTGTAAAAACATATATGGTATAACAATGGTAAGGACAAAAAAAAAGGCTATAAACATTAACATAAATATGAGTAACTATATGCTTGAAAATATAATTATAAATATATATATGTATATATATATATATATATATATATATATAGTATAATAATAGCAATATAAATAAATATACATGTATATGGTATCCAAGCGAATACAGTACAAGTGTCATAGTAACATACCTATTGAGAAGATTGAGAACTGTCCCGTTTCAAGAAGAGAACATTTCTGAAGACTGGAAGGATGGGGCAGGGCTAGACAGTAGAGGATGGGGGGGAGGGGATGGAGGGAAATTCATTTATTTATATTGCTATTATTATACTATATATATATATATATATATATATATATATACATATATATATATATATATATATTTATATTTATATTTTCAAGCTTATAGGTACTCATATTTATGTTAATGTTTCTAGCCTTTTTTTTTTGTCCTTACCATTGTTATACCATATATGTTTTTACAGCCCTGAAGATGGCTTGTATAGCAAGCCGAAACGTTGGCGGCAATAAATATACATTTTAGCAAATAAAATGTGTTTTATTGAATAAGAACACTGACCGAAACCCCGACGATCAACGCTTCCTATTTCCGAACGGTCGACCATATCTTCTCAACTCCTAGTAATAAGGTTATAAAAGTGCATTTTTTCCTCAAATTTCATGCATGAGAAATAATAGGCCCATGTGCATATATAAGCTGAGGGGGCTGCAGCCATCGATTAAAATTGTGTCATAAAAACCTTAAAAATAAATGCAATAAGATCACTTAGTTCATAAAGAATAATATTTTTTGGGTGTAATAGTGTTTAGTTGGCTAACAATTCCAAATTCTAGATTGTTAGTATTCCATAGGTACCCCCATAATGCTCTCAGCCCCCCCCCCCCCCGAAAATTATTTCCTATATACGCCACTGTATAGACCACGCCATTTTCCCTCCAACTAAACCATCTATTTGAACTGGCTGTTGAAGATTTGATGGCCCTAAATGTAGACTATGGCGCGACTATGGGCCTAAGATTTTTGGGTTCGATTTCAATTTTTGATAGTGGATTTTCTTTGTAAAAAAGAAAAGGGATCTACTCTAACCTGGCTAGAAAGGTTGGAAACCTGCAGACAACCAGCCCTAAACTGTTAACATCTATTTATCAAATTGTGTTATTGCTAAATATATGTTAACATTTAAATTATTTATTTATTATAAATTTTTATGGAATTGATTCAAAATTCTGATTATAAATAACTGGACTTTGAAATTACAGCTGCTATCTTAACATGACGCGAATTGAGTCATCCAAAACTAATCACTTCTTTTTAAAAAAAAACATCAAAAGTGCTGATAAAACTTGACAGCTCCTGTCTTATTATCTCTTGTTTCATTTCTTTGTTGTTGTTTTTTTAATATTTTTTAATTTCGTACGGTTATCTAGTTTTACTGTATGTTCTTTGTTTCAGGTCGAGATATTATAAAATGGATTCGCTATCAAGCAGAATTTTCAATTTTGGCCGAGTGAACAAATCATGGGCGTATATAAGGGGGGGGGGGCTGAAGGGGCTGCAGCCCCCCCCCCCCCCCGAAATTTAGTTTTGGTGAGGACATTTCATGTAAAAAAAGCTTATAACAACGAAAAATGTCTTCTACCCTGGTCTACTAGGTGTCCAGAGGACCTTAAAACACATCAGTTTACACTAAAATATTTAAAATTTTCCCTAAAACCCAAATGCCTCGGGCCTCCCAGCCCCCCCCCCCGAAATTATTTTCTATATACGCTAGTGGAACAAATAAAAAGGGTTCCAAGGAGGTTCTGATCTATATGGAGTAATTCAAATTTCCAACGAGACAGCAAGCCGCTGTTCGGATAATCCTATATGTTCTGTTGTATTTCATATTGACCATTATCTCCCAAAGGATGAACCTACATTGGGCCCGTATTTCTCCCGATCAGATCCGATACAATCCGATTTCGTTTGACCGACAACGGCTGATAGCGGCCGACGAGAGTGTGTACATTGGTCCCCACCCGAGCCGATCCGATTTAGTCACAGCACGTAAGTAATGACCGCGTAGTGAAGTGAAAATAAATGATTAATTTAAGAAATAGCACCTAATAAGCATAGAAACCTTCAATTCGGTTGAATGTTGGAGGTATGAAGGAGGAGTTGAGAGGCAAATCAATCTTCCGGAAGTATATCAGTCCCGAAAAAATAAATTTTAGTGTTACAGTTAATTTTTAACTGTTACACTACGATAAGAGACGCATTAGTATCCATATTTTAAAATTACATATAAGAAAGGTAGCTAGAAATTTGCAGATTTGCACATTAAAAAAACCCTATATTCAAATTTTGGGAAGATCCCCTTATAATTTTGTTAAAGATTCAACAATCCAAGCATATTTCAATGACCATTTAACCGATTCAAACCAAATTTGGATGGTCAATAAAGGCTCTAAAGTGACACATTTCCTTCCGATCGGGGAGTTTCTACGTGTTCTGGAATCGAAGTTATATGCAAAAACGTTTACATTCTATTTTTATTTTGAGAACCATTTTTTACAAGCACCTTTTGAGATAATAAAATAAACATTTATATGGTTAAAAAAATTAGTCCTCCTTTTTTCGAAAGATCTGAAGGACGTAAAAATCGGATTATCTCGAGGGGGAGATATAGAATTTCAAAATGTCACGTTACTTTTTCGCTAACAAATGTTTAGTCTTTTCCGGACTGGGAAAAATGATTATTTTTTTTGTTTTCGTTGATATTTACCACATTAGGGATGCTAGGGGTCTCCCGTGGTCTAGTGGCTAGCGCGCTGGATTCATAAGCGGGAGATGGTGGGTTCGATCCCCACCGGCGACAGGAATTTTCTCATCTCAAGGCTCGCTGAGAAACTTCCTGGTTGCACCCTGGAGGGCGGCGCTAATGGCCAAGCTTTGTCGAAAAAAAAAATTAGGGATGCTAATTTTAAATCTGCAATTATTTTTGTTGTAACAAAATTGTTAATACTAGTTTACTTGAATTGAGAGCAAATTTCTGAATTAAATTGGCGAAATATAAATTATTGTTTAATAATTGTATTTTTCCTTTAATCTACTCTTTAAAACAAATAAATTGGTGAAAGACTTATGCCGATATCATTTTCTAAACTCAAGAAATAAAGCATTTTCAACTTATTTTATTTTATTTCTCGGCTCCTAAGGCGCATTGGACGGAACGTTTGGACACGTGTCGACTATTTTTCGGTGCAGAATCACAAAAAAAAGATCCAAATCGGTGACCCCACCACTGTATACTCTCCTTGTTAGTCAAACTTGCTTCGTTACATTCATCACGCATACATACAGTAGACTATGCCATATTTCGTCAAATAGTCATTTAAATATAATAAATAAATAAATAAAGCCTTTATTGCATATGAGGAACAATACAAACAAAACAAAAAACTATTTCCAAAAAAAAATAACCAAAATAAAAAAGTTTTATTTAAATATAAATAAATTAAATCGAAATTAATGAATTTTCAAATTTTTCTGAAACGAAATTAATGAAGTAAATCTCAACTGTCTCTATGAATTCAAAAGTTTACGTAAGAGAAATTGATAAAGTTTTTTTTTTTTTAAATATTTTATTGCAAGGTGTTGAATCCATTATCTTTAAGAGCAAGTTTTATCTTACCATAGCTGAAAAACATATGTAATAAATAAACCTTTTTGTAACTAAGCAACCGCAAATATCGATAGAATGCACGGCTGTCCGACGAAAGTCTCGTACAACTCAAATGCAACGCAACTGCAACCGCGGGCCCACGGTTCCATGTGACTGGTTTCAAATCGTCAAAAATAAGTTGCAACGTGTGCGCCTGCCCATTGAAATATATTGCCGAAGTCACAAAACAGTGCAACTGGATTTGCAAACGAGTTGCATCGTGTGCGATGGGCCTTAACATGTGATTGGTTTCAGGCTAGTTTGAAATCGTCAAAAACCAGTTGCGTCGTGTGCGCTTGTCCATTGAAATACATTGCCGAAATCACAAAACAGTTGCGCGTGCGACTAGTTTGCAACTGGAGTTGCAAAACAGTCTCACCGTGTGCTCTGGGCCAAAGAAGAAATAACTAGAGCTTCCATGGTTTTGGGGGTCGCTGAATTCGAATTCGAGGCGTGTTTCAACAGATCGGCAGTCATTCCAAGGACAAATATGTTTATTTTGCAAAAAATGAATCTGGAGTCAAAAATTAATTTTTGCAAAATAGACATATTTGTCCTCGAAATGACCTGGATTTTGTGCCTATGGGCTAAAACAGACCTTGGATTCGAATTCAGCGACCCTCAAACCATGGAAGCTCTTGTTATTTCTTGTCAAACCCCTTCATACGAAATTTGCCCTTCAAATGCTCTTAAAACTGACGTGGACTGGAGTGAATCGGACTCCGAATCCGGATTGAGCGTGTCGAAATACATAAGAATATATGTATGATGTGTTTGGAAAATACCACTTTTTTATTTTGTTTACCCGTGTAATTATTGTCATTTCCTATTCAATTTTTTATTTCAGAGTAAAAGAAGCTGGAACCAGGATAAATTATGGAAAATGAAGCTAGAGAGAAAAATTGATTTTCTAGGTGCCGCGACAAGCCAGCAAACGTCAGCAACTCTGTTGCTGACAAGGCAAGAAAATCTAGTTGACTACTCACAGTATAAACATCCTTGTCGAATGGAGGCGTGCTGCCTAGGACTGAGAGGCATTTAAAGACGTCAACCCGCTGAGAAGGATGACTGCTGCAGTACTGCTCGCTTTCAGCATTTCCACCGACTGACTGGCTGTTCGGCCACTCCGTTCCTATCAGCTATCAGCAAATAACTCGTGAGCTCTTATCGGTGCTAGTCTGTGAGCTGTAATCAGTAGCGAGGACGGCCCGATCCGAAATATTCAGTTGATTTTCCTTAATTAACAATAAAATATTTATATTGTATAGTGACCCAATCTTCTTCAATCCAATACTTTTCAGGCGGAAGGTCAATAAAAGAGAATTAACACAGTCAATACATTTATTTATTCTTGCTCTACATGTTTCACACCTCAGGTGCCTCTTCATGAGCCAAAAACTAAATAAACTAAAACTTACAGCCTAATTGTATTACCTACTTATAGCGTCGATCAGCTGTGTAAAATCGATAGATTCCAAAAATCGATCATCCTGATATAAAATATTTAAATAGTATATCTTTTAATTTGTTAAACAAAATTTAATTAACTTTTATCTCTTGAAAAAATCTAAAAATTTATTTTATTATAATGGACATATCTGGTTCTGGATGATCGATTTTCGGAATCTATCGATTTTACACAGCTGATCGACGCTATGAGTAGGCAATAGTAACCTCATATTGGGCGTGGCAATTGTACGGGAAGGTTCAATACAATTAGGCTGTAAGTTTTAGTTTATTGAGTTTTTGGCTCCTGAAGAGGCACCTGAGGAGTGAAACATGTACGGCAAGTACAAATAAAATGAATTGACTGTGCATGAAAAGTATTGGAATAAAATATTTAAACCAAGAAGGTGTACAAAATGAACCAATCGATGAACAGTAGGCACAAGTTCTTTTTGGGGTGTAAATTGAAGCAGATTACACTGTTCTGCAAAAAAAAAAAACTTTTCTCCCCTCCCTTGAACAATTTTGTCTGTTTCTCATGTTTTCAGGTGTGCTGAGTCCGAATCTGAACTCAGAAAAATTCTATCACCCTCTGATTTTGAGAGAAAAGAGGAGAAACTTGGAAAAAATGAAAAATTGTATTTGAAAATTACACTGTTCTGTACGAAAATCCTCCTTCAAACCAAAACATGCTTTCTTACTGTTTTCAAATGTGCTGAACACGAATTTGAAGTCAAATTCTGTCCATCAAGCACAGTTTCTTGAGAAATTCTAGTTTTTTATCCAAAAATGTGAGTTTTTTGTAAATTTGACGAATTTTTTTTTTGGCATCAAAACATAGTGAAAAAAATTCAAAAGCCCGATGATTTTGAGCGCAATGAAGTATATTTGAACGGAAAAAAAATTGATGGGAATATTACAAGTGGTTGAAGAAATATGGCTAAAAGTGTTTTTTCAGTTTCATTTTCTCTTGCTGAGTAGCAATAAATAGGCAGCTCCTTTTTTCACATTTTTGGCAAATAAAAAAAAATAAACCGTTTTAAAATGTAGTTTCCTGATTTTTTCCATTTTCTTTTTCTAATAAAACATAACATAGCCACTTAGCTATGAATGTAAGTCCATAACGACCGTATCCTACCTTTTTTTAGAGTGGTGGTGTAAAGTTTAATGATTTGGAGCTGCCTCCTTATTTTTCCACGTTCTGTAAAAAAAAAACCAAAAAAAAAAAAAAACCAACATTTACGACTTTTTTAACTTCAATTTGCTTTTAATCGCATTTATGTTTTGGGGGTGTAATAGCGTTTTAGTTGTAAACGTACAACTCCAAGTTCTAGAATGTTAGTATTCCATACCCCCTAAATGGTCTTGACCCCCCCCCCCACAAAAGCTCCTAACATACAGACAGACAGCAGGTAGACGTTTTTGACCTAACCTACGAGACTTCCCGGATAAAGACCTACCAGTATGCCAAGTTTGGTAAATATCGGTCAAACGATGTGAATTTGTATAAGAAACAAACAGACAGCCGGACACGTGATTTATATATATATATATATATATATATATATATATATATATATATATATATATATATATACACATATATATACAGGGTGTCCCGTAAATGTCTAGTCATATTGTGGGAGGTGATAGAGGACCCTTAGGGGAACAAAAAATGTTCTATGACGATTTCCCGAATTCTCGCCCATAAGGGAGAAAACGTCGTTTTATTGTTTTATCGAGACAAACGTGGTTTTTAGAAACATAATCGTTGTAGCTCCGTCCCAGGTGGTACTACTAGAAAGGGAGGGAAACCAATCGAAAGCTGAGTAAATTTACTATAAGACTAGTTGAGAGTAAACGTAAAAATGAATGAATGTAAGTATGTATATCTTACCAAAAGAAGGCAATTCTAAATTTCCTGACATTTTATTGATATTTCTTTCCAGCGTTACTCCTCAATGGGCTGGATCTGAGATTTCCGGGTTTGAGAAAAACTTCCTCATTTAACCAGCTTTCTATTCATGTATCACAACTCTGTGTTATTGAAGTATTTGAACGGTTTAAGTACAAAAGTTTAAAAAAAAACATGGATCTGTGAAAAGAAAATTATATTTTTTTCTTCAGTTTATTCAAAAAGCTGAAGGGAAATATTTATTTTTATAAATGTTTACATAAATATTAAGTAAATATTTACTTAAAACAATAAAAAAAAATTACTTCCACGAATATAAAAAAAAATCCTAAAACAGTAAATAAATAAAATACACATTTATTTTGAATTTGTTAATTCAGGTAACTAATACTGGGTCCAGGAGGCGGCCATTAAGGAACCCCAACCATACATTAACCTCAAAAATTATTATTTTTACCTAGATCACGCATTTGAACACACTTTTACAAGTATTTATATTTAGAAAACAAATGCTTTACCTTAAATTAATACTGATGGCTACGCTTGTGAAAGTCACTGGGATTCTGAGCCCATGCGTTTTTGTTGTGGTAATTAAAAATTCTATCCCTCATAAATAATATGTACATAGTCCTGTAAAAATGTGTTCAAATGAGTGATTTAGGTAAAAATAGTAATTTTTGAGGTTAATGTATGGTTGGGGTTCATTAATGGCCGCCTCCTGGACCCAGTATTAGTTACCTGAATTAATAAATTCAAAATAAATGTGTATTTTATTTATTTACTGTTTTAAGATTTTTTTTTTATATCCGTGGAAGTAATTTTTTTTATTCTTTTAAGTAAATATTTACTTAATATTTATGTAAACATTTATAAAAAAAATATTTCCCTTCAGCTTTTTGAATAAATTGAAGAAAAAAATATAATTTTCTTTTCACAGATCCATGTTTTTTTTAAAACTTTTGTTCTTAAATCGTTCAAATACTTCAATAACACAGGGTTGTGATACATGAATGGAAAGCTGGTTAAATGAGAAAGTTTTTCTGAAACCCGGAAATCTCAGATCCTACTTATTGAGGAGTAACGCTGGAAAGAAATATCAATAAAATGTCAGGAAATTTAGAATTGCCTTCTTTTGGTAAGATATACATACTTACATTCATTCATTTTTACGTTTACTCTCAACTAGTCTTATAGTAAATTTACTCAGCTTTCGATTGGTTTCACACCCTTTTTAGTAGTACCATCTGGGACTGAGCTACAACAATTATTCTTCTAAAAAGTAAGTTTGTCTCGAAAAAAACAATAAAACGACGTTTTCTCCCTTATGGGCGAGAATTCGGGAAATCGTCATAGAACATTTTTTGTTCCCCTAAGGGTCCTCTATCACCCCTCACTATATGACTAGACATTTACGGGACACCCTGTATATATATAGAGAGAGAGAGATTCAGAAAGCTTTCAAATGGTTACTGTCTACTTCCGCACCATTTCCTAACCGTCTACACGATTTCCCAATCGTTTTATAGAGTTGCTTTATATTAACCATAATTTCAAGTGGGGGGGGAGAAAACAAATTATAGGTGCTATAAAGACGTGGCACAAAAATGTCGCAGAGCACTTAAACAGTATTTTTTTCTAAGTAGTAACAACAGAATTAACATATTTATAAAATGGCCTTAATTGATAAAAAATCCTATTTATATATCTTACGTTGCTTTATTTTTCATATTATGTTTCCTCCGTAACCTCCGATAGGATTATTTATTTAAATTTTAACGTCCATTTATTATTAACTACGAATTTTAGGACGGGTTATCTATAGGTTACCACCCTTTTCTAGCCAGGATAGGGGTGATGCCTTTTCTTTTTTCGAAAGAAAAGCCACCGCCCCTAGTGGGAATCGAACCCACGACCTTTGGCACGGTGTGTTAAGAGCTCACGCCTTAACCCTCACGGCTACCGGGTCTCCATCCGATAGGATTAACGTTGGGTTCTAAAATGGTCAAGGGATATTCTTTCGAGATGTTTCTGGATATAAGAAAAGAAAACACCGTCTTATTGGCAATATCGAAGAAAGTATGTTTATTGCTATGTATGTTGTTTAACAATGTATTGTTATGGAAGCATCTTGAATATAATGAACAAATCCTATCAAAACGAAAACTAAGCGGTTAAAATAAATAAATTAAAATATATATATATATATATATATATATATATATATATATATATATATATATATATATTAGACCTGGGCAATACTGGAATAATTTATTCCTTAAATAAATAAAATGGTTATTCCTGAAATAATTATTTCCGGAATAATGGAAATTCTTTAAATGTTATTTCATCGTTAAATAAAACAATCTTCATCAAATAACTAGATGTATTTATTCCTTGAATAATTATTTGAAAATTTGATCATTCTTTGAAATAAATCAACATAATTCTAAAAGCTTTATTTCTGAAATAACTATTTGATAAATAATATTTCAGTATTTTTTATTCATGAAATAAATTATTTCACTCAGATGCAAAATAATTATCCCAAAATTTTCTCATCTAACGGCTCGTTGAGAAAATTCCTCGCTGCAGGATGTTGGCGATAATGGCCCTGATGTCTTGTGAATGAGGCTTCACAGGAAAACATGTATTTAGAGGATTTGTTTTGTATAAATTAAGATATCAGAATATATTATTCCATCAAATAATCATTTCGGGAATAAATATATCATTAATCATGAAATAATTTAACCTTGAAATAATTATTTCCGAAATAATATTTAAAAAAATTATAAAATAAATTATTTCTGAAATAATCTGTTAAGGTTATTTCATGATTTATTCCGAAAATATTATTTCAAATAAATTATGCCCAGGTCTAATATATATATATATATATATATATATATATATATATATATATATATATATATATATATATATATGTATATACCAATATGCATATGATAACTGTATCTCAATAATGTACATATTTAAATTTTAACGTCCATTTATTTTTGACAACGAATTTTAGGACGGGTTATCTACATGTTACCACCCTTTTCTCCCCGCGATAGGTCTGAAGTATTTTCTTTTTTCGAACGAAAAGCCTCCTCCACTAGTGGGAATCGAACCCACGACCTTAATAAGGAGTGTATCACAATAAATATGATTTAGATTTACAATATGTTGAATATCATAGCATTGAGATAATCAATAATAGCCTTATTGTAGATACCAATCAGGGCGAAGCAGTTATCTCGTCGTCAAGATAAACGGAACCCTTTGTTATGGTGATTTACTGAAAAAAAAAAAAAATCTCAGCTGCTTTCAAGCGGACAAAGGCTCGGCGATCCAGCTTACTGTTGTCATTGTACAGAGGAACTAAGCTGAAAATACACTTCCGCTAGCCGAGAAACGTTCTGTAAAAAAAGTATTCCATAGTATGCTAATCATGAATAGAGTGTAAAAGTAGGACAGGTATATATAGCGCTCTACGGAGGAATTGAGGTTGAACTTACTAATGTATTCATACAAAATTTCTTTAGTTCTTCATCCATCTAGCCTACGGGATAGAAAAAATAACGGCCGTTATACTTAAAGGTAATTCTGAGCTTCGGATTTTCCTTAACTTCACATCACATATATTATTATTATTTCTCAAGGGCAATTTTTTGTCGGAACGCCAAAACTTCCTTATGACTTCATGAATTTCCATAAATGAGTCCTAAACAGATTTGATAGATACTTCATATATAAAACACGATGCATTTGAAAACGAATAAAAATAATATAAAACATAATTTATTTACATTAAAAATCTCTGTCTCTTCTGTTTAAAGACAAACAATTACCAAGCGAGACTTGGGTTAAGTTTTCAATTTCTCTTAATTTGTTGTCTGTCCGTAACCAGTGTTTCAGACATTCTTCTGATTTGTGTGTTACATAAGTCCTGTGTACTTATTTGTCTAATGTCGATGTTATAATTTCCGGTTATCATTTCCGGTATTCATTTATCATTTGTATGGTAGCGTCTTTCCCGTGGTGCTCTACGTTTGTAAGCTATCCTAAGTCTTTATGTCCCGGAGTTGAAATATTTATTCACCCAAAAAACTAACGTTGAAAAAAAAAGGTCCCAGGCCCCTCCCAAAAACAGTTTGCCTATGTAAGTTATGATATCTTAGTATTGGGCCAAGTTTTAGGCTTTTAATACCTTTTCAAGAACCTAATAATACCCTCTCACTTATTTTTGCTATTCCAACTTGGCCCTAAAACCTCGTGTAATAAACATACAGTATGCTTAGGCCGGAACTTCACCTGGCGCACTCCTGTGCGCCTAGATTTGTGCCATTTTAGCGCGGTTCCTCCCTCCCTTCATAAAGAGGAACCCCGCTTATAAGGTTGATCTCATGAAACAATCCGGAAGTGCCGAACAGAAAATTTCGCGTTTCAGAACTCCTAGAGACCGAAAATAACGGTGGTTCAAATTTGTATATATATATATATATATATATATATATATATATATATATATATTTGTCTCATTTCTAGCTTCCCTAATAGTCCAATTGTGATGAAATTTGGTACAAAAATCCGTCGTCCAATTTGAAAGGTTATGTTCGTTAACCAGCAGAATCCGCCCACTGGAAGATGGCGTTTGGGGCGAAATTCGCGCAAAAAAAATCGTAACGCTTACGTTTTTGAGTTCATACGCTTGTAAGTACTCGTTTTATAGGCTTCTTGGGCTAGGAAAACGAATGAAACCATTTTCGAATAGCTTTAACCGTTGTCGAGAAAATTGGAAAAATAGTTTTTGAATACCGTTTTTGGTTTGGGTACTTAGAATCATGGGATTCAGTTGAAACATTTTCTGCGTGTTTCATTAAAACTAATATGTTGAAATTTTTGTTACGTTTGGACTTAAGGAAGGGTTAGAATAAAATATTTTATTAACAGACATAAAACGTTTTGGTAACTTTGTATACTTTCCTTAATATTTCGAAAAAGCTTGAGAATCTTGCGAAACGTAAGATTACCATTAGAAAGCTTACTAACTGCTCTACAAAAATGGTTCTAATGAAAGTTTTGATTAGGGGATGTCAATCTGAGAAATAAGTGCTTAAACTTTGAAGTAATTGATTTCGTTTATTCGAACGGTACTTTTTGCCTGTTTTTATTCCTTGTTATTTTTTAATTGTCTATAGTTGGACAATGTATTTGACAATAAAACAGATTAAGTAAAATAAGAAAAATAATTCATTGTTAGAAACATAGCTTGCCAAGAGAAAGAGATTCGATGACGTCTTTTGAATATTTTCAATTGCCTTTATGCTGTTGGTTTTTTATTTTATTTTTTAATTGATTTTATTTGTAGACTTATTACTATAGTAGAAGAACACAAGAAAATGTGAAAAATGTTGATATTTTTCAATGCATTGAAACGTATGAAATAAGTATCTCTAGAAGAGGATTCTGGGGTCTGGCGGACCCGACCAGGTAAAGTCATAAACCCAAAGGCTAAACAAAATATTATCTGTTTCTATTCTAAGCTTTTCGAATGACAATAGGGATATGAACGGAACCGCGCTATGATGATGCAGTTCCCGCGAGTCGGACTTTTTTAGAATGACTGATAGATGATAGATAAATAGTCTTTATTAACCAACAAATAATTACAGACGGAATTGTAACAAATTATAAAAGAGTATGACGAGAAGTTATGCAGAATGACTGAATACATTATTTAACGATAAAGCTGTAAAATGTTTATCAAATCGATCGTTTATAACCTCATTTACATGTAAATTAGAACAACGTTTCTCCGTGGGAAATCGTCTTTAATCACTTCAATTTCTTGGAATTTCTTATTATCATTATTTGACCTAGCTCCTTATCATATACCAACATACGTATCAAATAGATATACGAAAATTAGAGAGAGAAAGAGATTAAAATATTCATCTTTCTCCATTGTAAACACTCACACCACGGGGGCTCGCCACTGGAACCTTTACTTTCTACATTTTGGCTTGTACAGTCTTACACTCACACCACGGAGGCTCGCCACTGGAACCTTTACTTTCTACATTTTGGCTTGTACAGTCTTACACTCACACTACGGGGGCTCGCCACTGGAACCTTTACTTTCTACATTTTGGCTTGTACAGTCTTACACTCACACCACGGAGGTTCGCCACTGGTACCTTTACTTTCTACATTTTGGCTTGTACAGTCTTACACTCACACCACGGAGGCTCGCCACTGGAACCTTTACTTTCTACATTTTGGCTTGTACAGTCTTACACTCACACCATGGGGGCTCGCCACTGGAACCTTTACTTTCTACATTTTGGCTTGTACAGTCTTACACTCACACCATGGGGGCTCGCCACTAGAACCTTTACTTTCTACATTTTGGCTTATAAAGTCTTACACTCTCTGCATGGGGGCTCGCCACTAGAACCTTTACTTTCTACATTTTGGCTTGTACAGTCTTACACTCACACCATGGGGGCTCGCCACTAGAACCTTTACTTTCTACATTTTGGCTTGTAAAGTCTTACACTCACTGCATGGGGGCTCGCCACTAGAACCTTTACTTTCTACATTTTGGCTTGTACAGCCTTACACTCACACCATGGGGGCTCGCCACTGGAACCTTTACTTTCTACATTTTGGCTTGTACAGCCTTACACTCACACCATGGGGGCTCGCCACTAGAAACTTTACTTTCTACATTTTGGCTTGTAAAGTCTTACACTCACTGCATGGGGGCTCGCCACTAGAACCTTTACTTTCTACAGTTTGGCTTGTAAAGTCTTACACTCACTGCATGGGGGCTCGCCACTAGAACCTTTACTTTCTACATTTTGGCTTGTACAGCCTTACACTCACACCATGGGGGCTCGCCACTAGAAACTTTACTTTCACCATTCATAGACCCGAAAGAGTGTTTATCAATGGTCAATTCAAGTAAAGTTGTATTATTTTTATTGAAAGAACTCCGTTATTATTAATTAAAACGTAATATTATTTATTCGGATAATGTTACCTATGCGAAGAAGTTCGGCATGATAAGTTGAAAATGTTTTCACAAGATTTACTTTCATGTAAATTAAGTTGTTTAATGTTCCGTAAGAGATATCAGAATTCATGAAATATATTTATTTATTCACGGAGCTTCACAACGGCAAGGTGATTTCCTCATATAAAAATAATCAATAAAAACTGTATGAAGGGTAAAGAAAATAAATTCAGTATATTCAATTTCTGAAGAAAAAAAATTAATAAATAAAAAAAAGATAATAAAAAATACACAAAATAAAATTAAAAAAATAAATACTATTAATAATATTAACATAAAATAAAATAAATAATTAAATCAAACCAAATAATTGATTTCATAATTTAATGTATAGAATATAAGAAAACAAAGAATAACAAATTGCGATAGTAATAAATAATATATTTTTTTTTATTTATTGCAAGAAGAAAATCATTATTGTGTGTAAATTGCAAGATATTTAATATAAAGACTTTATTTTCAATTTTCTAAGCCTCTCCTGACAAAACCACACACACATTTACACTCGTTTCATTGCATGGAATATATGTTGTGGGTTATTTTCACTTTATCTTCAACTGTACAAGCCAAAATGTAGCTTTTCTTGGAGGAATTTAAAAAGTTTCACAATAATAAAACGATTTTGTAAATTTATAGTTTTATCAAAAATAAGACCCGGTGCACACTGAAGGAACTCGTTTCGTGAAACTCAAGTTTCACGAAACAGATAGAGAGACAACCATATGGTCGTGCAAACATTCATGAAACCGAGTGAAATTCGTTAAATCGGTTCATGAAACTCGGGTTTCCTATTGCTTCAGCCTCAAGTTTCATCAGTGGATCTACTAGCTCTAATAAGCGATCAAAAACTAGTTGCGAAAAAAATCCTTAAAATTATCAGGATCTCTGTTTTAGTTGGCGAGCTACAACAAAACAGCTGGGTTGCCGATCTCTAATCATCGGCTGAACCTAGTACTTGCGTTTTCTTTTTTTTTGTTTTGTTTTAGCGCGGTTCCTCCCTGCCTTCATAGGGAGGAACCCCGCTTATAAGGTTGATCTCATAACAATAATAAACAATCTGGAAGTGCCGACTAGAAAATTTTGCGTTTCAGAACCCCTAGAGACCGAAAATAACGGTGGTTGAAATTTGTATATATATATATATATATATATATATATATATATATATTTGCTCATTTCCGGCCCCCCTAATGGTCCGATTTTGATGAAATTTAGTACAAAAATCGTTCGTCTAATTTGAAAGGTCAAGTTCGTTAACCAGCAGAATCCGCCCACCGGAACATGGTTTTTGGAGCGAATGTCGCGTCACAAAAATCGTTCCGCTTACTTCATATGCTTGCAAGTACGCTTTTTATAGGCTTCTTGCCTAGGAAAACGAATGAAACCATTTTTAAGGCGATAGCTTTAACCGTTTTCGAGAAAATTGGAAAAATAGTTGCTGAATAACGTTTTTGGTTTGGGTACTTAAAATCATGGGATTCAGTTGAAACATTTAATTTCATCAAAACTAATATGTTAAAATTTTGGTTACGTTTGGAGTTAAGGAAGGATTAGAATAAAATATTTTATTAACAGACATGAAAAGTTTTGGGAACTTCGTATACTTTCCCTAATATCTCGAAAACGGTTGGGAAATCGTGATAAGTGGATAAAAACTATTTGAAAGCTTTCTAAATCCTCTACAAAAAAGATTCTGAAACAATTTTTGATTAGGTGATGACAATCAGAGAAATAAGTGCCTAAACTTTGAAGTAATTGATTTCGTTTATTCGAACGGTTCTTGTTGTCTTTTTTTATTCCTTGTTATTTTTTAATTGATTATAGTTGGATAATGTATTTGACAATAAAACAGATTAAGTAAAATAAGAAAAACAATTTATTGTAAGAAATATAGCTTGCCAAGAGAAAGAGATTCGATGACGTCTTTTGAATATTTTCAATTGCCTTGAACACCACTATAACACAAGTGTATCGTCGTCTGAATCAATTTCGAAACTGATGGAAAACTATTATTCTGTGTGCACGCTTTAATGGAATAGGTTTCATGAAACCAGTTTCTTCAGTGTGCACCGGGCCTTACTATCTTGAAACAAAATTATTGAGAGTTTCTCATAAGCACTATGAAAAAACAAGCTAAAATTACAAAAACTTTAGTAAAAATGTTTATCATTTAGTAAAGAGCTCCCAGATACTAATGGATAATGACCAAAGAAGTAGAACGCCACATGAAAAAACGATAAATAATACCAAATAAAAAGCCCATTCATTCAAATGGAGCTACTACTTAAATTTTCTGTAATTTAAATCATTAAAGCTAGGGACTGCTTTATTTCAGTTTATTTTCTTTTGCAGAAACAGGTTTCTTCGTTGATTGGAGAGGCCAAAGCCAGTACACATTTCGCATCCTATAAGCTAGGGACTGCTTTATTTCAGTTTATTTTCTTTTGCAGAAACAGGTTTCTTCGTTGATTGGAGAGGCCAAAGCCAGTACACATTTCGCATCCTATAAGCTAGGGACTGCTTTATTTCAGTTTATTTTCTTTTGCAGAAACAGGTTTCTTCGTTGATTGGAGAGGCCAAAGCCAGTACACATTTCGCATCCTATAAGCTAGGGACTGCTTTATTTCAGTTTATTTTCTTTTGCAGAAACAGGTTTCTTCGTTGATTGGAGAGGCCAAAGCCAGTACACATTTCGCATCCTATAAGCTAGGGACTGCTTTATTTCAGTTTATTTTCTTTTGCAGAAACAGGTTTCTTCGTTGATTGGAGAGGCCAAAGCCAGTACACATTTCGCATCCTATAAGCTAGGGACTGCTTTATTTCAGTTTATTTTCTTTTGCAGAAACAGGTTTCTTCGTTGATTGGAGAGGCCAAAGCCAGTACACATTTCGCATCCTATAAGCTAGGGACTGCTTTATTTCAGTTTATTTTCTTTTGCAGAAACAGGTTTCTTCGTTGATTGGAGAGGCCAAAGCCAGTACACATTTCGCATCCTATAAGCTAGGGACTGCTTTATTTCAGTTTATTTTCTTTTGCAGAAACTGGTTTCTTCGTTGATTATTTGTTTGTACGTTACGTAATTTATATTTGTTAACAATTTTTTTCGAAGTATTATTTATTTACATCGCAGCTCAAGACAAATATTAAAGAGACCTTTATTATCAGTATAACCATGAAAACTAATCACCACAACACTGTTGGCCTTGTGCGCTAGAGTTACGTCACATATTGGATTGCAATTAGTTCCACGTGTGATCCAATTATATAAACAAATGGAGGAGTAAACAAAGTAAAAAATTCCTTCGCGCAGGAGCAGCATAACTAAGCACTTTCCTCAGAATTTCGATAGTGTATACTGCATTTCTGAATAATTTGCATAAAACAATATATTCAGGGCGTATTACAAGTTAATGACAATCCTTCAGTGGATAAAACTAGACAAAAATGTAGTTCAACACTACCAACCACGCATTTCTATCTCACTCTAGAAAAACATGACCTACACGACTTACTAACTGAAGGTAGTCCATATATTAAAACAATACTCCAACATCTTAAACAAATTAAAATAATTTCCAGAATATAACCACATACCTACTGAAATAAAATCGCATGTTTTTTTTTCCTTCTCAAAAACAAAATCCTTGATTAGTATTGCTTCCCGTCTCCTTAAGTTATATTTGTAATATGTTGTTTATATAATGTTAACTTTTATATTGAGTTAATTAATTATTTTATTTTATATTGAGCTAATAATTTAAACTTTGTGAATAAGTATATTATAATAAGTATATGTACTGTGATAAGTATATGATGTTGCATTAGATGTTATAATTTCAATATTGTCATTGTATATATGTTATGGTTATATTGGGTGAGTCGCCTTTGTTGCGAGACCTCAAGAATAAATAAATAATCAAATAATCTTTAGAAAAAAACAAAACGTGTTTTTTGTAGTAAAACTCCAATTTTCTCTGCTTGTACACATTTTTATTTTTCAACGATGCATTACATTTCCGAAATCAGCATTAAATTTTCTTTAAGGCTAACGCACATTCAATGTTCATAATTATCTCATTCAAACCACAATATCAAATCTAAAAGTAGAAATTAATAAAAGCTTCTGGTTAGGGACAACGTTTCGAAAATCACTACTCTTCGAAAAAACATCCTGCAGACTACCGAATCTAACAAAAGTTGTAAAATTTAATCAGCTTTCCAACAGTATATTCATAACTTAGATAATCTCTCAATTTTATAATGTAATTGGAATTCGAGCATGAAAAAACATCACATTAATAAAAGTAATATTATTGTTTTGTTTTTTTGTCATACCAGCGGAAATAAATAAAAATTATTCTTCATAAAATTGATATTTAATTCTTATAGTAAGTTTTACATAAAAGTTAAATAAGAAAAAATACATGGAAAATTATAAACGTTCTTACAACCGTCCTCCTTGCTGAGCACAGTGACGACACCTGGTCACACCGCTGATGTAGTCCTTGCAATCTTATAATGGTTAGCTCTCATTTCCACAGACGATTCGCAAATCCTTGTGATTAGGTTGGTTATGTCCTAAATGGATACTTTGTACACATTCGACGTAAGCCAACCCCACACCTAAAAAAGTCCGACTCGCAGGAACTGCATCATCTTAGCGCGGTTCCGTTCTTATCCGAAGTGCGATTAGTAAAGGAATAGTAGCAGCTATCGGTAGGTTTTGATCTTTCGATAAAAATATAAAATAAAATCTCAAAGAGAAGGAAGCTTAAAGCGCCACATATGGAAACTGACAGTTTTCTAACCGGATGGGACTCTCCCGTCATCGCGACGCTCACTCTAGGAAAACTCTATTACCAATATGATTCTTATTTTCTCAGCTTTAATGAAATACTCATTCCACCGTTAAATAAACTTAAAAAACAAAAGTGAGGTAAACAGTGACAAAAACCCGTTTAAAATAACAAAACTAACACTTTCGTAGTTTTAAGCACTTACTTCTCCGACTGACATTGCCCCATCGAAATTTGCTTCAGAATCTTTTTTTTAGAGAATTTAGTAAGCTTTTGAATGGTTAAATCGTACTTCCCACGATTTCTTAACTGTTTTGAAGATATTAAGGGGGAAAAATGGTACTAATACCTACCGATAGCTGCTATATTCCTTCACTAATCGCACTTGAGATAAGAACGGAACCGCGCTAAGATGAAGCAGTTCCTGCGGGTCGGACTTTTTTTTTGTCAGACAAATTAATGTATTATGTTTATATTATAATATAAATATTATGTTTATAAGAAGAGCAAATCACTTTAATTGCGGTGTAAAATATTGTTGCTAGCTAAATCTAAGTATTATATAAGCTCATAAGGAAAAAATGGTGCTGATGACTCAGATTTCGGTGCACCATAAAAGAAAAAAAAAATTAAGGACAATATACAAAGATTCCGAAGTATTTCATGTCTGTTAATAAAATATTTTATTCTAATCCCAATAACCCAACACTTATACACAAATAAACTTTTTTTAGGTACCTATTTAATACGTATAAAATAAGGTTATAATGAGCGATCCGCTGTGGCATACACCAAGTACTACCACCGTGTGGAGTGCAACTAGTATAGACCGGTACGTCTGTACCACTGTGGTATGTAAAGAGCGGCTGTTCTGATACTGGCAAAAATTAGAAATCCTACATTCCTAAAGTTGTTTGGAGGCTTATCTTTATGACTCTAGAAAGGGACTTACAGATGACGAGGGTACACAGGGAGACATGGAAAATCCCCCCCACCCTAAGCCTCCTAGCTCCTCACCTTCGAATTCATATGATTTTGTTCAATGAATTTAAAAAAAAAAAATTAATAAATAGATAAAAACTTCTGAAAATAGGGAATACCAAAAACAATTCTAAAGAACGAAATCAACACCAGTACAGTAATCTAGATATTCATAGGGCATCTTCGAATTCCAAGATACCGTTGAAACAAAATATTGTTTCTATATATACGTATCCTGTTTTATTGACTAATACATTTGACTACTATAAGCAATCACAAAAATAACGAGCAGTGAAAAAAAACTGTAGGAAACACACAAAAAGATTCGTTCAAATGAACGAAATTACCTATGTTTTAAGCACTTATTTCTCCAAATATGACCATCCCATCGCAAATGTCTTCAAAACATTTTTTGTAGAAAATTTAGTAACCTTTCGAATGGTAATCTTTTGCTTGCCAAGATTCCAAACCGTTTTCGTGATATTAATGAAAATATACGAAGTTCCCAAAACTTTTCATGTCTAAAAATGAAATATTTTATATAATCCTTCCTTTACTCCAAACGTAACCAAATTTTCAACATATTAGTTTTGATAAAATTCAAACATGGAGAAAATGTTTCAACTGAAGCCCATGATTCTAAGTACCAAAATCAAAGACAAAAAAGAACAGTTCGAATAAGCGAAATCAATTACTTTAAAGTTTTAAGCACTTATTTCTCCGATTGACATCGCCTAATCAAAACTTTCATTAGAACCTTTTTTGTAGAGCATTTAGTAAGCATTCTAATGTTAATCTTTTGTTTACCAAGATTCTCAACCTTTTTTCGAGATATTAAGGAAAGTATACAAAGTTACCAAAACTTTTCATGTCTGTTCATAAAATATTTTATTCTAACCCTTCCTTAACTCCAAACGTAACATAACTTTCAACATATTAGTTTTAATGAAAGTAGAACATGCAAATAATGTTCCCAAACGCCATCTTCCAGTGGGCGGATTTTGCTGGTTAACGAACTTGACCTTTCAAATTGGACGACGGATTTTTGTACCAAATTTCATCAAAATCGGACAATCAGGGAAGCCAGAAATGAGCGAACAGACAAATATATATATATATATATATATATATATATATATATATATATATATATATATATATATATAAATAAATATATACATATATATATACATATATATATATATATATATATATATATATATATATATATATATATATATATACAAATTTGAACCACCGTTATTTTCGGTCTCTAGGGGTTCTGAAACGCGAAATTTTCTTGTCGGCACTTCCGGATTGTTTCATTGTATCAACCTTATAAGCGGGGTTCCTCCCTATGGGGGAGGGAGGAACCGCGCTAAAATCAAGCGACGTCAGATCTGGGTTTTTGGTGACCATATCGATTGGGCCAAATCTCGCAATCCATTCTGAGTGCCGTACTTATATCGTTCTGAAAAATGTCATAAAACGCACTTGAATTTATCCGTACTGGTAAGAAAACGGGTGTGTCATATACTGCCCATAGATTCCTAACCACACGTTAATACTGAACTGATACTGGGTGTGGGGTTCCCTGATACCATATGGATTATCTTATTATTTATAACGAACAGGCTCATGGACATTTTAAGAGGATTCAATGTGATAGGTATGTACGCAAGTACATACTAAGCTAACGTAAAATAAATGCTGTACTCTCTCTCTCTCTCTTCGAAGTTCATACGATAATTTTTTTTTTTTTTATTATTATTTACTTATTTATTTAGAATTTACAACAATGTAAAAATACATTTCTAGTAAAATGATACTTGTGAATATGTCCTGAAGCTCGTGAGGAGGGAAGCCGCACAGTTGCAGTACCCACATGGCAGAAAGATTAAAATCAGGATGAATTACTCCTGAAGCTGGTCTCTAGGCCAGTTACGCTTCAGTCGGCAAACGGGGTTATTTGGGATTTGATGTGAGGATAAAGAGTTTATTAAAGAATTAGGATGGGCGTGTAATTTTGAATGAAATTTTTTATTATAATTTTTTTGATAAAATTTAACTTTATTAAAACCATAATCTGATCCATAAGATCTGGTTAAAGTTTTTGCCAATATAGCGAAAGGATTATCAACAATTTGGGTTGGCTAGAGTTTCAATATAACCTTGAGAGAGCGAAAACGCGTAGTACTTATGTTAATGGCGCAATTGCTATGCGTTTCCGCTCGGTACGCTCGCTCAAGGTTATATCGAAACTCTAGTCAATCCAACTCGTTGATAATATAGATCAAGGATGGTTTTTCGGTGGATAATGGACCGATATGTAGTTTAACAGTGCTTCTTTTTTTCGGTAAAATAAACAAAGAACTAGAAAATCGCTTACCAACAAACAAAGAAACACCAATCGCGTAAAAAACACCAATGTATAAATGAATTGCGTTCTAAATAGAAAGGGGACGAGATGGTTACTATAAACACAATAACCAATAGAATTGCTCATAGGAATAGACCAATAGAAATGGGTTATCCATGATACAGATCTCTGAACGAGACCCACATCTTTAACCTGCGTTGACGTTAATACGTAAGTACCTAAAAAATTAAGTTACTTACGTACTAGCTTCACCAGGTTAGTGAGAAGTGGTTCCCGTTCAGAGATCTGGATCATCAGCTCAGGAATTTCTATTGGCTTATTCTTATGGACAATTCGATTGGCTGTTCTTTCTAGTAAACGTTTTGCTCGCTTACTGTTTTTAACGTGATTCACTTGTAGATTTGTGTTTTTTACGCAAGTTCTATTCATTGTTTCTTGTTTGAATTCTTAGTGTTGTTTGTGTCCTTTGTGCTGTTCTTCTTTCGGCTAGAAAAATGAGTCTTTGAGATTTACCTACGACAGAAAAAGATGCCATTCTGACAGTTAGAAAGGTTACCGAACTAACCTTACCTAACTTTTCTTAACTAGCATATCGGCCGATTTTCCACCGAAAAAACAGTGATATATATTATTATTAGGTATTGTATTTTAGGGGTTTCGCAACTTGGCTTGATCTATATTATCAACGAGTTGGATTGACTAGTGTTCCGATATAACCTTGAGCGAGCGTAGCGAGCGGAAACTCATAGCAATTATGCAATTAAAATAAGTGCTAATGTTATATAACCTAGGAAACCAGTACCACTAATGTTAATGGCATAATTGCTATGCGTTTCCGCTCGCTCAAGGTTATATCGGAACTCTAGTCTCGTTGATAGTATTACTAAATGGTCTTTCCGTCGCCATGTTACCTCTACTTCAATTGAGTTCTCATTTCATGATCCAAATCACAGATCGAGACCCACTCATCTCTAACCTGGTGCAGCTAGTACGTAAGTACTAAAATTAAAGTGGGTTGATGAATCTATTTTACATTACATATTGTACAAAGTGTATTACTTGAAAGAAAAGGTACTTAGTTACTTAGACAAGAGCTCATTACATGATGGATTGTTGTTTAGAAAAAAAACTCAATTCAATAACGCGATACTAATCCAAAAGAACGACTGAATATTACTGTGCACTTTTTATTTTTAAACTTATCTTTTTAGATATCTTTATTGGGTTTGAACTGCCTGATATTGATAGGAGAAAATATAACGATTCAAGTTGCTCTAATCGACTTAATGTGTGATTGTTATAATCAAAACCCTATTTATCATAGACATACTAACTATATCTAGTATCTAGTAAGATCTGATAAATATTAACAATGCAGAGTTTCCAGGGCGTTTCCTCCGGCCTTATAGGAAATATTATTTTTTTATTTATTAATAAGTATCGACGGTTCTCCCGTGGTCTAGTGGCTAGTGCCTTAGATTCATAAGCGGGAGATGGTGAGTTCGATCCCCACTGTGAGGCGACTGGAATTTTCTCATCCCACGGCTCATTGGGAAAATTACCCGTTGCACCCTGGATGTTGTTGAAAAAAAAATAAGCATCTAAATAGTTATACACCTTTATATATATATATATATATATATATATATTTAATTAATTACACGTATACATTTATATGATCTTACATATACATCTAATTATAAACTATCTATAGAAGTAACAAAACAGAAAGAAGTATTAAAAAAAGTCCATCTCGTAGGAGCTACATAACTAAGCACTTTCCACAGAATTTGGGTAATTTGCTTAAAATAACCTGTATAAATAAAATAAAAACATGAATAGTTCTGCTCTTTTACATTTGTAGTGAGCAACTCAATCAATTTTTTTAAATTAATTTTCATTTAGAGTTTTGTGGATGCTTGGTACTAAACTATTTAATAAATACACGAAAACTTTACATTTTCGTCAGAGGCATGAACGGGATACAGCACCACTAGCGGCAGACATGAGAAGTAATATCAAGACAGAGGCACTCCTAGTGGCAGCTTTACCAACTTACGTTTCTCTGTAAAGTTCTATTCAAACATATATATATATATATATATATATATATATATATATATATATATATATATATATATACCGTTAAGATTCTTTTTGTTAGTTTTGGACTAAGTTATTAGATGACGACTACTATTTATAGGAAAAGGTTGTCTATGAAGAGAGGCCAAGTTTGCCAGAAACTAATCGACATAAATAAAATGGTTTAAATGAAGATTTGACGCAATTTTGTGACCTATAAGTCCTTTATTAAAAGAAGAGTATATATATATATATATATATATATATATATATATATATATATATATATATCGAACAGCATATTCGATAGTTTGACATGGTAGGGACAATATGGAGGGAAGGTGGAATCGCGCTAATAAATTGTATTTTGTATTCAATGAAATACTAAAATCGCGATTGTTGTCCACCTTGTACATGATCGGGTAAACATAACTTTCATACATTGTTTACCAAATCCTTATCGAAGGTCAGTAAAAATTCCTTTTGTTATTATATAAATGGATAACGAATTGTTTACTTAAAATATCTTATGAGATCACTGGAATATATTCTACTTCTTGCGAGGAATATTATGCCATTAATGTATTTTGGCACGTTTCTTCCCTTAATATAGGAACGAAACACCGACTGGGACTCCATGATATATAGGTATATATATTATTACGCTTTTCTGGGTAATATTTTCATTTAACACTCTACGTCTTCTTTTTATACATACATATATATATATATATATATATATATATATATATATATATATATATATATAAACCTGAGATAGATACATAAATCTATATATATATATATATATATATATATATATATACATTTAGAGACTTTATACATAGATACAAGACAATTTGACCACAATTGTAAAAAAATTACATCTTGTTTGCAACACCTGATGAATGAAAATTAAGTAACCGTCCCGAGAGAGACGGTTACTTAATTTTCATTCATCCCATCCTTAACACCTCAAAATTAATGTAGTCAGAAATCTCCTTCACCGAGTCCTCTCCTTATCACATGCATCCTTCCACAATAAAAATATTAATATCGCCTCAGATATATTGGCACGAAACCAATTTTCCCCCAACCTCATAAAATCCCTTGTGAAAAAATTAAAATCCCAACCTTCCAACACTGTCTCTCCCAATTCTTCCCCAACTCCCAGTTCCCAAATGTTCCGATCTCTACGATCTCTACCATTTACACCTGGACTGACTGAGAAACTTACGAAGACAATAAAAAAATCCTACCCTTCCCTAAATTTTGGTTTGAAAACTACCAACAAACTCAAAACCCTCTATACCAAACTCAAAGATCCCATCCCTTTTGACCAAACCACCCGTTGTGTTTACCAAGTCCCTTGCCAAACCCCTTCCTGTAATGGTGTATACATAGGAGAAACCATAAACGACATTCACTCGCGTCTTACACAACATAAACGAACCATCACTAACAAAGAAATAGATAAATCTGCACTTGCTAAACACGCCATTACAACCATTCCATCTTTACTTATCACCTCGACGGCTAACTATCTAATCATCATGCTCAATAACTATGTTGCTTAGGAATGTGCAGAAAAAATAAACATTAAAAAATCTATATTAAACGACAATCACTAAAAAAAAAAAAAAAAAAAAAAAAAAAATTATGAAACTGCATTCACTTAACGTCAAGTGGGTTCCTTCGCAAGAGTACTTCAGGTATGTGACTTTTGTACAATGTTGCACTCGAATTGCATAAAATAAAATAAATAAATATTTTTCTTTATCTTTACAATATTAATTATTAAAAAAAAAGTTTTGAAGTAATGGAGGAAAAATCCATTCGTCAAATGCAAATATATATATAAAATATTAGAAACTGAAGGACTCGAATTGATCTCCAGTTCTGTCTACAAGGAACCGGTCCAGAAGGAACAGGTCAAACATCAAAGCGTTAAGACATCACTAAGTAGGGCAATAACGGTGCATTACATATGTAGGAGCCATACTTAAACTTTATGATTAAGCACTTCATAAATATTTGCCAAACACTTGTGAGGTTGGGAGGTTAGAATTTTAACTTGAAAACTCCGTCACCCTGGAACTGCATATTTTTTAAGTATGTAGTTTAATAAAATGTGATAATACAACCTCAGGCAGAGAAAAGTGTGTTTAATTTTTAAGAGTATTTGTTCCTTTATATTCTAATTTTTCCAAATCATATCAGCATTATTATTTTATTGCTAGAGCGCTACGTAGGAAATTTGCAAATTTGAAGTTCTGTAGTGGAATTTCAGCTTTAAACGGATTTTAAAGAACGAATATATTATAACGAGCCCGGAAGTTAGGCAAAATGCCTTTTTTATCAGAATGGATATATTGAAGAATCAGATAGAAATAAATATGTTTTCGTGCATTTAGCAAGTGTAGAGACAATTTTTATTTTCCATTTTTTGCCTATTTTAGGATTTAAAGCATTTTTTTTTTCCTTTTTTGGTCGTTATGCAATTTTTTTTCTGTGATTTAAACATTTTAAAAAACACATAATGAATTTCCGTTGATCGAAGACAACGGTTGCACAAATTAAATTCCATATTTAACAAATATCTAGTCGAAAGCTTATTTTCCCAAGCCATGGATTTAACCTCTGTAAATAACAGAACCTTCCTTAGTAGAAGGAATGCACAGGCATAATAACAGCAGGAAAGAGAGAGGATGAGAGAAGTACGTCCCCTTCCTCACACCCCTTTAACATGACAATGGTGTAGTTACCTGGTATTCCGGATTTCGAAATTATAAGTTAATGCAGAGAAAGTTTTTCCATGATGAAAAACATTTTTTCTGAGAAGGTCTATGACAGTTGATACTTTGAAAAAGCATCTTCTTGTTGCTTGTAAGAAGAGAAAGTAAGAGTAAGCACACTAATTCTGTGATAAATTGATAATAAAGAAATGAATGAGTATTTAAAATACATATTTTCATTGATAATGAGTGAGATCCCTCTTTGCCTTCACTCCTAATAAATGCCTATTTTAATTACAATACTGCCTATTTTCAGAATTTCAAGTGCCTTTTTGCCTATTTTAACCAAAAATAAATGCCTAACTTCGGGCTCTAATTATAACAATCATACATCGTATGATTTGGGGGTAAAAAAACATCTATTTGGTTTCTGTAATGTCTCGTTTAATCGTCCAAAGTTTATTTGTTTCTACGTTCTAGAGTGTGGTTGTTTCCCTTGTCTTGTAACTTTTTTTTTTTTTTTTTTTTTTTTTTAACAATATCCACAAGTCCTGGGTTTGAAATACAATAATTCCAGTTATAATAAATATATTCATGATACTTGTGATCATGTACGTATCATGATTATATTTTTCATTGTTTTTAAAAATAAGATTGGTTAAAATTTATTGTATTGATATATATACTCCGCTCATTTCTGCCTGTCTTTTACTTACTACTTGTACATTTTCTTTACTTATAAGTTGTATATATTTTTTAGCTGAAGAAGGCTGCCATTGTTGCAGTCGAAACGTCCAAAATACAGATTTCTTTTTGAAAGTCTGACGTTTTTCTCCTAGCCGAATCCCAACTATACCTGTCTTCGTATCTCTACAGCGGCTAACTATCTCCATCTACACTATGATTATATTTATATTATAAATGATTGATAAGCTTACTAATTAGCTTATAGGTTCTTTGCTGGTTATCTATTACTACTTGACTCGTTATCTACGGTTATAATTCATATTAGATAATGGGAAGCAATATTTATTAATAAAAAGGTTAATATGATCAAAATCAATTCTCTGAAGTATGAAAAGAGTTATTAAGCATTAAAGTTCACTGTTTTGCAGGTTATGAAGGATAACAAACAACGATATACGTAAACAAACATATTTTATTCCTTTTCTCTCTCTCTTTTTTGGACATTATACATTTATTAGGCATTACATGCTATGCATTTCCGGTCGCTCAAGAAAATATCAAAACTCTAGTCAATCCAACTCGCAATTAATAGAATTATATTAATTTTAGCGACTCAAGTCTATCCAACTCGCTAAAATTAATAGGATTCCATTAATTTTTCCGAGTAAGAAACCAATCCCTTTTTCTTTGTCAGGAACATCGCGAACTAATTGTAAAAGACCCATTTTTTTCTCACTAACATAAGCAGACCTTTTTCATAAACAAAAGTGCTAATAATTCACTGTTGAAGGCTACTTTCCTCCCAACAAGAACCAATGCAATTGGTCATCGGAATCCTCCAATAGGAAGGCAAAGGAGTTATGAGCATGCGCTGAAGCACTGATACAATCACTACTGCTACTTCAAAAGTAACTGGATGTGGTCTTCGCAAAAAGACCCAAAAGATTTATTTGGTTTCTTTATTTTCTCGTGAGACCGTCGTAAGTTCGCTTAGGTTTTTTTTTTTTAAACTTCAGAAGAGTCTATGTTCATTTGGCTTCTCTTGTAACATCTGTTTTTAGCGCGGTTTCTCCCTCCCTCCATAGGGAGAAACCCCGCTTATAAGGTTGACCTCATGACGCAATCCGGAAGTGCAGACTAAAAAATTTTAAGTTTCAGAACCTCTAGGGTACAAAAATAACGGTGTTTCAAATTTGTATATATATATATATATATATATATATATATATATATATATATATTACAATTGAAAACACGCTAAGATGACGTAGTTCCTTCGAATAGTATCTTTGCCAGACAACAATTCTATAGATTGCGCTTTATTTGCACTATTGCATCAAGAACAGCCCACGACTTAAGATTAACATCTGGCTAATTATGCGGTCCGTTAACCTCAGCTTTTGCTCCTTGGTTTTCTTACACAATGAGATCTAAATGGAACTAGGCACATTAAACTTGTAGGGTGGATTTACAATTCTAAAGTCTTTTGCCCTTCAAGATAAGATAAAGTATTAATTGTATCCGTTGATTCCTTGACACCATTATGCGTGGGAGCTACTGTGGCATTCGAACAGTAATACATTCCCGGCTGTCGCTGGAAATTTTCAGAACCCTTAAATTAGAATTAACAAATAGTTTATGAGTTCTCACAATTTTCGTCCCATAGTGGCCGTGATACATAGCCTTTTTTTTTCCGAAAAAGACAGGATTAATGATTCGTATATGTGTGTATGTATGTATGTATGAATGGGGTTTAAGGACGAAGAACGTCAAAGGTTACCATCGTCCTGTGAAGTGTTTTTCAATGAAAATTATTTTGTACTATAAAGGTATTACAGGAGTCAATTGCACTACATATATTGTCAAAATGGTCTTAAACTGCTATGGCTAATATAATTGTTTTACATGGAAACTGCTAAAATAATAATTATGGTGATATGAGCTTGGTCCGTTACGGCATATTATTTAAAACTATACGCAATCAATGCATCTGCGTTCAAGGTATAGAATATATACAGAAATTATTTATTTTTATTAATATATTTATTTTATTTTTTATTATTTTTTTTAATTTTTTATTTATTTATTTTATTTTTTTATTTTATTTTATTTTTTATTTATTTTTTTTTTTTTGCTATATTTCTGTATATAATTTTGATTTTTTAAGAAAATTTAATACTTTGTCCACCATGGAGGGGTTGTCTGCAAGTGCTTCAGATATATCTCTTGGAATTTCATTCTTTTCTAGGGCGTCTTCGTATAACCTGCAAGACTCGAAGATATGCCGCACAGAAATCGGTTCATTACATGACACACATATAGGCTTTTCCTTCCCCTCCATAAGGAAACCATGAGTAAGTCTGGTATGACCTAGGCGAAGGCGAGCTAACACTACCTCGTCTCTTCTACTGCTGCATTGGGATGATCGCCATGGCCCTAGACTTCTTTTGACCATTTTCAATTTATTTTCGGAAGCCTCCGTCCACATGGAGTGCCACCCCATCTTTATTCTCTCTACAGAAGGCGCACATAATTCCTTGGGTGTTAGGGTTGTGGGTGTGATTTCCGTTAGATCGTGGGCTGCTTTTCGTATATGTAGCTTCGATTCCAATGTAGAGGAAATGTATGTATATGTGCTCCGAAAAAATGCAGTTATAAGCCTTATATCGAAATGCGCCTAAATTACGTGTTTATGGCTCTACAAAGACAGAGCGAAAACATGTCATCAGCATGTGGTCGGTCACCCATTCAGGTACTGGCTACACTCAACGTTCCTTCAATTCACGGCGATTAACGGGAACCGGCGCATTCAACGTGGCTATGTCCGTTGGTGATAAACCGAGATTTTGATAATTTTAGCGCGCTTCAACGCACATTATTGACTACGAATTTTAACCGATACCTACAGGTTAAGCTCCTGCAACTGGTAACCTATAGATAACGGGGTATCTGGATATCTGTTTGTTGGCACTGGTCCGGAGCGCCCCCTTGTCAAGAAACATTATACTTTGATTACTTATCAATTGATGAATAACATATAGTATGCCAGGAAACGTTCTATAATAAACTGCACAAAATTATGCAGTAGTGTTAATTTTGATGATACATTATTTACCGCAATAAAATAACTACTTATCTGCCGTGACGAAGATCGGGTATTCAGCTAGTTAGTTATATATTTCTTCTTTTGAATTATTTACTTTCTATGGAGCTGCACAGTTTATTGTATGGTAAGCAAATAAATAATGGTAAATATAACACAGACCACACAAAGAAAAGAAAAAAAAATACATTGAAGTTGCTACGATATAGTCTTGAAGTCTGTGAAGAATATGCTCCAGTTACGCAGATCCTTAGAGTTTCATGTGTTTGTAATTTAAATAAAAAATCACTTATACTTGAATATTATCTTTAAGTGTCATTGATTATTTTGTAAAAAGGGATGAAGTTCAACATCCATGGCCAACACAAGCTCCAATAAGTGGATATCCCAACGGCCATAACCACGTTGAATGCACCGGTTCACGTTGATCACCGAAGTTAAGCAACGTCGAGCGTGGCTAGTACCTGAGTGGGTGATCGATCACGTTGGCACCGTTGACATTATAAAAGGGCGGCAGCCTATAGATAGCCCGGCGTCAATACCCGATTGCTGATAAGCAGTTAAAAAAAAAAAAAAAAAAAAAAAAAAATAAATAAATAAAGTCCGTCACGCAGGAGCTGCATAACTGAGCACTTTCCTCAGAATTTGGGTAGTGTAGACTGCTTTTCAGAACAATTTGCTTAAAATATCCTACATAAATAAAATAAAAACATGAATAGTTCTCTTTTAATTTTGTAATGAGTAACTCATCAATTATTAATTTGCTTCCACAGTTATGTTTACACATGGTACCTACTACACTACGTAATAAATACAAAACACCTCATATTATCGTATTTTGATCTAACGCAGGAACAGAATAAAGTCCCTCTAGTGGTAGAAAGCGCTCCTTGCGGCGGCTTTGTGAGCCTACGTCTGGTGGGCTTTTCTATTGAAATACATTACAAAGTAAACCCCCCTTTCCGATTGACCGATTTAGCTCATTTTTACAACACTTCTTTCTCATGAGTTACCCACGACGTATACCGCGTTTCGTTACAATACAACAGAAATTACGACCTGAATGAGTATATTAGTAATTTGGGTCCGGAGTAACCCCCCCCCCCCTTCTAATGAACCGATTTAGTTTATTTTTATATCTCACTTTTCTCTCTATATTACCACTACGAATACCAAGTTTCGTTGAAATATAACAAATATTACGGCTGACATGGTCAAATTAGTGTTTTGGGTTCGGGGTAAACCCCCCCCCCCCTTCCGGTGGACCGACTTTTGGGGTTAACGAAATCGTTCAATCATTTGCTAATTGAATGCTTTATACCAAGTTTCGTGACGAAAAAACAAAAACTCTGGCCGCTATCGTGTTAACAGACACACACATATATATATATATGTATATATATATATATATATATATATATATATATATATATATATAAATTTTAACGGGGGTCATTTTCAGTGTCTACTAGGTAGGATCGATAAAGATTTGAAGAAATTTTTCAAAAATTCCGTCATGAGTGCAACCTCAATAGCTACTTTCCTTCGGAGGAAAGTGCTAAAAAAGTGGATTTTTCATAGTTTAAAGATTGTGCTTGAGAATAAGTTGGGTTTATATTCTTCTATTTTTATTTACATTTTTGTTATAATTCATTCATGCCTACTTCAGATATGTTCGTACATTTTATACCTTTCTTTTATCTGATTTTAGGGGCGTATTTGAGGGGGACTGCAGCCCTCCTTCCGAAATTTTAATTTAATCAGTAAAAATGTGTCTTAAAAACCTTAAAAATAAATTAAATAAGATCGCTTAGATCAGGGGTCTCCAAACTTTCCAACCTTAGGGCCATACTGATTACTCCAGTAGGTTCCGAGGGCCAAAACCATATTATCATTGTTGCCGGTGGTAAAAAGTGAAATAGTCCACTGATGAAAAGTTGGATTCATTTCAATAATTTGTTAGTTATTATATACTGAAGTTAAATTTTCTGCATAATATACATGTCTTTACTCATTACAAATCTGTGTTTCTTTATCCAACTTATCACAAAAACAATAACACTAAGCCTACAACAATGTGATGAGTAATTAGCCCATGACCATATCAATGTAGATGTCGTATTAATAATTATTCAACATAAAATTAGGATACTTCAGTAAACTAAATTTAATTTGCTATAAAAAATATGTTCTATAAAAGGAGTTTTCAAGTATGCTAGCTCTCCGCGGGCCGGACAAAATCCGTAGTTTGGAGACCCCTGGCTTAGATAATTATTGGGTGCAATAGCGTTTTAGTTGGTTAACTATTCCAAGTTTTAAATTGTTAGTATTCCTTATCCTCAAAATGGTCCCAGCTCCAACACCTTAATTACCCATTAGTACTTAACTAGGAAGACCAACTTACCTTACCTGCCCGTTAAACACATGCTTACAAACTACAGATAACTCACTGAACTAAATATGCCCCACGGCTTACTGACATAAGGTAACCCACAAATCTCGATCGATAAGCTAATCGAATATTTTAAAAGCTCAAATTTATCCACCAAAATGTAAATAACTCGTATAACTTTCCCAATCTCTATTTCAAATTCATATTTATAATTTAATTATTATTTTAGTTTTATTATTTGTTGTTTATTTTATCTACTTTTCGCGTTTTGTTGAACTTAGTGTTGTTAATTTATTTATTCAAGTTGTTTTCTTTTTTTGACTTAACAACGAACTAAGAAATGATTTTGTCGCGAAGTTGCAGAACTCAAGAAAAAAATAAAAAAATAAAAATAAATAGCCGAATACTATAATGCTTGTGAAAATAAAAAGGGGGAGGGGGATTTTAAACAAAAAAAAAACAAACATTTTTTTTCTAAATATCATTTAGAACGGTATATGTCAGGGGGGAAAACACAGATTTAACTACATTTTTCGTCTAGTTTCTCCCTCTTGAGTATTGTCGTCTGTTTGCGATACAGTCCTGTACAGTGGTTTGATAAAAATTGAAAGTGTCTTCCTACCGTGAAATAAACCCGTACCTTGATTGAGTGGAGATCGTTGACAGCTGGTGATGCGCAGGTAGAATTTTTCAGGGTTCGGACGTGATATCTTAATAAAGTCCGTCACGCAGGAGCTGCATAACTAAGCACTTTCCTCAGAATTTGGGTAGTGTAGACTGCTTTCCAGAACAATTTGCTTAAAATATCCTACATAAATAAAATAAAAACATGAATAGTTCTCTTTTAAATTTGTAATGAGTAACTGATCAATTATTAATTTGCTTCCAGAGTTATGTTTACACATGGTACCTACTACACTACGTAATAAATACAAAAAACCTCATATTATCGTATTTTGATCTAACGCAGGAACAGGATACAGTCACTCTAGTGGTAGAAAGCGCTCCTTGCGGCGGCTTTGTGAACCTACAAAGCGGGCTTTTCTATTGAAATATATTACAAATTAAATTCCCGATTTCCGATTGACCGATTCAGCTCATTTTTACAACACTTCTTTCTCATGAGTTACCCACGACTTATACCGCGTTTCGTTTCAATACAGCAGAAATTACGACCGGTATGAGTATATTAGGAATTTGGGTCCGGAGTAAACCCCCCCCCCCTTCTAATGAACCGATTTAGTTTATTTTTACAACACATATTTACCTGTAGATTACCACTACGAATACCGAGTTTCGTCGAAATATACCAAACATCACGGCTGGTAGTGGCGAATTGGTATTGTGGGTCCGGAGTAAACCCCCCCTCCTAATGAACCGATTTAGTTTATTTTTACAACAGTTATTTACCTGTGGATTACCACTACGAATACCGAGTTTCGTCGAAATATACCAAAAATCACGGCTGGTAGTGGCGAATTGGTATTGTGGGTCCGGAGTAAACCCCCCCTTCTAATGAACCGATTTAGTTCATTTTTATATCTCACTTTTCTCTCTATATTACCACTACGAATACCAAGTTTCGTTGAAATATAACAAATATTACGGCTGACATAGTCAAATTAGTGTTTTGGGTTCGGGGTAAACCCCCCCTTACGGTGGACCGACTTTGGTGGTTAACGAACTCGTTCAATCGTTTGCTAATTGAATGCTATATACCAAGTTTCGTGACGAAAAAACAAAAACTCTGGCCGCTATCGTGTTAACAAACACATATATATATATATATATATATATATATATATATATATATATATATATATGCATATATATATATATATATATATATATATATATATAGAGAGAGAGAGAGAGAGAGAGAGAGAGAGATATAAATTTTAACGGGGGTCATTTTCGGTGTCTACTAGGTAGGATCGATAACGATTTGAAGAAATTTTTCAAAAATTCCGTCATGAGTCCAACCTCAATAGCTACTTTCCTTCGGAGGAAAGTGCTAAAAGTACATTTTTCATAAGAAAAGGAGTTTTATTAATTGCCGACGTTTCGGATTGAAATTTACGCCTTCAATTCATACATTTGTTTACTTCTGCCCTTTATTATGAAACCACTTTCAAATTCTGCCTTGCCAGATTCCATTTCCGACGTCTTGCGGTTACAAACATTCCTGAAAGTATGCGGTGAAGGTATGGTCTTCATATTCTGTGGGACATAAGTCGCTTGCCTGCAATCCGTTCCTTTCTTGTAATGGAATCTTAATGGAAAATTGAAATCCCAGAGTTCTGTAAAAAAAAATGATAGAAAAAATCGATTCCAGGCATTTCAAATAAACCGATCTAACGGAAATTTACGGTTACAAATCATATTGTATATTTCTCATACTCCTGCTAGTAGTTTCCGCGTATTTTCCATGATACATGTAACACAGGCACACACAAAAAGAAGTGGTCTTTTTTTTTTTAAGCAAAATTTCCTTTCTATTTTGCCGGAAGGAAGTATGGTTTGTATGGACCTACAGGTGCTCAGGCCAAATCAAAACTCGAATGCGGACATTTTTGTAGATGTATTTATTAGAATTAGGAATGTTTTAATTAATTCAGCCCTATCCTGGTTAGAAATGGGTCGGTGACCTATAGGTAAGCCGTCCTAAAATTCTGAGTTAATTATAATGGACGTTAAAATTTGAATAATCAATTAATTTAGCACAAGATTTTATTCTCTGTACTCAGCTTTTTGGTTGCAGATTATTAAAAATGGCTGGGTAAATATTTGTTATACTATGTAAAGAGCCATTTAACATTTTTGCGAAAATTGAAGATAATGTCTGCCAAATTTGTGAATTTTTTTTTACTTCCTAAAAAATTTCGTTTATGGCACTTACATCCCTTAGCAATTCCACTTCTCATATATGTTGACTTATTATGCCCGGCGAGTCAATAATTATTGACTCAGCTATTACAGGTAGGTGTTCCGGCAGGATTCCTAGTTCTTGTAAGATAGTGCTAGTTATCTTCGGAATTGTACCTCTTGCGCCAAACCACAGATCCTAAATCACAAATTATCGGGGTCCGTATTTCTCTAAGAATTGGTCTTGGAGATATTCAATGCATTTTGAATAGATCCTTCTCTTTTCGATATCAATTGAAACAACTTGCTCAGGATCGTTGAACTTTTCCATATAACACGAGACTGCTAAGACAAAAGTTGAACAAAAAATACGGACTACTTAGGCGACTACTTGGACCATCATCTAAATTATCGATACAGAACAAATTAACGATATACAAAACCATCATTCGACCAATATGGACATAAGAACTCTCGGACAGACAAACTTGAACTCTGGGATGCAGCAAAAACATCCAACATCAACAGAATACAGGCATTCCAGTCAAAAGTTCTTCAAAAAATTGTTAATTCCCTTTTCTACGTCTCCAACAAAACCCTACACAATGACCTTAACATCCCATTTGTCCTTGACCTCGCTAAAACCCGTTTCCAAATTGTCTTACCATCCTAGTCCCGAAGGTCTATCCTTATCTTCCCAATCCCATCCAGGCGGCTCAAGAGACAGTGGCCCCGAGACAATTTACTCACCTAACCGTATCATGATCATTGGAAGTTATTTAGACAGCCCCGGAAGTGCCAACAATGTTTAGCTTCTTCCAATTTTTGTATGGTTTTTATTTTATTTTACTTTTACCGTTTTGATCAATTCATACAAAGCATATACATTTCTGTATAAAAAAAATTGATCATTGTACTCATAACAATTTGTACAGATTTCAAATAAATAAATTAATAAATAAAAAAAATTAAGCTTGCAAAGACCACCAGTTAAGACTATAACATAAAATCTTTAGTGCGTGATGGAGTTTCGACCTCTTTTCCTCCAATATGTGAGTCGAGTGTTGTTCCGCTTGAGCTACCGTCGCACAGCCTAAATCGTCAAAAGTGTCTGGGGGGGGGCTCAGCCCCCCAGAATGAAAATTGACAATATTTTTCGATTAAGTTAGAAAAATAAATTGTTTAGGCAAATTAATAGTAATAGGTTCTAATTAATGTATGTCCTTAGTTTATCAAATACTGCCTTAATGATTTCCAGCTGCCTGGTTATAAAAATTTGATTCTACACCCCCAGGCACGGCGGTAAGCCCATACTAAATTAGCCCCCCCCCCAGAAATGTTTGTCTAGAGCCGCCAATGTCTCCGACTTGACTGGCGGTGGTGTGTTTTAAAAAGTTAAATGAATTACTGTGGATATTTATTTTTTTATTGTCGTCCATCAAAAGAAAACAGGATTCTCCGGCTGTCGTCCTTGAAATATAACCGTTACACATTCACTCTACCGGGCCGCTGGACTTGGAAGGAAGCTACCATCTTGTTCTTTAAACCTAGGTAGATTACCTGTACTTCAATTAATTTCGGAACCATCCAACGGATTAATATTACAAGTATTTATGTTATAATCCTTCTGGAGTACCTACAATCAGTGATAACACAGGCACACAAAAAAAAAGTGGTATTTTCCAAGGACACCGTAGATATTCTTATGTATTTCGGCGCGCCGAATCCGGAGTCCGTTTCACCCCATCAGGTCAGGTTTAAGAGCATTTGAAGGTCAAATTTCTTATGAAGACGTTAAAGAAGAAATAACTAGAGCTATCATGGTTTTGAGGATGGCTGAATTTGAATCCGAAGTCTGTTTCATCACATCGGCGCAAAATAAGGTAATTATAAGGACAAATATGTTTATTTTGCAAGAAATGACATTTGCAAAATATACATATTTTTCCTTGATTTTGTACCGATGGGATGAAACGGACCCCGTTTCAGTGCAAATATAATATATTTATATTTATTTCGGATTATGGGCATACGTGCTATGCGTTTCCGCTAACTCAATAATGTATAAAAACTCTAGTTAATCCAACTCAGAGTTGGATTAACTTGAGTGTTAAAGGTTACTTTACTACCAGCAACATCCAATAGAATTGCCTATAGGAATAGCCAATAGAAAAGCTAATGAGTTATGCGCGTGCGCTGAATTACTGTTATAATCACTTCAGATACTTCACAAGTAACTGGATGTGGTCTTCCCAAACAGAGCCACCCTCAGAGAGCAAGAAAAAGAAGACTGGCTGGTAGGCAAAACATGGCAAGAAGCAAGCTGAAAAAGCGAACTGGCATGCACCCGTATATGGAATATGATCCATTAGAAGGAATTATTGCAAGTAGCATTGGTGGTCTGTTTGCGAAGAGCACATCCAGTTACTTGTCCAGTTACTTGTGAAGTATCTGTAGTGATTACAACAGTGATTCAACACACGCGCATAACTCCTTCGCATTTCTATTGGTTGTTGCTGGTAGTAAAGTAACCTTCAACACTCAAGTCAATCCAACTCGCAAAAATTAATAGTATTCTATAGATTTCAGCGAGTTAGATTGACTAGAGTTTTGATATCTTCTTGAACGAGCGGAGACGCATAGCACGTATGCCCATAATGCGGAATAAATATAAATATGTTATAGAACCACCAGTCAAAAAAAAAAATCGGGAGGAGGCCCCTAAACTTCACAATTACCATTGATTTTTTTTTACAAATTAACCTTTTTATTAAAAAATATTCCTCGCTGAAATATATTCTGCTTATTTTCATAGAGCTTTACAAGCCTAAAAGTATTACTTACAAATACAAGTTATCTAACGGTTAGTTAGAAACCATATTATATAAATAATATTATATAAATAATTTTAAATTTAAATTTTTTAACGTCCATTTATTATTAACTACGAATTTTAGGACGGGTTTTCTATAGGTTACTAGCCTTTTTTAGCCAGGATAGGGGTGATGCCTTTTCTTTTTTCGAAAGAAAAGCCACCATCCCTAGTGGGAATCGAACCCACGACCTTTGGCACGGAGTGTTAAGTTCTCACGCCTTAACCCTCACGGCCATCGGGTCTCCATTTATATAAATATAGTAGTCAACAAAAGTTACTTTTACTTGTGATTGCAGAGATTTTAAATACTTTTCATTACTATGTTAACTTTTCATTACTATATTAACATTTCATTACTATATTTATATAATACTAGCTGATACCCGGCGTGCAATGCTGCGCCTACTTTCTGCATCAAGTAAAGCCAAAATAAATTAGAAGCCAAATAAGTAATATTAAAATCTAATAACACAAATCTGTAACTGTTCGGTTTCACAGTTTCGAATCCGTGACCGAACTGTGAATCCTAGACGATTTTAACCTAACCTATAACACCCCCCGTATCAAGACCTACCTGCGTGCCAAATTTGGTCAAAATCGGTCGAACGGTGTGGATTTGTATAAGGAAGAAACATACATACAGACAGCCGGTAGACATTTTTGACCTCGCCTACGATATTTCCCGGATCAAGACCTACCTGTGTGCCAAGTTTGGTCAAAATCGGTCAAACGGTGTGGATTTGTATAAGGAACAAACATACAAACAGATAAACAGACAGACACCTGATTTTTATATATATATATATATATATATATATATATATATATATATATATATATATATATATATATATATATAGATAGATAGATAGATAGATAGATAGATAGATAGGTGTCTGATCTTAGATAACCTGTAAAGAAGTAATAGGTAACCTGCAAAGAACCTGTAAACTAATCCGTAATTACCAAAATCACTGTTTAAAATCACGACAGATACTTCAAAGTAACTGGATGTGATCTTCGCAAAAAGACCCAGGAGCTGGGCCTGAACATGGCAAGAAGCAAGCTGAAAAAGCGAACTGGCGTGTACTCGTATATGGAATATGCTCCATTAGAAGGAATTATTGCAAGTAGCATTGGGACATAAAAAACGCCAACACTTATCAAAAGTCCATGAACGATTTAAGGATATATTTGAATGTTTATAACCGCACCTCTGTCCCACCTTGCCCCGGACGACCCAAGTCCCGGACACATCGGTAGTTCTCGGCTCCAGTCGGGACTGGTCTGACAGGGTGGGGGAGGTGCAAGCAGCGTTGCCACACAGCCTCTGGACCACTCCTGTCACTCGCTTAGTCTGCAGGCTACTTGTGTACAAGTTCGGTGGCCTTTCGAGTTGTGTGGTTTTAAGGACAGTCATAATACTGGGATAATGGGGACGGCATTGGAGGCACTTCCTAGCTGACGGTATCTTACAAGGTAGAGAAATTTAAATTTCTAGATCACTTAATTTATTGTCCTATATATTTAATACACATACATTTTGGGATGCTTTTACCTATCTGGAAGGTTTGCCAACATAGCCTTTTACTTTCTCAACCTGAAGATAATCAAAGCAACAAATAACCAAGATAACACTTCATGTTTATTTCATGGATTTGATCTTCCTAGTTGATTTTAAAACAGTCAAGTTGTCCACTTCCAAAAACTGTCAATGAAGACTTGTGGTCGAAGTAATCTAAGAAAATTTTGCCTTTACAACATCCTCGTTCATTAAGATGCTTATAATTCAACTAAACATAATCAAAAAGTAACTAATAGGTCACTGTTTTGTTTGCCTGTTTATACAGTAATTAAAGAACAAAATGAAAGGAGAACTGTCAAAATATGCTGCTAAATTTATTAGATACCTCTGCAAAATATTTTACATTTACGCTTTAATATTCTGAAAGAGTAATCTGGAAGGAAGGTTAAATTCCAAATATGGATTGTCTTTGTTACATTGAAAGAATACTCTCAGTAAAAAAATTGATTACCAATTTGAAGCTATCTAAAAAATTAATGATCAATTATGCTCAAAAGATGGTGTCGTTAAAGTGAGAGGTAGAAGGCAAGACCACAATTACAGTCTGTGTCTTGTTTCCGTTTAAAGTTGTATCTTCTATCTGGAATTGCTGTAAAAATCTTTGATGCGTAGTCATAAGGGCTTAGGTCAAAAATATGAATTTTTCAGGAGAGCAAAAGCAAAGTTCCTTAATACCAAGAAAGACGTTGTAAACTTGACCCAAGGCTATAATATCAATTGGTACAGCTGACCCATATTTAATGTTTGGGGTGCCAAGGGTCGTGGGTTTGATTTCCACTATGAGGTGGTAGCTTATCTTTAGAGGGCCTCAGCCCTATCCTGGCTAGAAAAGGGTGGTAACCTATAGATAACCCTTTCTAAAATTCTTAGTTAATAATAATGGACGTAAAAGTTTAAATAAATAATAATGTTTGACTTAAGAAGTTATTTTTTTAAAATTTATTGATTTAATTATACTGTCTCTATCCTGCTGGGTCATTGGCAGTGCGGACAGTACAAAGTCAAATGTCTTCGTAAATGTTGTTTTTTTTTTAATAAACTTGAGGAGTTTTTGAATTGTCTGTTTGTCGTCTTGTAAAGCTCTGTTTGTCTGGGGTATCTTGAGTGTAAGCCTGATGTGGTCGTATTTGTGGCAGTTTATTATTAGATGTTCTAGCGTGTTTTGTATCCTACATGTGTTGCACATTGTGTGATGAAGGTAGGTAACTGTGGGTCAGTGCTGTGTGTCCTATCCGCAGTCTGGTCTTGTCGTCTGGAATGTGGATGAGCTGTAGTCCAAGGGTCTGTATTCTTTTTAATCCTTATGATTTTGGTGCGATAGGTTCCGAACCGTGTGAGGTTCCATTTTGCTCTTGCGACGTTTTTCAAGTGAACCTTTGTGTCTTCATTGATTATTATTGTTTGGTTCCTTTTCGGGCAATTAGCTTGTTGGTCTGCTTGTTTGTTGAGTGTCATCCCGCAATGTGATGGCACCCGCATAAATGATATTTCTTTCAGATTACACTGAAAGCATAATTTTATGACCTTAATACCAACCGGTAGCTGTGATTTTGTGCTAAAATTCTACCTCATAATCTCCAAATGCTCCAAAAATGACTTAAGCCCTATTGACCACGCATCAAAAAATAATAACACGATTTGTATACAGTGATTTTATATACAATCAATCCACCGTTGTCAGCATTTTGTTCAGAAAGCTGATCTAAGTGGTTTTCGATGGCCTATTTGTTGCATTCAGGGAGCTCTGTATTTGGCGTAACTTTAACGACTGATAACAAAATTATTTTAAGAATTGAAATTTTGCTAACATTTCATTAAAACCATCTTCATCACGGGATTTATCATAATTTTCCCTCTCCAAAGCAGACATATAAGTGACTACTTCCTTATAGGGGAGTTCAGAGTGATTGCTTGATCGAAATAAGGGCTGGAAGCTAAGTCCTGTGATCGGATCGGAAATGCGATCTATTCTAGGCTTATTGTGGGTACAAAGGATTGAAGCCCGCCAGTGCTGGAAACAACACATTTAGAATTTACCAGATCTGTGTGCATTTCTTGAAGATGTTTAGTCCAATTTTGTTAACGGTGGGCAGCACCAAATGATAATTCTGAAAAAAAATGACGCCATTGAACCCACAGAATGGCAAGGAGGTCTTTGATGTTGTTCCTTACGACTCAATTTTGAGGTTTCAACATTTCCTGCACAGAAAATTCTTTAACCAATCGTTTTCCTTCCTTACCATCTTTTGTAAAATTGATTATAATCGAAGCAATGTTGCCACTGAGCTTCCACTACTGGACAAATTTTTAAAACATTTCTTCAAATTTTCATGGACCCTACTGAAAATGCCCTCCTTAAAATGGGTAAGCATTTATATCTGTGTGTGTCTGTTAACAAGATAGTGTCCACAATTTTATTTTTTATGCATTCCCAAAACAAAGGATTAAATGAGTTCGTTAACCAGCAAAATCAGTCCATCTAGAGGGTGAGTTTACTCCGAACCTAAATTATTTGCCTGTAGCGGACTTAATTTTTGCTTCATTGCAATGAGACTCGGTACACATCTTGCCAAACTAATGGAAATTATGTTTTGTGAAAATAAGAAAAATCGACAAATTATGTGGAGATGAACCAATTTTTTTTTTTGAGTCAGCAGACAAAATCCATTTAATAAAAAAAACAGCTGACTAAATTCCGTACAGGCCAAAATACCATTTTTCTTGTGAACAAAGCAACCTGCTGATCTTAATAATGAAAACATAGCCTTCTCAACAAACATTTGTATTAAGCCCGATCGTTTCGACGTTAGTTTACCGAAATTCTAAAGATCCACAAAATTAAACTACTGTGGGAAAGAAAACTTTTCCAATCTACAGTATTTATAGTTTTCGTTGTACAATTTTATCAAACTGCTCTTCAAAATTATTTGGATGGCTTATACCATACTTGTGCAACAACCCTGATTTGACCCGACCCGCGAGATATTTCGAAGAACAGAATTTAAACAAAATAATAATTTTACACTATTTAATCACAATCACTCCAAACGAGGAAGATCGAGTGAGATGAGGTTTGTCTCTTGCTCCTACGGAATCAAATGAGCGAGCAAGCCGAGTGGCGGCGATCATCAAAGAGTGAGGCAGCAAACACCGAAGCCTTTGAGTTGATTTTGAACCATCTATGCGGCCCGCGAACGTATTTAAACAATGAAGTTTCGCCCACAACATGTCAAAGGTTGTCCATACCTGGCTTATACTATCAGTAGGAATCGGCGCGCCGTACAGTCCGTTTTCAATAATCACGGTGCAAAAATTACTTAGAGTTGATGGATCTCCTTCAATCTTGGTAAAATGTTTATTAAAGGGTTGAAAAGTACTTCTGCAATGATTTTATCAAATTCCGTCCTATAGGAAGTGGGGTATAGAGGGGAGGGGAAGGCGCTTGCTCAAAATGTCACTACTTTTTCAGCTAATATCAAGAGTATAATTTGTTTGAAATATTAAAAGCTATTTTAAATATTAATTAAACGTTGTATTAGGTAATAATAAATATGTTTAATAATAATAACATTTATTTACTTATTAACTACCGATCATCATTTTTATTATTATTAATGTATTACGGTTATCAAAAATTTTTCAATATCTTCTCCTCTTTTCTTCAGTTTGTTATATGTCTTAGACGATCCAGGAGATGCACTTCCGAAAAGCTTAACACAAGCTGAACTCGCTCTATTTCCCTTTCTTCCCAATCGAGTGTAGAGCACCCTGACTGGCAAAGGAGCTGTTATTTTATCAGCTTGACATTTTACAATTCCCTTCTTGGTTCGTTCTTTGGCTTCTTCGAAAGATTTTCTAGGCCTCTCACGTATTCCTGAACTGACAAAGGATTGAAGATGAGTCTGGTAAACGACGAGGAAATAGTCGAACTTTTACATTTTCTTAATTACACGAACATTCCAGAATAACAGCTGCGACACTTCGCCTTTATAAAATTAAGTCACTTTTTGATCCAATTCGACTGGCATTTTGGCTTGACCTGGGTAATAAGATGATTTTCAGAAATAAAGCTATTCCCCGAGTACACTGAGAAAAAAAAACAGGCTGCTCGCATCTACTTTCAGGCTGCCCGCAGCCTGAAAACTGTGACTCAGTGCCAGTATTTTGAAATAGGACATTTTAGTCTAAAATAGGATTCCACATATTTTAGCCTAAAATAGGATTCCACTAGTTAGAGTGCCCGCATTTTATAATCGAGTGCTGGAATGCTAATTCTGCATGCATCCTATAGTAGAGTTCTCACACCCAAAGCTAGCATCCAACAATAGAGTGCCCAGCACTCTACTTTCAAGTGCGTACCCCTAGACTTTAGATTGCTGGCACTCTGATACTCGCTTCTAGCAGCCTACCCATATACGCTGCGAGCATCCTGATGTTTGCTTCCTGTATCCTACCCCTATAGGCTGCTAGCATCCTTTATGGATGGGTTACATTGACCCCATCCATATAGGATGTTAGCAGCCTACAGACAGATGACTTTATTATGTGGATAAAAAAGAACAAAGGTAAATTCAGAGTAATAATAATAAGACTTTATTTGGGTGTAATTTGCATATACACTTCTTAACAAGTAGATATTTACAAGTAGGTATGAGGTATACACTTTTTAACAAATATAGATATTTACAAGTATTAGGTATTAGGTACAATGTACTTATGAACAATATTGAACAAGTAGGTCTAGAAATAAAATATTTTTTTTGTTTTCATGACACTTATAGCCGTATTCATAAAGCCGAAGACAGTTGATTTCAGCATCTGTTCAAACAGAAACAAAAATAAATTTTTATTAATAACAAAAGAAAAGTTGTTGTTGTTGTGTTTTATATTAAAAAGAAACATAAATAGGCATTTTTCTAGTTTAAAATGTCGCAGTAAATTCAAAGCTGCCAGGGAATTACAAAATAAATATAAAATAATGTTTTTATCTATGGATATGATCATAAATGAAGGAACTATAGAAACAGAATGGACACCAAAATAAAAGTCTACTAATACAATTTTGAACTAATATTCTAGCCGTATTCTAGGAACGTATACAAAAAGATTTCCATCAGTTCTCAGCTTACCAGGCTTATTGAACTTCATCTTCAGTTGGTTTTATACCTGCAGCTCCATGTTATATTAAGGGAATATATTCTTGAAAAACAAACACAACTTTCTTCATTCTATTGTATATAACATCTGTTTTGAAATTTAATAATAAAAACAAGAGCCTGTATGCATTCTACATTTAAGTTCCTTTTCAGTTAAGGAATCCTATATAAGACAGCAGGTATTGGAAGCCTAAAGCGGGATGCTGACTGTAACGCCAGAACAGAGTTCAGGTTCTTAACTATTTTAACTATTTATTTATTTAGGGCTTCAAAATATATCATTCAGTAAAATATTAATTTAGCTACACATTGTCACCACCAGCTCAACAAAACGATATGTTTGATTGTTATTCTTGTAAATTTGGATATTCCCCTGAACCGCATTATAACTCCTACGAGAATGAAAGACATTAATGACCAAATATATTTTTGTTTTCCGCTCTATGGAGAACACTAAAATAACAGGTGCTTATCATAGCAAATATAGAATTATCTATATATATTTTTTTTTTTTTTTTTTTTTGTATAATGCATATATTATATACATTATATTTTTTTCCTTAAATTATGTATGTTGCATATATATGTATATTTTTTTTTTTTTTGTGTGGCATTTGACTGCTGCATATTAAGCAAACATGGGACCACTTCTAAGGTAGCTTGTGTTGTTAGTACTTCTTGCTTCCGTCCAGTAAGACTGAAGGTTATTCTTCGGTAGAAGATATTCTACAGGCTGAAGGTACTTCTTGAATCCCAGGAGCAGGAGTTTGAACCAGTTTGAATTGGTCAGCAATTCTACAGGCTGAAGGTTATTCTACGGTAGTAGAATTCTAGAGACTGGAGGTATTTCTTCGGTAGAAGGTCTTCTTTATGAGTCCCTTAAGATTAAGCATTGTCACAATTCTGTCTTCACGTTCCGCGCAACTTATACAAGTGGAATACAGGCAATGCCAAATATTTCACACACTTTTTTTTTTTTTTTTTTTTTTTTTTTTTTTTTTTTTTTTTTTTTATATATTGATTTAAAATAATAAAAGTCAAATTATTATGTATGATAACCACACATTTTTTCATAGTTCTCTACTGTTATGTTACTTTATGTTAATAAAACAATTTTACTTTAAATTAATGTAATAACATTATTTTTTTTCAATATGAATAATAATTTTTCAACTTCTGTTTGATTATCTCCCAAAATTTCAGATAATGTATTTGGATAATTTATTGGTTTAATAATTTGTCTACATTCGGTGAGTAGGTGTTTGACAGTCAAGGGAGTACCACAAGTGCGGCATTCAGGAGGCTCTCCGTTACACATTAGATAACCGTGTGTGAGCCTTGTGTGCCCTATACGCAGTCGGGTAATTATAATTTCTTCCCGCCTAGTTTGTTGATTAGATGTCTTCTAGGGATTTATGTCATTTTTTATCTCTCTAAGCTTGTTTTCATTGACATTAAACCAGAAATGGTGCCAATCTTTCTTTAGGATTTTATTAATTTCAAGGATCAGATCGTTGTGCATTACCATATTGAAGGGAATACCTTCTGTTATGCCTTTTTTTGCGAGATGGTCAGCGATTTCGTTCCCTGGTATATTAAAGTGGCTCGGTATCCTCGGTATAAAAGGAATACTCGTACCCTAAAGTTGTAATCCTACAAAGACCCAATAGGATTTCATTAATTAACGGGTGAATTGAAAAAGGATTTAGAATGGCTTGAAGAGCGGATAATGAATCTGTACAAACTATGATAGGATTACTACTTGGATGTTCTAACATCGAGTCAACTGCCTTCTTTATAGCGAATAGTTCAGCTGTAAAGTTGCTGCTTAGTGGTGACAATGAGTACATCAGAGAAGAGGAGGCAGTCACCACTCCAGCACCAACCCAAATCTCGTTTTTAGATCCGTCCGTGTAGAAGAAAGAAGCACCAGGATTTTGGCTTTTAAATTCATTGAAGTTGGATGAAATTAAATTTGGCAACATATCTTTCTTTACGTATTTTTTTAGTGAGAGATTAATTCGAGGAAATGGTAAAATCCAAGGTTCTATACATGAATAACTTGGCGATTTCAAATTAGAGATATCTATATTATATTTGTGGCATAGCTGGGTTTTTCTAAAGAAATATGAGCTATTTGCTTGAGAATTCCTTAATTCGTGTGAAAATATAAGGTAATTATGAAATTTTTCATGAAAAGGGTGTAAATTAAAAGAACAAACTTTTAAAAAATACGAGAGACACAGTTTTTCTCTTCTATAATGGAGGGGTATTTCTCCTGTTTCTGCATTCAGACTTATTATAGGACTAGACCTGAAGGCTCCATTTGCCAGTCTCAGACAAGTATTCATGACACTGTCAAGCAAACCTAATTTTCTTCCACTTGCAGACCCGTATGCTTCGCATCCGTAGTCTATCTTAGACCTTATTAAACTTCGAGCTAGCATTAACATGGAGTAGCGATCAGCACCCCAAGATTAGCATGGAGTAGCGATCAGCGCCCCAAGATTAGCATGGAGTAGCGATCAGCACCCCAAGATTAGCATGGAGTAGCGATCAGCACCCCAAGATTAGCATGGAGTAGCGATCAGCACCCCAAGATTAGCATGGAGTAGTGATCAGCGCCCCAAGATTAGCATGGAGTAGCGATCAGCACCCCAAGATTAGCATGGAGTAGCGATCAGCACCCCAACATTAGCATGGAGTAGCGATCAGCACCCCAAGATTAGCATGGAGTAGCGATCAGCACCCCAAGATTAGCATGGAGTAGCGATCAGCACCCCAAGATTAGCATGGAGTAGCGATCAGCACCCCAAGATTAGCATGGAGTAGCGATCAGCACCCCAAGATTAGCATGGAGTAGCGATCAGCACCCCAAGATTAGCATGGAGTAGCGATCAGCACCCCAAGATTAGCATGGAGTAGCGATCAGCACCCCAAGATTAGCATGGAGTAGCGATCAGCACCCCAAGATTAGCATGGAGTAGTGATCAGCGCCCCAAGATTAGCATGGAGTAGCGATCAGCACCCCAAGATTAGCATGGAGTAGCGATCAGCACCCCAAGATTAGCATGGAGTAGCGATCAGCACCCCAAGATTAACATGGAGTAGCGATCAGCACCCCAAGATTAGCATGGAGTAGCGATCAGCACCCCAAGATTAGCATGGAGTAGCGATCAGCACCCCAAGATTAGCATGGAGTAGCGATCAGCACCCCAAGATTAGCATGGAGTAGCGATTAGCACCCCAAGATTAGCATGGAGTAGTGATCAGCACCCCAAGATTAGCATGGAGTAGCGATCAGCACCCCAAGATTAGCATGGAGTAGTGATCAGCACCCCAAGATTAGCATGGAGTAGTGATCAGCACCCCAAGATTAGCATGGAGTAGCGATCAGCACCCCAAGATTAGCATGGAGTAGCGATCAGCACCCCAAGATTAGCATGGAGTAGTGATCAGCACCCCAAGATTAGCATGGAGTAGCGATCAGCACCCCAAGATTAGCATGGAGTAGCGATCAGCACCCCAAGATTAGCATGGAGTAGCGATCAGCACCCCAAGATTAACATGGAGTAGCGATCAGCACCCCAAGATTAGCATGGAGTAGCGATCAGCACCCCAAGATTAGCATGGAGTAGCGATCAGCACCCCAAGATTAGCATGGAGTAGCGATCAGCACCCCAAGATTAGCATGGAGTAGCGATTAGCACCCCAAGATTAGCATGGAGTAGTGATCAGCACCCCAAGATTAGCATGGAGTAGCGATCAGCACCCCAAGATTAGCATGGAGTAGTGATCAGCACCCCAAGATTAGCATGGAGTAGTGATCAGCACCCCAAGATTAGCATGGAGTAGCGATCAGCACCCCAAGATTAGCATGGAGTAGCGATCAGCACCCCAAGATTAGCATGGAGTAGTGATCAGCACCCCAAGATTAGCATGGAGTAGCGATCAGCACCCCAAGATTAGCATGGAGTAGCGATCAGCACCCCAAGATTAGCATGGAGTAGCGATTAGCACCCCAAGATTAGCATGGAGTAGCGATCAGCACCCCAAGATTAGCATGGAGTAGCGATCAGCACCCCAAGATTAGCATGGAGTAGCGATCAGCACCCCAAGATTAGCATGGAGTAGCGATCAGCACCCCAAGATGTATTGGCAATAGTTTTTAAGATGTTCACTGAGCGGATGCATCTTGTTCTCAAATCTTTTATATGTTTCATCCAAGACAAATTACGATCGAAAATTAGTCCAAGATATCTGAAGGATTCGACTATATCAATATTTATGTTATCTATGGTTATGTTTGGTATGAATTTTGGAAGTCTTTTTGAAAAAATTACCATTTTTGTCTTTTGAATTGAAATTTTAAACCCTCTCCATTTAAACCAGTCATGAACTTCATTAATTGTTGATTGCAATTTTCCAACTACATCGTCGAGTTGTGAGCCTTCGCAGTACAACACTAAGTCATCGGCATACAGCATACCTTTACACGGTTCTTGTTTTTATTATTAAATTTAAAAACAGATGTTATATACAATAAAATGAAGAAAGTTGTGTTTGTTTTTCAAGAATATATTCCCTTAATATAACATGGAGCTGCGGGTATAGAACCAACTGAAGATGGAGTTCAATAAGCCTTGTAAGCTGAGAACTGATGGAAATCTTTTTGTATACGTTCCTAGAATACGGCTAGAATATTAGTTCAAAATTGTATTAGTAGACTTTTATTTTGGTGTCCATTCTGTTTCTATAGTTCCTTCATTTATGATCATATCCATAGACAAAAACCTTATTTTATATTTATTTTGTAATTCCCTGGCAGCTTTGAATTTACTGCGACATTTTAAACTAGAAAAATGCCTATTTATGTTTCTTTTTAATATAAAACACAACAACAACAACTTTTCTTTTGTTATTAATAAAAATTTATTTTTGTTTCTGTTTGAACAGATGCTGAAATCAACTGTCTTCGGCTTTATGAATACGGCTATAAGTGTCATGAAAACAAAAAAAATATTTTATTTCTAGACCTACTTGTTCAATATTGTTCATAAGTACATTGTACCTAATACCTAATACTTGTAAATATCTATATTTGTTAAAAAGTGTATACCTCATACTGTTTGGTAGTACAATGTGATCTACTGTGTAGTGAGTAGTTCAGAGAAGGCCCGCTAGAGTCGCTTGTAAAACATATGGTACTTAGATTGTCATTCTTAAACAAAAGACACTAGGTAGTTTTCCAGCAGTTTGTGAGATACAGCCATGTAATAATGAGATGCTATTTACTATTTAATCTGTGCGAGTTATTTACACCTAATTACTAAACATGGTGTCAGGTGTTTTACGCGTCTTAAGAAAAGAATAAAGGACAATTTAGCGAGCAATCAGGTGAGCTGTGAATAATTGAGTATACCTTTTTGTGAATAGTTTTTTCAACATAAAACATGGAGAACGAAAAATGGATACAAAAATTTGACAATTATATGATTGCATCAGGTAAAAATAAACTAAAAGATGAAAAACGGAAAATAGCATTATTTTTTAATTATATTGGAGATGAAGGTCTTGATGTATATAATAATATTATTTTTGAGAAAAATAAAGAAGATGATATGAGGACCCTGAAAGACGTTATTGATGGATTTGCAGCCTATTGTATTCCCATGATTAATGTTCCTATGGAAACTTATCGGTTTAATTGCTTGAAGCAGAAGGGGATGCAGAATTTTGACCAGCACTTGACTGATTTGAAGAAACAAGCTGCAAAATGCCAGTTTACTTGCAGTGGCTGCAACAAATCATATGCAGAAAGAATGATACGAGATCATTTGGTACTAAACTGTCCATATAATGACCTTCAGAATAGTTTGTTGAAAAAACCTGAACATATGTTGCCGGAGATTGGGAATGCTTACCGGACGTACGAACTAAGCGAGCGTTTCATGAAAGATCTGCATACGAGTCGAGATGAAGTTTTTGCTATGAATCGTACGCCAATGACTGATAGATCAACTCAAAAAACAACTAATATGAAGAAATGCCGGTACTGTTCATATATGCATGGTGAACTACCAGAGAAATGTCCAGCTTATGGTAAAATATGTAATTTTTGCCAAGGTTTGAACCATTTCGCCAGATGTTGCGAAAGAAGGAAGTATAAAACTACCTTTTATGAAAATCGTGCCAAGAGCTCGGGTAACTGGGGATCAAGCGGTAAAGGACACACAGAAAATGGACGAGACAGGAAGAGAATCTCCAAGGAGGATGCCCTGACGGTGGAATCGAAGATGTCTGCAGGTACCAGCAGAGATACTCCACAAAAGGTATATTTAGATTCATTAATTACTATGAAATTCGGAGATAAGAAATGGATGTATCCAATTAGTATAGGAGAAACCGAAATTGAATTTAAAGTAGACACGGGATCAGATGTCAACATATTGCCCTTAAAGATATTTAAGAAAATAGCCCCTTCTGGGATTCAGTTAAAGAATTCTAATAAGGTTTTGGTTGCCTACGGGGGGTTCGAGATAATACCTAAAGGATCTGTAGAACATTTTTGTAAGCCTAAAGGGCGAACCCCGTGTCATATAAATTTTGTAGTAGCTGACGTAGAGTCTACACCTATTCTATCTCTTCAAACGTGTGTCAACCTTAAATTAATTTCCCAAATTGAGTCAATTATTGAGGAGCCTTGGAAACAGAATTTTGTTTTGCGCCATAAGGCAGTATTTGAGGGGCTAGGAAGACTCCCTAATACATATAGTATTAAACTATCTGATAATGCTGTACCTGTTATTCTGCCAGTTCGGAGGATTCCTGAATGTTTGAAGGATAGACTGAGAGGTGTGTTAAATAATTTAGCGGACCAAGGTGTGGTGGCAAAGGTGACTGAGCCAACTGATTGGGTGAATGACTTAGTAATTGTTGAGAAATCAGACTCTTCACTGAGATTCTGCTTGAATCCTATGGACTTGAATAAATTTGTCAGGCGTGAACATTTTGAAATTCCATCAGTTGAAGGACTAACCTGCAAGTTGGCTGGCAGTACTGTTTATTCCGTTCTGGATTTGAAACAGGGGTTTTATCACATGGAGTTGGATGAGGCTTCAAGTTTCATGTGCACATTCAACACTCCTTTTGGGCGATATAGATTCTTGAGGGCCCCTTTTGGTTTGGCAAGCAATCCAGAAATATTTCAGCGGGAGATGATCAAAATTTTCGGAGATATAGATGGCTTAAAGATTTTTTTTGATGACCTGATAGTACATGCTAAGACAGAACGTGAGCATGATTTAATTTTAGATAAGGCTATGGATCGAGCTTTAAAGAATGGCGTTCGCTTTAATTCGGATAAATTGCAATACAAAGTGAAGTCTGTCAAATATTTGGGAATGATATTTTCAGCAGAAGGGGCAAGGTGCGACCCTGATCGGGTAAAAGAGATTAAAAATATGCCTGAACCTCGAACTAAGAAACAATTACAGAGGTTTATGGGAGTCGTCAACTATTTAAATCCTTTTCTTCCAAATTTAGCTGAGCAGTCAGCGCCTCTTCGCATACTTTTGAAGAATGGCGTGAAATGGTGTTGGGGGGAAGAACAACAGCTATCTTTTGAACGAATAAAAGAGTTGGTATGTAATACACCAATATTGCAGCTGTTTGACCCCAAGTTGGATGTTACATTACAGTGTGATGCTTCAAAGGGATCACTGGGCGTGTGCCTCCTACAAAATGGTAAACCTGTTTCTTTTTCATCTCGGAGTTTGACACCAACAGAGCAGAGATATTCCATGGTTGAAAAGGACCTGTTGGGTATCTGCTATGGAGTACTGCGATACCATCAATTTATATATGGGCATCCAGTAACTGTCCACACCGACCATCGTCCCTTAGTGTGGCCATTCTATGGAAGGACATTCACAAGAATACGGCAAGGATACAGAGGATGCAGCTGAAACTCTTGAAGTATCAGCTGGATGTCCAATACAGGCCAGGAAACCAGATGTATATAGCCGATTTTTTGTCGAGGATTCCGAATTCTGAGCATGTCTCAGATGACCCATCATTACTGGAGGTCGTACATTCGGTCAGTCTTTGCGATTATCTTCCAGTTAGTGAAAAATTTCTCTTAGAGCTGAAGGAAGAAACTGAAAAAGACGAGATCCTTAATTGTGTAATTAGAATGGTTGATGGAGGCTGGGAGGATATGCATCGTCCAGACTTAGGTGCGGACATTAAATATCATTATAAGTTTAAAAATGAGTTGTTTGTAAAAGAAGGTGTACTTTTTTTCAACGATCGGATTGTCATCCCGAAGGCTCTTCAGAGGGCTACGCTACAAAAAATTCACGATCGCTCGCATTGTGGCGTAAACAAAACCAGAAACCTAGCAAAAACTGTAGTTTTTTGGAGAAATATGGGAAGTGAAATAGAAAAATATGTGCTGGGATGTTTTGTGTGCAACAGTCATTACTCGAGAAATGTGAAGGAGCCTTTACTTCCTTCCGAGCTTCCATTGTACCCTTTCCAAAAAGTTGGTATAGATATATGCCAGGAAAACAAAGATTTATATCTGGTTCTAGAAGATTATTATTCTAGGTGGTTAGAAATAATTCCTATTGTTTCAAAGTCAGTAGCGTGCATTATAAGGAGTTTGAAACCTGTTTTTGCCACTCATGGCGTTCCACAATTTGTGAGAAGTGATAACAGTCCTTTCAACAGCTTCGAATTCCGTGAATTTGGTCGAGATTGGGGATTCACACTGGTAACTTCAAGCCCTGGATATCCCAAGTCGAGTGGTATGGCAGAAAAAGGAGTAGACATAGCGAAAAGGATTCTCAGAAGAAACAAGGATTGGCAGAGAGCGTTGCTGCATTACCGTTCAACTCCTTTGCAGTCTTTGGGAGGTCTTGCACCATCTCAAATGTTGATGAGTAGGAAACTAAGGTCAGAAATTCCTATGGTTTCCAGTTCTTTAATGCCCAAGATAGTTGACAGAGAGCTTTTTGAAGAGATAGATGATTTGAACAAACGGAAGATGAAGGTTCATTACGACAGATCAGCTACCAAGGAAAGAAAACCCTTCTCAGTTGGTGATAGAGTGTGGTATTGGAATCAAGAGGAATGGCGTACAGGCAAGATAGATAGAAGATTGAAGGAACCGCGATCTTACTTGATCAGAGACGATGAAACCGGTGGCGTCTACAGGAGAACATCAGTTCATATTAGAGTCTTCAAGGAGTATAATTTCAAATAAGAAAAATGTTTTAATGTTTTCGAGTTCATATTAGGAGCTCTAAGGCCATGTGTTTTGTATTTTTTTTTTTTTTGGTCCCACCTTTGTTTTCTTAAGATATTTCTTTTCATTTATTTTTCTGTTTTGTCATTGAAGTTTTGTATTTATGTAATTTTAAATTTGTATATATGTATATTGAATCTGTACTATCGGTAGCTAAATTGAGGTGGGAGTGTTTGGTAGTACAATGTGATCTACTGTGTAGTGAGTAGTTCAGATAAGGCCCGCTAGAGTCGCTTGTAAAACATATGGTACTTAGATTGTCATTCTTAAACAAAAGACACTAGGTAGTTTTCCAGCAGTTTGAGAGATACAGCCATGTAATAATGAGATGCTATTTACTATTTAATCTGTGCGAGTTATTTACACCTAATTACTAAACACATACCTACTTGTTAAGAAGTGTATATGTATATTACACCCAAATAAAGTCTCATTATTATTACTCTGAATTTACCTTTGTTCTTTTTTATCCACATAATAAACTCATCTCTCTGTAGGCTGCTAGCATTCCAGCACCCTATTATAAAGTGCGGGCACTCTAACTAGTGGAATCCTATTTTAGGCTGAAATATGTGGAATCCTATTTTAGACTAAAATGTCCTAATTCAAAATAGTGGCACTGAGTCACAGTTTTCAGGCTGCCGGCAGGCTGTTTTTTTTTCTCAGTGTATGTACTGCTGGTCATAGTTAATTGTTATGAACTATAATGTTCACTGATACCGTCGAGGAATAAAAGAAGCCACTGCGAAACGGACTTTTGGCATTAATGTGCCATTTCGACGGTAGCTTCGATGGATTCTTGGTGAGCCGTATAAATGTGATGTGATGAATAGATCGTTCCAATCCAGATTGAAAGACAAAACTATATATTTACAAATTGTGAACATTAAAGCTTAATTTTGTTTGTCATTTTCGGAAATTCTTCCTTCCGTTCCACCTATTTGCAAATTGATCATCAGGTATAATTTTCTTTCTTTCTTATAATCAAAATAATTTGTTCAAACTAATATTTTAACCAACATCCTAATTTTATTTAATAATCCTTTGTGGCTATCGCCATAGAAAAAGTTTGAGGAGTACCTTGTGCGGTCCGACATCCATTCTCAGCTGTTCAACCAGAAGTAACGGGAGTCCAAACCAGATTTGGACCCGCTAGATCTACAAAGCAAGGAACTCTTTTGATACTTTTGGATTGTGAAAGCGGTCCCTCATACATAATTTGGATTAGAGACATGTTAACAGTCTATTTTCCATTTTATACCAAAATTCTTAATACATTAATGATGGTATAGAATATTTAAAAATAAGCGTTACGATTTGTTTTAAGGACATACGGACTTGAACTCTGGGGATCTGCAAAAACATCCAACATCAACAGAATTCCAGTCAAAACTCCTCCGTAAAATTGTAAATGCCCCTTTCTACGTATCCAACAAAACCCTACACAATGACCTCAACATCCCATTTGTCCTTGACCTCGCTAAAACCCGTTTCCAAATGTTCCACTCCAAATTGTCTTGCCATCCTAATCCTGAAGGTAAATCCTTATCTTCCCAATCCCATCCAGACAATCCTCCCAGGCGGCTTAAGAGGCAGTGGCTCCGAGACAATTTACTTGCCTGATCTTTTCATGATCAATAAAATATTTATTGAGACACCTCTGGAAGTTCCAACAATGGTTGGCTTCTTCCAAATTTTTTTTTTTTTTTTTTACTTTTGCCAGTTTTGTCGCTTGTACATAAAATATCTGCATCAACATATTGATCATTGTACTGTTAACCTGTACAGATTTCAAATAAATAAATACTAAATAAAAAAAAAACAAAAAACGTTTTTGTTTTGCGCGAATTTCGCCCCAATAAGCATCTTCCAGTGGAAAGATTCTGCTGGTTAACGAACTTGACCTTTCAAATTAGTCGAAAGATTTTTGTACCAAATTTCATGAAAATCGGACCATTTTTGAGCCACCGAGAGCGAACAGACAAATGTATATATAAATATACATGTAAATTTGAACCCCCGTTATATTCTTGATCTATGGGATCTGAAACATGAAATTTTCGAGTCGGCACTTCCGGATTGCGTCATGAGGTCAACCTCATTAGCGGGATTCCTCCCTATGGAGGGAGAGAGGAACCGCGCTAAAAGTTCCAACTTCTAGATCTTCCAGAGCACGAGCCAAACTCGCCCCTCTCTCTCTCTGATAGCAGACATTAGAAATCCGAGGGCCACCAGCTTGACCACGAATAATTATCCATCATCTTGGTGAAATCGGATATGTAAACAAATCGTTAGTTTTGACCGCGAGTTCGTGTGGCTGCACTGGGAACACTATAAATGGAACAGGATCTTCGCTTTCCATAGAAACAGGACATAGCTTTCGGAACATCCTTCCATACATTGAGTCTCGTGGGCGTATTATAATAGTCGGAGAGCTGATAACTCACTTTTCATGAAGTGTTTTATGCACCTTGAAATTTTGCTAAAATGTACCTCTGGGGTAGATAAGAAGGTAAATATATGTTTCCTGGAAATTCCTTGGAGCACCAGGTACTGCGCATAGGGGAAGGTTCAAAACAATACTCCCCAAAAATAGTGTGTTATTCAGAAGCCAACTATCATTAATGTAAAAAAAATATTGCAAATTAAGACAATTTTACAATGAATAATAAATAAGGCAGACACTTTTAAGGGGGTTAAAATGTAAATAAAAAAAACCCCCAAAGTACCAAGTTTTTATTTTTACTGTTAAATGACGTTCTTTATTCACGCTGCGATTTAAACAGGGTCTCTAATAAACATATTTGAAAATAATTACAAAAGGGAAAACACTTTTGTGGGGTTTAATTATCAGGAAACATAAAAATAAATGTTGCCTATGATAGAGTGCAATAAACTGCGTGTAACCGTAAGAGTGATGAGAGCACCGCGCAGTTGTGGTTGTTCTCTGCGGTCTCACAGCTGTTTCATGAAATATACTTTCTCGCGCTCATTGGTTCTTGCTCACATGATCTTGTACAGCTGTTTAAATGGCAGCTTGAATAAAACTGTCATTTAATATTAGAATAAGAACAATATTTTTTTTTTCTACATGTTATACCCCTTAAAAGTGTCCGCCTTATTTATTATTCATTGTAAAATTGTCTTCATTTTCCATTAAAGATAGTTGACTTGTGAATAAAACTCTATTTTTGGGAAATATATTTTTGCACCTTTCCCCAATGCGCAGTACCTGGTGTTCCGCGGTAAGTCTAGCCAACACATATGTATATCTTCTTATATACCCAAGAGGTACATTATAGCAAAATTTCAAGGTGCATAAAACACTTCATGAAACGTGCCGTTACTGGCTCTCGGACTATAGGGGCGGGTGCAGCCCCCACCAAAAATTTATATTTAATCGTTAAAAACGTGTCATTGTTGGCTAACTATTCCATGTTCTAGGTTGTTAGTATTCCATACCCCCGGTGCTCCCAGCTCCCCGCGAAATTACTTCCTATATAAGCCCCTCTTGAGTCTAAAAATTTTTGTGTATAAAAAGAATAATCGCTCCTTCGTTAAATGCACTTGAGTTCAATCTTAACATAAAATTTGGTAGGTATTTAATATTTCCACAACATTAGAATGAACAATTACATAATCAGCAAAACTAGTGAATGGTGGGGGTTTACTTGTATTACCTTACCTTAGTTTTTTTTTTACCTTGCACCGACTTCTGGGCCATTAGCGCCGACTGGTGCAGCGAGGAATTTGAGAAAATTCCTGCCGCCGGTGGGACTCGAACCCGTCATCCCCGACAAAGTTAGTAACCGAAACTCTTCTACCTGCCCAGTGAGTATGGTCTGTTCACAATCTGTTTGAGACTGGTGACGAGTGGACGCCTCACTTCTAAAACATATTGAAGGGAATAAGTGCCCCTGAAGAGGCGTGAAAGAAGGAACGAAACCCTGACGGGCGTAAATAATAAATATTTTCGGTCTCTAGGGGTTCTGAAACGCAAACTTTTCTAGTCGGCACTTCCGGATTGTTTCATGAGATCAACCTTATAAGCGGGGTTCCTCCCTCCCTATGAAGGGAGGGAGGAACCGCGCTAAAATACAGAAGTTTAAATCGATAGTTTACTCCTTTACCAACCCCTGGTCTCCAAAGAATTGAAAATAATTAAGAAATATTTTGGATTATATCGAAGCCATGGCCAAGTCTTGGTTCTTGCGCAGTTTCTCGGCATATGATTTCCGGATATTCTCATCATTGGGGTCTGCGAAATCAATAATAATGGCTGTCTTATTTCTCTTGTCAATGATAAGATTGTCCGGTTTATTGTTATACCAAATGACCATCCAACATACCAAATTTTTCTGCTTGATGATATATTTTGGCCATGTTATTATGTCGCAGAGGGGGGGGGGGGGAGGTCGTAAAGCACCACAATCATCATGGCAAAACTTCCTCAGCATTATCTTATTATTTCGAAATCCGGAACACCAGGTAATTACGCATTGTCACAGCAAAAGGGTTGTGAGGAAGGAGATGTGACTTATTTCTCTCATCCTCTCTCTTTCCTGATTATGCTTTTGCATTCCTTCTACTAAGGAAGGTTCTGTTATTTACAGAGGTTAAATCCTTGGGTTGGGAAAATAAGCTTTCGAATAGATATTTGTGACGGCAATTTGTAATTTAATTTGTGCAACCTTTTTTGCCTTCGATGAACGGAAATTCAATATGTGCTTTTTAAAATGTTTAAATCGCAGAAAAAAATTGCATAACAAGCAAAAAAGGCAAAAATAGGCAACGGAAGCCAAAATAGGCAGAAAAGGCAAAATAAAAATTGTCGTTACACTTCCTAAATGCACGAAAACATATTTATTTCTATCTGATTCTTCAATATATCCATTCAGATAAAAAAGGCATTTTGCCTAACTTCCGGGCTCTACTCATTATCAAATATTATTTATATTTAGATTTAAAATCATTCATTGATAAAGTTGATAAATGTAAGAATCAGCTGAGGAATGTTGCTTAAGTCCTTAGAGCCTAGTTGTGTCTAATGGGGTGTTCTCAAGTCGAGGTCTAAGCTGTCATTATGTAACAATGCGGTAAGCGATCACCTTGACTGGCACATCTGAAACCGCTGTAATGCCTTCCATACTGGAATATCTTTCCGTTTTCATAGTCTCATGCATACCTAACAGTTTACAATACTCTTGAGGGTGTTCCTCTTCCTAGTCGGAGAGCTGGTAACGCTCTTTTCGTGAAGTGTTTTATGCACCCTGAAATTTTGCTATAATGTACCTCTTTAAATATGTAAATATGTGTTTCCTGGACTTACCGTGGAACGCCAGGTACTACGCATAGGGGAAAGGTGCAAAACAATATTGCCCAAAAACAGTGTTTTATTCAGAAGCCAGTTATCATTAATGTATACAATTGAAAATTAATGCAATTTTACAATGAATAATAAATAAGGCAGACACTTTAGGGGGTTAAAAAGTAAATTTAAAAAAAAGTTCCTAATTTTTATTATTAATGTTAAATGAAGTGCTTTATTCACGCTGCGATTTAAACAGCCTTCAATAAACATATTTGAAAATAATTACAAAACTGCAGACACTTTTGTGTTTAATTATCTGGTAACATAAAAATAAATGTTGCCTGATAGACTGCAATACACTGCATGAGTGAGTGAGAGCACCGCGCAGTTGTGGTTGTTCTCTGCGCTGTCACGGCTGTTTCATGAAATATAGTTTAGTAGATTCGTCCTAAATTCTTTCCGCCACGTTGAAATTATTCGATGGCAATTATTGTGAAATAAATGGTGAGAAATGTCACAAAAATGAAATTATTGTATAGAGATAATCCAGTAAAGCACTAGAAAGGGGTTGACTATAACCGTGCTTGCCGAAGCTCTACCTTCCCAAGACTCCAAGGCCGAGCCTTCAAGGCTCGAGGGAGAACCTTGCCGAACCTTCAGGGCATGATGAGGTTAGGCTGAAGCCTCACTCCCGAACCCTCAGAGCTCGGGCTGTAGAGGTTAGGTTCAAGGTTCAGGCCTGAAGCCTCTAGTCAGGGCTCGCTTTTAACAACACTATACTGGACATATTGCCTCAAGAAAATTGTGGATTTTGTATCATTAATCTCAAAATGTTTTTTACCAAAGTTAAACTAATACTCTTGAGCATGTTCCTCTTAGTATTGATTTTGCACTTGAGGAAAAGATACCTCTCGCAGGAGCTGTGTCTTCTGTACAATGCATTTATCTGATTTGACATGAAAAGGGAGAACAGTATCTCCGATACCGATGGATTATTCAAACAGGATTATCTCGTAAAATATTTAAGCTGAAACTTGGTCTCATTTTAAAGATAATTTAATAAGCTACAACTTTTGTATTGAGGTGTTTTTTCGTACAACGCTTCGTTTAAGAGATAAATTGGTATTACTCCAAAAAAAACAAACTCGTTTTAGTTTTTCTCGAAAACGAAAATATCGGCAAAGGACGTTTTGACTGAGTCTTTCGATTCCCCATGGATATACGAAGTCTGCCAGTTTATGACTGGGGCACTCTGTATAGTAGAGTGAAGCGTCTAGCATTAAAAATAATTAAAAGCCAGCAACAACTTGTTTGAAGTATAATGGTATATCATTATGAGGCATAAAGTTACAATAACTTCCATCTTCCTGCATCCCCAACGGTTATAATATCTACATTCCGGAACATGTGGATCATACTTACACGAGGTCTTCCTTAATCTTACTATGATCCATCTTATTGTCCCACTAGCCTTGTTTCTCAATCAATGGAGGAAGTTCAGTCTTAGAAATATCAACCCAACTTCCTTTAGCGTGGTTCCTCCCTCCCGCACGTTCATAGGCAAGCCCGCTTATGATATTGAAGTGACGATTAGAACATTTTACTATATATATATATATATATATATATATATATATATATATATATATTAAAACCCGATATTATTTTATTTTCAGCCTTCTACATTGGACACGATCCGATCCGTTTATTAAATTACTTGGAAAGATGTTTATAACCATTCATTGCTTATAACCTTCTAGGTATTTTTGTTATCAATAATTTTAAAATATGGATACTAATGCTTCTCTTATCGTAGTTTAACAGTTAAAAATTAACTGTAACACTAAGATTTATTTTTTCGTTGACTGATATACTTCCGGAAGATTGATTGGCCTCTCAACTCCTCCTTCATACCTTCAACATTCAACCTACCCCAACATCTAAGATTTCTATGCTTGTTAGGTGGTATTTCTTTAATAATTTATTTTCACTTCACTACGAGGTCATTATTGACAAGCTGTGACTAGATCGGATCGGGTCGGGTCGGGACCAATGTAGGCACTCATGTCGGCCGTTGTCCGTCAAACGAAATCGGATTGGATCGGATCGGGCGAAATACAAGTCCAATGTGAAGGTGAAGCTTAAGCGGCCCGAGAACGTATTCGCACACTAATGTTAGGCCTACAACATGCCAAAGGTTGCGATTATACAACATGGGTGATGTATGCAATACAACATGGATCCTGTATGAAATACAAGATCCGTCCATCTCTAGGCAGTTTAGTTTAGCTAGGCAATGTCCTTGAAAAAGATCAATTTCCCCTGAGGCGAAATGGAAAAGCTAAATTGATCTTGAAGGCGGATCATCCCGTTAGCCACACCCGATCGTGATTAATGCTCCGCTTGTCGACTCCATTCGCATCGGCTTCATGCAAGACTATTCTCTACTTACAGAGAGAGTATTAACCTATTTCTTTGTTAAAAGTCTGCAAGGAGTGACACCGGCAGCTGGCTCGAACCTCATGAATTATAACCAACTCGCTGGAACTGCGTTGTTTTAGCGTGATTCCATTAAATGTTTGTCCCTCGTGTGATTGGGAAAGTTTAGAGTAAACTAGAAGCAATTTAAAAATAATCAAGAAACAAAAACAGACAAAAAGACCCTTCAAATAAACGAAATCAATTACTTCAAAGTTTTAAGCACTTATTTCTCCAATTGACATCGCCTAATCAAAACATTCGCCAAAACTTCTAATGTAGAGCATTTAGTAAGCTTTCGAATGGTATTTTTCCGCTTAACAAGATTTTCAATCGTTTAGGAGATATATACGAAGTTCCCACAACTTTTTATGTCTATTAATAAAATATTTTATTCTAATTCTTCCTTAACTCCAAGCGTAACAAAAATTTAAAAATATTTGTTTATATGAATTTCAAACATGCAGAAAAGGTTTCAACTGAATCCCATAATTCTAAGTACTCTAACCAAAAAGTTTATTCGACAATTATTCCATTTTTCTCGAAAACGATTAATGCTATTTCCTTAAAAATGGTTTGATTCGTTTTTCTAGACCAAGAAACCTATAAAACGAGTACTTGCAAGCATATGAAGTAAGCGTAACGACTTTTTTCGCGGGAATTTCGCTCCAAAAACCATGTTCCGGTGGACGGATTCTGCAGGTTAACGACCTTGACCTTTTAAATTAGACGAAAGATTTTTGTACCATGTTTCATCAAAATCCGACCATTATTCACTGAGTAGATTTTTCTTCAGGTCGGATATACTTCCGGAAGATTGATTGGCCTCTCAACTGCTCCTTTATACCTCCAACAAGTTAATCGAAGGTTTCTATGCTTATTAGGTGGATTTATTTAAATGAATAACCAATTTTCACTTAATGGCAAGTTCATTACTGACGAACTGTCGGTCAACCTACATCGGATTCAATCGGATCGGGAGAAATACTGGTCCAATGTAGGTGCAGCCTTGGGCTTACAACTCATTTTTCTGCCCAAAATTTACATGTCCTCATAAAAGGCATAATCTCGAAAATGTTAAAAGATTTCGTTGTAAGTGCAAGGCTGCCATTTGAATGCTTAATAGTATAAACAATTATAATCGTGCGACCTGTGTAGGACGATATCATCGGGAGCAAGCTTTTTCGTTTTCTTGTCCATTAAACCTATCAAAGGATTTATCATTTTTCCCTGTATGTGCAAGTGTATTCTTTTTTAAAGTTTTTAACAATAAAACGAATTTGTTAATATAACCAGGCAATGGTTTGACAATTTGGTGTTCCTTATGAACCATTTGAATTAAAAATCTAGAAGTATTGGCTTATTGCCACAGTAGGGTTGCTTAACAGTGTCCAGTTTTATTCGGCAGAAAAAAACCTTTTTTTACATAGAGCCGGCTGGTTATTTATTTAGTTTAAGCACATTCTTTAGCAATTAACTAACCGAATAATGAATGTGCTAAGTAATGCGGATCTTGCGTGACGGACTATTCGAGACTTGACGGATAATTCTTTTTTTCAGCAAGCACTAACTCTTCACTTTCTGTATGCCTTAATGACCCTCAAAAGAACTAGCGTTTCTTAAACTAGAAAGTTTAGCTGGAACGAAATGATGGGCTAAACTTAAATTGTTGTTGTTTTTTTTTCTGCAACTCTTCCTCCAATAGTCCTGTGCTGCTATAAAAGAATTCAGAAAAAAAAGAGAAATTCTTTATAATCTTAAGTGGGCAATGTATTTTTTAAATGAACCTTTACTAAAATATATGAATAATCAAATATAGGAAAATTCATATTTTTAACCTTACTTATTTTCAAACTTTTGTTAATATTTCTCACATCCTTTTCTAGTTTAGCGCTTATTCCACCTGACCGAACCTTGACTCAGTAAATGGAGAATCAAAGTTAATCCACAGGTTAAAGAAAGTCCGACAGGTTAAAGCAGGCCATTCATGTTCCGACTTGCAGTACGACTTAATGGGACTACTAGTTGGATATTCAACTCCACTCACGCTCCGACTTGCTATCCAACTAGCGATCCAACTTTAGTCCTAGCCTCCTTTCAGGACTGTGTACGTCGCTCACGAGCCGAAAAATGTCCGAAGATGCCCGAAGGTCAAGTACTGACTGAGCTAAGTTGGACGACTTTGATCCGACACCAACACTCACGTTCCAACTCCGTCACCAGTCGGGTGTCGGACCTTCGAGCCGTCCCTCTAAATGTTCCGACTTGTCCAACAAGTCTTCCGACAATGCAACAAGCCCATTCATGATCCGACTAGTGGTCCAACTTCGGAAGTCTGACCACTAGTCGTACTGCAAATCGGAACGTCAATGGCCTGCTTAATGGAGTGTTTCACTATTTAAATATTCACTTCAAGGCAACAGTGATTCCGTTACAGGAACCGGTTATTCGAGCATCGTTCTTCCGTAGTTGCTTCTGACACTTTCGTGACTCAGTCACTATTTGAGATTCTTTACTCCGAATATCTTTAAAGAACATTTTTTCGATTTTTAAAGAAAACTGTAGTGAGAAATCTAGATCAAAAGTATTGCAACTCTAATAGGGTATAAAATGTTAACAAATTTTCTGGTCGATTAAAACAAATTGAATAAAAAGAAGAAAAGGTGGTATATATATATATATATATATATATATATATATATATATATATATATATATACTTGTTTTTTGTAGCCAATAGGTCATAAAAACACTCCTTTCACTTCCTGTATTTTATTATTACAGGAAGTGAAAGGAGTGTTTTTATGACCTATTGGCTACAAAAAACAAGTATATTGAAGTTTAAGGTCAACAATGGAAGAAAAAGTATATATATATATATATATATATATATATATATATATATATGTTTGATGTTATTTTTCGTCGCTGGGATAGTATTTTTAGATGGAACGGCATTTTTCTCCAGCGGTGGTACTCCTCCTCACTTGTTCCCGGAATATTTCGATGGATTCATCTCCATCTTCTTCAGCCAGGTACTTGTTTCTTCCTCCTTTCCCTTGGCTACCACCGAGGAAGAAACAAGTACCTGGCTGAAGAAGATGGAGATGAATCCATCGAAATATTCCGGGAACAAGTGAGGAGGAGTACCACCGCTGGAGAAAAATGCCGTTCCATCTAAAAAAAAAAATATATATATATATATATATATTGCAGTCGTTTATTCATTTTCTAGCTTTTTCGAGGATTAATTGGCCCCTTGCAGGCTGTAACAAATTGTTTTTGAACGAGGATTTGTACGTACTAAAATCCTTTTAATCACCGGTAAAAAAGAAAATAAACAAATCTTACGATTAAATTGCTTGTATAGAATTACTTGTGAATAAACCGTTGTATAAAATAGTCCTGAAAGGAAGTATACGAGCACTGGCAGATCAACGGAAGGGTTGTCTATAAGAGGGTCTTATCCTATTTATACTTCCTTTAGAATGTTCGGCAGCTAAATATAATGTGTTCATGAATAGCGTGATCAATTTCTGTAATGTTTTCTTCTGAGACGCCTGTTTTGAAAAAATTGTATTTTCTACATATTTTTTTTTTTATATAAAGCTGAATGTGGGAAGGCCTGATGTTCCAAGAAGTCAAGACATCTTCTTCGAACATCAGTAGTCACAAACTCGCATCGACTGCTTCCTGGACGACACAAAACTTCAATATAGACCTTACACTCCGAAAGAATAAAAAATCAGACCCACTTCAATATACAAATTACTTCAAAGAGTGCCTGAACAAACACTCAGACTGTCTTACACGGATCAAAAACAAAAAAGTCCGTCACGCAGGAGCTGCATAACTAAGCACTTTCCTCAGAATTTGGGTAGTGTAGACTGCTTTCCAGAACAATTTGCTTAAAATATCCTACATAAATAGAATAAAAACGTGAATAGTTCTCTTTTAATTTTGTAATGAGTAACTGATCAATTATTAATTTGCTTCCAGAATTATGTTTACACAAGGTACCTACTACACTACGTAATAAATACAAAAAACCTCATATTATATCATATTATTTGATCTAACGCAGGAACAGGATACAGTCACTCCAGTGGTAGAAAGCGCTCCTTGCGGCGGTTTTGTGAACCTACGTCTGGCGGGCTTTTCTACTGAAATATATTACAAATTAAACCCCCGCTTTCCGATTGACCGATTCAGCTCATTTTTACAACACTTCTTTCTCATGAGTTACCCACGACGTATACCGCGTTTCTTTACAATACAGCAGAAAATACGACCGGTATGAGTATATTAGGAATTTGGGTCCGGAGTAAACCCCCCCCCCCCCTTCTAATGAACCGATTAAGTTTATTTTTACAACACATATTTACCTGTAGATTACCACTACGAATACCGAGTTTCGTCGAAATATACCAAAAATCACGGCTGGTAGTGGCGAATTGGTATTGTGGGTCCGGAGTAAACCCCCCCCCCCTCCTAACGAACCGATTTAGTTTATTTTTACAACACATATTTACCTGTGGATTACCACTACGAATACCGAGTTTCGTCGAAATATACCAAAAATCGCGGCTGGTAGTGGCGAATTGGTATTGTGGGTCCGGAGTAAATCCCCCCTTCTAATGAACCGATTTAGTTCATTTTTATATCTCACTTTTCTCTCTATATTACCACTACGAATACCAAGTTTCATTGAAATATAACAAATATTACGGCTGACATAGTCAAATTAGTGTTTTGGGTTCGGGGTAACCCCCCCCCCCTTCCGGTGGACCGACTTTTGTGGTTAACGAACTCGTTCAATCGTTTGCTAATTGAATGATATATACCAAGTTTCGTGACGAAAAAACCAAAACTCTGGCCGCTATCGTGTTAACAGACACACACATATATATATATATATATATATATATATATATATATATATATATATATATATATATATATATTTATATAGATATAGATATATATAAATTTTAACGGGGGTCATTTTCGGTGTCTACTAGGTCTAAAGATTTGAAGAAATTTTTCAAAAATTCCGTCATGAGTCCAACCTCAATAGCTACTTTCCTTCGGAGGAAAGTGCTAAAATGGAGTTGAATGTGCAACTTTCATAGAGGCCACCTACACGCTCCTGAAGTTTTGCCATTCGAATTCGGGACACCCTGAATATTTGTCTGTTCGTACTCTCCTCTGCTCAAAAATGGTCCAATTTTGATGACAAAATCTCTTTGAAATCCTCCCAATGGAGGGAGGGAGGAACCCCGTTAAAATGGAGTACTTAGTCATTCCCTACAACAGGGAGAGATAGATATGTTTTATTTTGAACAAATATAGCTATAGAACTTACACCTTTGTAGTGTTACTCTCAAATCAACTGTTTGGCCAAAAATCGCGTTTGAGCTATCTTAAGTGTTACAGCCAGTGTCAGTGACTTCATAAATTCTAGGGCCTACTATGATTTCTCTGATGATGTGAGAGTTGAGGAGCCTTCAGATTTCCGATCAGAAAGAATGATGAGAGCGGTGAAAGACTCCTCCCTTAAGTGGTAGTGAACGATGGCCGGCCTTTTCCCCAATCATCCGTGTCCTCATTCCCATATGAGAGAAGGTTAATCTTGATTCAGTATCCTGTAGTATGGATATCTCTCACCGACCATGATGACCAATTCGCAGGCCGATGATAGTCGGAGAACTGGATGATCTTTGGCAGCTGGGTGTTTATTCGGACATGAGCATATCAAAAAATTTGGCCAATTCTACAAAATTTGAATATGGTTGTAGTAGTAATGGAGTCTCCTGTGTTATCGGCAAGGAGGTAGATGGGGGAGGTACACCACCTCTATGGAGGCAACCTCCATGGTGAGTCTCCGAGGTCTCCTGGTAACATGACATCATAGGGTATAATGAGGGTATAATGAGACAGGTTACAACAAACAGTCTCTAAGATAGTTTCTTCCAATAGAACGGTGGTAGATGAACTCTAAAGACCTCCGGGAAGTGCTGACGAATTGCACGTAGAGTGAATACAATGCAAGAACTGCAGTACGGGACGCACGTACTCTTGGTTTTGTTCGCCGTCTCTCATCCTATGCAGAATAGGTTAGCGGTACTCTTTCTTTACACCTTTATATGCTCTTCTTCAGCTCTTAGAGGCAGCAATAATGTACTTCGCTGTGCAGTAAAACCTCCTTTACCAGAAAATCCGGGTTAAGAGAATGATTGAAAAACGGGGAAAACCCCCCATATAAATCACCAAAATATTTTTAATGGAGCTTAGAAACTATTATCGACACGCTTTAACCTAAAAACACACAAACTGTAATAGCCTATGTATTTGCACTGTACTCAATATAGCTACAAACTATCTGTAGTAAAAAGGCAGTGAGCTTCTGCTGTCTCAGTTCAGTGTATCGCTTACGAGCAGCGCGATCTCGCATCTCCTTCAACATTAGAATTTCATTTGGCAATGTTTTGGTTTGACTCTCGAAATACACCTTCTATTTCTCAATGCTGGCAGCTGCTTCTGCATGGGTCATAACCACCATAAACTGTCTGCGTTGAAACAAAAGTCTTCAATGCGTTTTCTGTTCTTTGTCCCATCAGATACGGTTCCTATCCGATTCCTACTCCAAACTCAGCAGCAATGATCTTTAACGATTCTCCCTTGTCAATTCTTGGCAATGCTTCAATCCTTTTCTCCATAGACACAATAATGTTTTTACGTTTCTTCTAAATCTAAAACAATCGACCGTAACGCTAAGAAAACTCTCACGCATTAACCTAAGAACAATTGCGTACAGTAATCCAAGAACACTCCTTTACATTAACCTAGGAAAACTGGCGTAATTTACCTACTGAGAAGACCAATTTATCCTCTGTAAAATCGGGACGTCCGAATTAAAGAGGGCCGGTTTAACGAGGTTATACTGTACATGTTTTTATTTTTTTTGTTTTCTTTAAATGTAATTAGAAGCCCCATAATTACTTCCTACTAGTCCTAACCAGTTAATGAGAAAATTCGGTACTTACGTACTAGTTGCATCGATCTCGAGAATTGGATCTTGTTCAGGGATCCGGATCATGAAATGAGAACTCAAATGGAGTTATCTCCATCATCAGCGCACGCGCATAACTCATTAGCTTTTTTTTTTTTTTTTATTGAAAAAATATTAACAGATTAAAATAAATTTAAACTATTTAATATTACATATTAAATAGTGCACCTAAAGATCACTACACTATAATATTGGTGCTATAATGGGGGAAAACCAAGATTGTTTATACGGGGGATAAAATAGTTCTGTTTGCCCGTCCACTGGCTCATTACCATTTCTATTGGTTCATTCCTATGGGTAATTCCATTGCTGTTCTTTCTTCCGTTCTAGTCATCGTTTTGTGTTCACTAACAAGATAGATTTGTGTTTTTTACAAGTTATATTTATAGTTTCTTGTTTAACTTCTTAGTGTTGTTTGTGTGGTAGTGTTCTTTGTGTATTTTGTGCTGTTCTTTCGGCAAGGAAAATGAGTACTTGGGATTTACCAACGACTGAAAAAGATGCCGTTGCATTTTTGCAGACTATAGCAATGAGAAAAGAGACTCTTTTGAATCAATGTAAAATTGCATATCGGCTCCTTTTTCACCGAAAAACCAGTGATCTATATTACCAACGTGTTGGTTTAACTACAGTTTCGATATAACCTTGAGCGAGCGTATCGAGTGGAAACACATAGCAATTATGCAATTAACATAAGTGCTAATGTTATACAACCTAGGAAACCAGTAGCGCTTGTGTTAATGGCATAATTGCTATGCGTTTCCGCTCGCTCAAGGTTATATCGAAACTGTAGTCAATTCAACTCGTTGATAATATTAGTAAATAGTCTTTCGGTCGCCATATTGCCACAGCTTCAATTGAGTTCTCATTTCATGATTCAGATCCTGAACGAAACCCACTCTTCGAGATCGGTGCAACTAGTACGAAATTACCTTTCTTCGCAATCAGCTAGTTTATGCAACAGTTACGATGAATGATGGCGGTTTTATGCCCTAAAACTATGTGGTGACTATGTGGTTTCATTGATAGCAGTACGTTGTGTAGACTAACTTTCTACGTCGTAACAAAGTAATTAGGTTTGCACAATGTTTACAAGATACGGAAGCCGGTGTAGGATAACAATGTTGATAGATCATCCTCCACGCTCTGATGAACCGAAGACTGCCTCAACACGGTGAGTCAGGTTTAGAGTACTGTTACACAAGTAGTAACTCCTGTTACTTTTGCTATCATTCGGGGGTATCATTTCACTTTTCTTATTCATTCTCTATAAACTAGATAACATCGCTTCACTTTATAATAACCAAAAGGAGCAAAATAGGTCTTTTTGCGAAGACCACATCCAGTTACTGTCGTGATTTTAAACAGTGATTTTGGAATCACTGATTAGTTTACAGGTTATCTAAAGTTAGAAACCATATTATATAAATATGGGAATCAAAAATATTTAAAATCACTGCAATCACTACTAAAAGTAACTTTTTTTTTTACTACTATATTTATATAATATGGTTTCTAACTAACTGCTAGATAACTTGTATTTGTAAGTAATACTTTTAGACTTGTAAAGCATAAATGAAAATAAGCAGAATATATTTCAGCAAGCAATATTTATTAATAAAAAGGTTAATATTATACAAATCAATGGTAATTGTAAAGTTTAGGGGGCCTTCCTCTGATATTTTTGTCCTGTAGTTCTATAGCATATTTATATTTTATATTTTCTTCGCATTGTGGGCATACATGCTATGAGTTTCCGCTCGCTCAAGAAGATATCAAAACTCAAGCCAACTCGCTAAAATTAATAGAATTCTATTAATTTTTGCGAGTTGGATTGACTTGAGTGTTAAAGGTTACTTTACTACCAGCAAAAACCAATAGAAGTGCCCACAGGACTAGGCCAATAGAAAACCTAATGAGTTATGCGCGTGCGTTGAATCACTGTTATAATCACTACTGATACTTCACAAGTAACTGGATATGGTCTTCGCAAACAGACCCTTCATTTTTAACGAAAAAAATTATTAATATTAATAGAAATCTATTAATTTTTGCGAGTTTGATTGACTTGATTGTTAAAGGTTACTTTACTACCAGGAACAACCAATAGAATTGCCCATAGGACTAGGCCAATAGAAAACCTAATGAGTTATGCCCGTGTGCTGAACCACTGTTATAATCACTACAGGTACTACACATTTAACTGGATGTGGTCTTCGCAAACAGACCCTAAATTTCCAAAAGAACCCATTTCATTTTGGAGAACAGCCTTTATTTATTTTGTATAAGAGTATAATTTTTGTACTATAAGATTATAATATTTTCCCGAGTTAATTTGATAGTGTTTCTGTTGTAGAGAAGGAGTTGGACTAACATGCTGCTGAAAGACACCGAGAGATTGTGCCGAGGTCTGAGGGTTCCTGGAGGTAGGGATAGGGATGGGAAGCCAGTGGCTATATACTCACTCCCACAGGATAAGGGGCAGCTGTTAGCAACAGTCAGATATCTACTATCCATATTCAGGTAATATACCTCATTATTATGTCTATGATAAAAAGGTTAGGTAACAGCAGGGCCACCACATGGGGGGGGGGACAACCGGGTACAGTTGTCCAGGGCGTGGGCCGATCCTCGCTAAATGGAACAAATGTATAGGTTATGAGCTTGTAAAGAATGGGCTTTAGAAATATAGACGAGCGTAGCCTATATTTATTGGAATGGGATCTATATTTTTTTTAATGTACATGAAGACAAAACAAGTGCAGTCCCAGAATAGTATATTTCATTACGAGTCGTAATAAAACTACAAGTACCGAAAGTGACCTTTGCTGCACCGATTGTCGGCTTTTATTCTCATTTCGCTCAAAACTCTTGATGAAAATAATTTTAAAATGTCCATAGACCTATAGCAAAGTACTAGAATTTTCATTCCGGCTCTGAGAAGTGGGGGCCCGTGATCTGGTCCTGGGCCCGGCTCTGAGATGTGACGGCTCTGGGTAACAGTCTTTGTAAAGTGATGTCAGAAGGCGCTTCAAAACTATTTGGAGCCCCATTTCATCATATGTTCTCTTTCTACTCTCCTTGCTGTAGGTGATCCATACTCAACGCACCCACTAGTAATAAATATCCTAAAATCAATTCATAAATTACATCAAAAAGAAATTGACCTTTGTCTGTGGTATTCATAAAAACGAGCAAGTATCTTTGGCGAAGAGAGCAGTTAGAGAGGGTGCACCGCTGCATAAAGTTCTAAAGAATGATTTGATTGCACATTCACGAGCTGTGGTTTGGGGGCAAGGATAGTGGGAAGGAGTGAGGGTTAATAAACTTCGCGAGATAAATGTTCTCAGTTGGCACAACTGTTCATGGGTGTATATAAGAAATAATTTCGAGGGGGGCTGGGACCATTTCCGGGGTATGAAATACTAACAATTTAGAACTTGGAATAGTTCTATACGACTAAAATGCTATTGCACCCAAAATAAAATATTTGTTATGACCTAAGGGATCTTATTTAAGTGTTTTATGACAGATTTTTACCGATCAAATCAAAATTTCGGGGGGGGGGGGCTGCATCCCCCTCAGCCCCCCTTATATACGCGTATGCAACTATCGTTGACAACTATTGTTTTTCCCCGAGTTAGGATTGAAAAGTCGTCGAAACCCCTATTCCTTGTGATTCTTGAATCACGTCCCTAAGAAGTAGCCCATTCTGGTTTTGAGGTTGAGGTGTAAATGAGATTCAAGTTGAAAGACTCTTAAAAGGGAATGGAAGCCGGAAAGAAGCAGGTGAGGAACAGGTAAACCCTGTCTAACGGAGCCCCGTTCCAAATACGCCGGCGGCCAACGGGTCAAGATTTTCGCCGTGCGTTCCTTTGGCCTACTTGGCTCCTTGCAAGGACTCAATGATAAATCAGAGGTGGTGATGGCTCTGTTTGCGAAGACAACAACCAGTTACTTGTGAAGTATCTGTAGCGATTATAACAGTGATTCAGCGTATGTGCATAACTCATTTGCATTTCTATTGGCCTATTCCTATTGGTTGTTGCTGGTATTAAAGTAACCTTTAACACTCAAGTCAATCCAGCTCTCACTATAATTCATTCTCTATAAACTAGATAACATCGCTTCACTTTATAATAACCAAAAGCAGCAAAATAGTACCAATCATGGGTCTGATTGCGAAGATATCATCAAGTTACTCGAGAAGTATCTGTATTGATTATAAAAGTGATTCAGCGCATGTGCATAACTCATTAGCTTATCTATTGGCCTATTCCTATGGGCAATTCTATTGGTTGTTGCTGGTAGTAAAGTAACCATTAACACTCAAGTCAATCCAACCCGCAAAATTAATAGAATTCTATTAATTTTAGCGAGTTGGATTGACTAGAGTTTTGATATCTTCTTGAGCGAGCGGAAAAGCACAGCACGTATGCCAGTAATGTGAAATAAATATAAAATATAAATATCTTATAGAACCCCCAGACAAAAAAATCTGTGAGGAGGCCCCAAAGCTTCACAATTACCATTGATTTTTATAACATTAACCTTTTTATTAATAAATATTGCTTGCTGAAATATATTCTGCTTATTTTCATTTATGCTTTACAAGCTTAAAAGTATTACAAATACAAGTTATTTGTATTTAGAACCCATATATACTTACTATATTTATATAATATGGTTAGTTAGAAACCATATTATATAAATATAGTAGTCAGAAAAGTTACTTTTAGTAGTGATTGCAGTGATTTCAAATACTTTTGATTACTATATTTATACCTGTATAATATGGTTTCTAACCTTAGATAACCTGTAAACAAGTAATAGATAACCTGCAAAGAACCTGTAAGCTAATAGGTAAGTACCAAAAACACTGTTTAAAATCACGACAGATAACTCAAAGTAACTGGATGTGGTTTTCGCAAAAATACCCGTGGTGATATCTGTATATTGAAGTTGTTACAAGTTTGTTTTTTTTTTTTTTGTTTTTTTATTTATTTTTTTTTAACGGCGTAACAACGACTGGGCTATTATCGCCGGGTGATCTACAGGTTGCCACTGTTTTATAATGCCAACAGCAAGTGGTGGTCACCCATTCAGGCCACGCCCGACGTTGCTTAACTTCGGTGATCTACGGGAACCGGTGCATCCAACGGGACAATGGCCGTTGCAAGGGTTGTTTTCCTTACTGGAGATATGTTAGAGGAAATCCTGTTTACTCGAAATTGATCGTAATTGAATTTAACAATAGAAACATTTCCGTCACTACGAGGTTTTCGCTAAATTTAATTGTATTTTTATAGCCATATTGCTCAGTGTTTCCTGTTTCATGCCTTGAATTTATATATCTGTACCCTGGAGGTAAAGGTCACCATGTCACATATTTGTAATTGTTCAGGAGAGCCAATTTTCCATAACTTTGAACTATTAAAATTTTTTCTTCGTGTCTTATAGAAACAGTTTAAAGAAAAGTGTTTGCATTGTTATTGGCATTGATAGGTAATTGTAAGTATTGATCATAGCCAAACAAAACCAAGTCCTCCACATGGTGTATTTTACCTCTAATGAAAACGGACATGATTTTATTTTTCACGCTCTTATTAGATGAGACAGTTAAAAATGAGATTATTATCACCGAAATGTTATCGCAGTCTTCCACCGACACCTACGTTTTTACTGCTGATGAAGGCTGCTATATAGCATGCCGAAACGTTCATAATAAAGAGTTTTCCGAACATCTGACGTTAATCTGAATTCTTAAAAAATATATAGGGGTATTTTTGCGAAGACCAAATCCAGTTACTTTTGAAGTAGCAGTAGAGATTTCAGGGCCGCCACATTGGGGGGGGGGGACAACCGGGTACAGTTGTCCCAGGCCCGGGCGCCGTGGGGGCCTCGCTGAGTGGAAAAATTGTATAGGCTATGAGCTTGTAAAAAGAACGACTGTCGGCTTTTATTGTCATTTTGCTCAAAACTCAAGATTCGCAAACTCAACTCGTACTCGCTGATAAGCTTACTGATTAGCTTACAGGTTCTTTGCTGGTTATCTATTACTACTTGACTCGTTATCTACGGTTATAATTCCTATTAGATAATGGGAAGCAATATTTATTATCATAATACGATCAAAATCAATTCTCTCAACTACGAAAAACGTTAATAAGCATTAAAGTTAACTGTTTTGCAGGTTATGAAGGATAACATAAACAATGATATTTGTAAACACACATATTTTATTCCTTTTCTCTCTCTCTCTCTCTCTCTCTCTCTCTCTCTCTCTCTCGCTACGCTCGCTCAAGAAGACATCAAAACTCTAGTCAATCCAACTCGCTAAAATTAATAGAATTCTATTAATTTTTCCGAGTAGGAAACCAATCGCTTTTTCTTTGTCAGGAACATTGCGAACTAATTTTAAAAGACCCATTTTTTCTCACTAACATAAGCAGAGCTTTTTCATAAACATAAGCTAATTCACTGTTGAAGGTTACTTTACTCCCAGCAAGAACCAATGCAATTGCGCATCGGAATCCTCCAATAGGAAGGCAAAGGAGTTATGCGCCAATGGCCACTGGATGTGGTCTTCGCTAAAAGACCCATATATAGTTTTGATAATATTTCAAATGAACCTAACAATCGAGAATCGAAAGCAAGACGACTTCTCTAAATGGAGCTGATTGTACGTGATGAGTTCTAGCCACTTTTCCCTAGGAGTTGTGTCCTACTTCAGCGAGACGTGGAAGACCATCTGTCACTCCTAATGGAATGGAGTTCTTCCAGCCTTCTTACAACAGACAGCGCGTACGGCCTCCTGTCACAATTTGATAGGTGAAACGAAGAAAGAAAAAGTCACATATCGATTAAGAAACAGACAAGTAGAAATGGATCTTATGTGACAAGACTTTCTTTTTATACAAACTACACATTTTCTAAAAGCTAGTTCTATTGTTGTTTTATTTGCACTTTTCACTTCAATACCACTTTCCGATTCTCTCCGTCATGTCGCAGAGGTATTTAATGCAAGAATGAGGTATAACTTATGTTAACCATATATGAAGATTAGACACTTTTTAGGTTAGGTTCTGTAGTGTGAATAAACGGTCTTTTGCGGATGCGCGTGTTCCTGCCACAAGTTGCAAGCTGTTTCTATTACCCTGGGCAAAAATAGCGGGTACATGTTTTGTCCCGCGGTCGTCTGGCACATTTTTGTCTCAGGCACATGTGGCGCGATTTGTTGCTAATGGTTTCCGTTCTGCGATTTGTGCCCGGTATATGTCGCAGGGTAGATTTGTAGTAATGGAAACGGGGCTTAAGTAGTAAGAAATATCGTGTTCGCTACTAAACATAACACTCTTAAATGTTACTTCTATTTCACTTTTATCTGGAGAAACAAACTCAAGGCTTACATCGATCGTTCTTTCACTCCTTCTAATAATAATTGATTTTAAACAGCTGGTTCCTACGTACCGCTCTTTAAGTGAAGCTCCTTAGCAAGCAGGCTATAAGGCCTCGGTTATGATACGAGCGATAAGCGAAAAGCGTCACATTAATACCCACCCATACACGAGCATTCTTTCCCTACGTTCTTTCCTTTCAGTGTAATCCTTACGGAAAGGCCGAGAGGATTATATTCCTCTCGTGGCCACTAACGGCAAGACTTTCCTGCAATCTTTCCTCTCAAGTTATCCCGCCGTTCCATCCGTAAGGAACGGCGAGAGGAATATAATCCTCTCGTGCCCACTAACGAGAAATAGCAATTCGTGAGGATTGTTGACTAAAATCTATCCGGCAGGAAAGAGTGTTCGTGTATGGGGGCTTTCCTCTCGCCTTCAGAAGGATTGCTGTCCTCAGAAGGGAAAGCGTGTCCTCTCATCGAATCCCGCAGGATTAAAGATGGACCGAAGGAAAGTGGTAGCAATAGCTGCCATGTCAGTTGGTGAATATATATTTATATTACATATATATATATATATATATATATATATATATATATATATATATATGGCGCTCCGGGCCAGTGTTAACAAACAGATAACCTAGAGATAACCCGTTTTCTAATATATATATATATATATATATATATATATATATATATATATATATTACATTCCATCAGTCATCAGTTATTGATTTCAAATTGTTAAAATTAATTTTGTGTTTTAAAATCAATTCATATATTTATAAAATTGTAATCTACAACAACAAATGTTTGTAGTGAACTTTTATGACAAAAGTTATTTGGATAACATTTTTAAAATACCTAACTTTATCCAAACATTTTCCTAATAGCCATAGAAATATTTGACGCAGTGTCTCCATAGCTATAAGTAAAGTTAAAAAGTCCGTCACGCAGGAGCTGCATAACTAAGCACTTTCCTCAGAATTTGGGTAGTGTAGACTGCTTTCCAGAACAATTTGCTTAAAATATCCTACATAAATAAAATAAAAACGTGAATAGTTCTCATTTTGTAATGAGTAACTGATCAATTATTAATTTGCATCCAGAGTTATGTTTACACATGGTACCTACTACACTACGTAATAAATACAAAAATCCTCATATTATCGTATTTTGATCTAACGCAGGAACAGGATACAGTCACTCTAGTGGTAGAAAGCGCTCCTTGCGGCGGCTTTGTGAACCTACGTCTGCCGGCTTTTCTATTCAAATATATTACAAATTAAACCCCCGCTTTCCGATTGACCGATTCAGCTCATTTTTACAACACTTCTTTCTCATGAGTTACCCACGACGTATACAGCGTTTCGTTACAATACAGCAGAAATTACGACCGGTATGAGTATATTAGGAATTTGGGTCCGGAGTAAACCCCCCCTTCTAATGAACCGATTTAGTTTCTTTTTACAACACATATTTACCTGTAGATTACCACTACGAATACCGAGTTTCGTCGAAATATACCAAAAATCACGGCTGGTAGTGGCGAATTGGTATTGTGGGTCCGGAGTAAACCCCCCCTCCTAATGAACCGATTTCGTTTATTTTTACAACACATATTTACCTGTGGATTAGCACTACGAATACCGAGTTTCGTCGAAATATATCAAAAATCACGGCTGGTAGTGGCGAATTGGTATTGTGGGTCAGGAGTAAACCCCCCCTTTTAATGAACCGATTTAGTTCATTTTTATATCTCACTTTTCTCTCTATATTAACACTACGAATACCAAGTTTCGTTGAAATATAACAAATATTACGGCTGACATAGTCAAATAAGTGTTTTGGGTTCGGGGTAAACCCCCCCTTCCGGTGGACCGACTTTGGTGGTTAACGAACTCGTTCAATCGTTTGCTAATTGAATGCTATATACCAACTTTCGTGACGAAAAAACAAAAACTCTGGCCGCTATCGTGTTAACAGACACATATATATATATATATATATATATGCATATATATATATATATATATATATATATATATATATATATATATATATAGATATATATAAATTTTAACGGGGGTCATTTTCGGTGTCTACTAGGTAGGATCGATAAAGATTTGAAGAAATTTTTCAAAAATTCCGTCATGAGTCCAACCTCAATAGCTACTTTCCTTCGGAGGAAAGTGCTAATAAAAAGCTGATATCTAAGAAGTAAGGACTGACACGCAATCCTGCAGACTACAGTGGAATCTGAGAGGAAAGACGAGCGCCCACTAACGAGAGGAAAATTAAACGGATTATGTCAAAGGGAGCCGACTGAAGGGATAACCCGACCGGCACGCTTTCCTTCCTTACCCATACACTGGCGTTCTTTCCGTGCGGATTCATCTTTCCTGCAGGAAAGAATGCTCGTGTATGGCCGGCTAATGTTAAGCTGGAGTGTAGTCGCTCATCGCTGAGCCCAGACATTACAATTTTTCTCGTCGCACGCCTCAGACATCTCGCGTGCTACAAAAAAGGTTACAGCCTATAATCTTAACGGATTTCAATAGATTTTTTTTTTTTTTTAATGAAAGCTAATAAACAACTTTGTCAATTCACATTTATGGTTTTTGTTTCCTTTCTTTAATAAATTACGTGGAAAGATGTTTATAACCATCCAATATTTATTAACTTTCAATGCTTATAACCTTCTAGCTACCTTTCTTAAAAATAATTTTAAAATATCCATACTAATAAATGAGTAAATTGGATAATAGTGAATGTGAGCTTTTAATTTCGGTACAAAGTATGGAATGGCAGACACAGTGATTATAAAAATACAATCATAACCGAGAGACTATGAGAAGAGGTTGGAAACCCATTAAACATGCAAGGTAAGATATTTTTATTAACTGAACACTTGAAATATTAATTTTTTAATTAAAAAACGTATATTGGAGTATGCGATGACGGTGACTAAAGGAAATAACCGCCCAACCGCTCTGTATCGTAGCCAGTGCCCCTCTTCTGCTAAACGATCTTTCTTTCCGTCGCTCATCGCTCGTATCGTACCCGAGGCCTTACAGCCTCTTTTGCCGCCACAAAATCTTTCAGAGCTCGACCGAGTTTCGGACTCAGGTCCTTTAAAACATGAGATGATTACTGGCAGATACCAATCACTCAAGCTGCCTTAAAGAAATCATATTTGGAAGATATTCAAAGCTAATGGTCTATGCTCTATTGGGATTCAATTTAACGCGGGGGTAGAGGGCAATATGATTTAATAAAGTTTTTTTGGGGGCAGACAAACTCTCTGGCTATCTGACGACGTCCTTGATAGTAAAAGCTCCTGGAACACTTTCATCTTCCAGTTTCCAATAGACAATGACGGAGTACCGCTTACGACCCGAAGATACATCACAGTCTCCCATTAAGGTCACTAGAGTCACAAGCCGGATTTCAAAGCCTTCTTATTATGACCGGGGCGTCGCTGCCTTTCGCTCCCACACTCAGTCCCACCAACGCCTTTCTAGCGACACGCTGTCGCCCGTTATTTTACTGTCGTCTTCCCCGCTCTTCTAATGTGGTAATGATAGCAAATAATTACTGATTTATAAATGTATAGTCTTCTTTAGCAGTGCGTATATAGAATATAATTTCGGGGGGATACTAAAAACCTAGTACTTGTAATAGTTAGCCGACTAAAACGCTAGTACACCCCCAAAAAAAAATATTTTTGTCTAAACTAAGTGATCTTATTTAACTTATTAAAGTTTTATGACACACTAGCTGAATGGCCATGCTTCATCACGGCAGATAGGTAGTTTTTTTTATTGCGTTAAATAATGTATCATCAAAATTAACGCTACTATATAATTTTTTGCAGTTTATTATAGCATGGTTCCCATCCCACTGTATTTTATTCATCAATTGATAAGTAATCAAAGAATAATGTTTCTTGACATTATGGCGCTCCGGGCCAGTGTTAACAAACAGATAACCTAGAGATAACCCGTTATCTATAGGTTACCAGTTACAGGAGTTTAACCAGTATACGTTAAAATTGGTTGTCAATAACAAATGAACGTTAAAATTTAAAAAATTATGTTTCCAAGATGTTATTTGGAAACATAAATTTTATTTGCACGCATTATTAAGAAGTGTTCTGACGGGGAATGCTGATGGGTGAGGAGGCTGTGCAAGGGTTCGGGATATTATTACCTCGGATGGACCATCACCAGGTATAGCGTAAACACTATGAGGGACAAAATAACAGTTTATTTCTAGTAATTCAAGGTCTGCCATCATAGTTTAAATTAACCGCAATTAAAAATAATACTATGAAATAGATACACTAAAAACTGAAATAGATATCAGCTGTTCTGTTATTGTCCCTAGCAGCGCATTCTGCCTAGGGGAGTATGCTCTATTTAAAACTAAAAATTCAAATCCCTATAAAAATACTTAAAAAGTTGAATATAAAAAAAACTTTCTTTGCGGGTGTTTACATCCCAAAGGGAGTATCCATGCAAAATTTCATATTTTTCTGTCGAGTGGTTTGGGCTGGGTGATGATATTCAGTGAGTGAGTGGTATTTGAAAAATATATAGTAGATTTTTACTGATTTAATCAAAATTTCGAGGGGAGTAGCAGCCACCTAAGCCCTCCCCTTATATAAGCCCATGTTCTTTAGTCAATATAGTCTATTTTATTGCTATTCTAGTTTGTTCAACCCAAAATTTAGTTATTGAGAGAAAAAAAAAATAGATAAAAAAAGTAATACGTAGTACTTTAGTGAACAAGTCCTAACTTTTTGAAGAACACGTTATTTCAGAGTAATCATTTCATGAACATTAATTGTTCATGATGGAGAGGGATTGGGGTACAAAAGACCAAACATAAATAAGTAACACTTAACTCTCCATGCCAAAGGTCATGGGTTCAATTCACACTATGGGGTGTTGGTTTTTTTTTAGAAAAAGGTATCAGCCCTTTCCTGGCTAGATATGGGTGTTACCCCGTCCCAAAATTCTTAGTTAATAATAATGGATGTTAAAATTTAAACAATAATTTTATTTCCTATAATAATTTATTTATTCCTTTTTGGCTTGAAATTCTTTACAAACATTAGCAATGATTTCAGCACATAGAATTTGTTTTACTTACACTATTTATTAACTTAGTTCATGCAAACTCAGATGTTACACACTTTGTTACCTGCTAATCGCCATAGTTGTGAGCTGATGTATATAATAAATAAATAAATAATCAAAACTTCATGTTTTCAGTGATGAGACTCGGCGAAATGGAATTCGGCTTGTGGTGGAGGGACAGACTGGGAACAGGAGAGGTGTCTGCAGCAGAATGCTGTCTGGTGCTATAGCCGAGGAGAACATTGCATGCTTGGTGCTAAGACCGGAAGCATTCTGGGATAAAGGGGTTGATCACTGCGCGAAATCTTCACCTGGGGTGAGTAATCATGTTTTAGCATACGATATTGTTATTTTGTAGAGATTTATTAATAGAGCAGTTCTGTAATTGCCTATATTACAAATGGTATAAAGAAATAAATGCTCTATTCAAAATATAAAAAGGTTAGTGCATAAATTATTTTGATAAGCAGTCACGGAATAGTTGGGATTCGGCTAGGAAAACATCAATACGATTTTTGTAAAGGTATGTATTAAAGATGTTTCAGCGACTCTTTGGTAGCCTTTGTCAGCAATAAGTGCCAGGGAGTAAAGAGAAACCAAAGGTTTCTGTTAAGTGATCATGGTGAAAATATAACTTTTGACTACAGGAATATATTTTTACTATGGTCATGGAAAAGCCATCACCCCTAGTGAGGGGGCAGGTCCCGTGCCTGTAGAAAGGACAGACCAACTTGTAAATACTGCAATGAGAATCTGATCGTTTAACATAAAATTACAAACTGCTTGGTGCTAATGACCTTGGCAGTAGAAGCACCTAAAATTAAAAAAAAAAAAAAAAAACAAAAAAAAAACGTACAAACTGCAGACAACTCATTAACTTAAATATTCTCCACAACCTACACCATGGGCATATATAAGGGGGGGCTGCAGCCCCCCCCCCCCCCCGAAATGTTGATTTGATCGGTAAAAATTGAATAAAACCCTTAAAAATAAATCAAATAAGATCATTTAGTTCATAAAACATATTCTATTTTGGGTGTAATAGTGTTTAAGTTGGCTGAAACTCTTCCAAGATCTAAATTGTTAGTATTCCATGCACCGGAAATGGACTCAGCCCCCCCCCCCCCCCGAAATTTTCCCAGCCCCCTTTGAAATTATTTTCTATATACGCCCATGACCTACACGACTTACAGATAGAAAGTAGCTCACACATTCATACACTACTCAAATATTTAAAAAGCACAAATTTATTTACCAAACTGTAAAAAATTCATTGAACTATTTCAACATTTTATTTTTCATCTAATTATCACTTGAAAAAAAAGAAAGAAAAAAATCAGTCCTGTAAGAGGCCATGAGGGCCCTGAGGGGCATATACTATAGAGGTATTTGATTCATGACCGTATGGCAAACTAGGGAGATAATGTCGTCAGTACTGTGCTCTGGCTGCCTGATTTTCCCCTTTGCTGCTTTGACTGCTAGAGTCATTAGCACCAAGGTACCCATTAATAAATTAATTAAAGGCTTGGTTGGCCTAGGGACGGTCAGAGAGGCCGAATCCAATGCAGAAACGAAGACACTACAATATAAAAATCTTTAGTGCTTGCTCGGGATTTGAACTCAGGCCCTCCAGCCTATTAGTCCAGTGCTCTACCACTGAGCTAACCTCACCCCATTATTACTTTAGTGTTATTATTTCTTTGTTGTTGTTTTTTTTACTCTATATTCTTTTTCACATTTTTTTAAGCTTTAAGTTCTTAATTTATTTATTTACCTTTTTTTTTTTTTCTTTTTGATGTAACAAACATAAAATGTGTTTGTCATCAATGTTGCGGAAATCAACAAATAAATAAATAAAATTTCTTATTCTAATTTTCCTCTATTTATTCTTATTTTAGATAATTTTGTTAAAATAATAAATTTATTTTTCATTTTCTATTTTAGCAGATAAAACGTATGTGCTGCAAGGGTTTCCGCATAATCCCTCTTTATCTGCTAATTGCATTAACAATTGAAAGTAACAATGATTTAAAAGGGAATGTTACTATAGAAAGGAAGGTAGAATGGGTCCCATTCAATCAGTGATGCTATTTAAAAGAACAAAAGAAATACAATACTCTCACCTTCCGTCTATTCCTATTCAATCCACTCTTATCTAATAACATATCATCTTGTGCCCTAACTTGTACTATTATCTATAACTATCCTATTTCTATGCTACAACGCACAGTCTTGGGTAAAACTAACCTTAGTTTACTAAACTAATGTTAATTCATTCTAATAAAAAATACAGATTCTTAACTACTAGGTCAAAACTGAGTTCTAATACATGTCTGAGTCCTAAAAATTCTGAGTTAATCATAATGGGCGTTAATATTTAAATAAATAAATACTACATGGACATCAGCTGTTCATTATCAACTGTTACAATTGAAAGTGTCTATGTGTTAAAATCTATATCCAGAAGACGTGCATAACCCATGTCAGAGGTCGCCCCATGGTCTAGTGGCTAACGCCTTGAATTCTCATGTGGGAGATAGGGGGTTCGATTCCCTCCAGCACCAGGGATTTTTCTCATATTCAGGGCATGTTAAGAAAAAATCCCCAGCTGTACCATGGATGTCGGCGCTAATGGCCCAGCCCAGATGTCCATGCGACGTAAACAAAATAAATAAAGTTAGTTAGTTGTTTTTTTTTAAATTGCTGTCCAATAAATTCAACATATATCATTTTAATGTTTTATACAAGTTATTTTTGTTTACTACTTTTTTCATATTTTTAATTAAATGCATATTTTATTTTATTTAGCATTTTGTGTTAACTTTTAGTTTTTCCAAAACCCTAACATATGTGAAGTTAAATGTCTGGTTATTTTTCTATGTCTGGGTTTGGAAGTTTTGTTTTATCTTTAATAGAGTAAAAACTATTCTTTTTATTTTTTTCCTCATACCTCCATGTAATTTTTTGTACATTGTTGCATAAAATTGTTATTAAAATCTGTATATTTTTTTTGTTTTAGCCAACTTTTATCCCTCCATCAAGATTGCACAAATTTATTGACCCCTCTCAATTACCTGAAGACTTAGGTGGAAATCTAGTCCATGATCGAGACCACTGGCTTCGAGAAAGAATTGTTAGTGCCATTTTTATGCCCATAATATAATTTCTATTTCAAAAATTGTTTCAGACTAACGTGTATTTTATATTATTAAAATTGTTTTAGAAAACTGATCTCTTTTTTCATGAAAGTGGCGAGGTTCAATCTGAACTTGACAGAGTGACTCGTCTTCTTGTTGGAGCTAAAGAAGGTACTAATAATGCTGCTCGCACAATGACCCAAACTAGAGCTACTTATAACAATACAGTCCAGGCAGCCACAGCTCTTGTTCAGCAAGGTATAGAATACGTTTTAAAACACTTTTTCTAGAGTTTAAATGAAATTAACAATAATATTTGAATTCTGATCCAAATATTTGGTCAAAGGAAGAAATACTTGCTTTCTTTGCACTACTAAATTTTTTACAAGCTTCATATATTTTATTCTTTTGGTTTTTCCATTTTAGCGTGTTTTACTCCCACCACATAATAAGAAAACCTGCTTATGACGTTGATTTGATGAAACAATCCAGAAGTGCTATGATAAATTTCATAATCAGTGCTAATGGCCTAGATGAAAAAAAAGCATTAAATTGATGTGTATAATTAACCCGTGGTGTGTATAAAGTGTCTAACAGGCACAAGGGAAATTTCAGTGAAGTAGGTTGGCAGCAGTGAGCATCTAGAGTCTAGATCATATGTGGACAACAGCCAGCCCACGGGCCAGATCCGGCCCACTGTAAGATTTTTTCTGGCCCAAGAGACATTTTGAACAAATTCTATGTTTGACGATTTAATTATAATGTTGTACCTATTTTTTTCATTTCATTTTTTTATTTAAAAAATTGTATTATAATAACATTGTCTTATTTTTTCCTGTCTGATATCTATTGCTAAAAATTATGAGCACTACTTTAAAATCCTACACGGCCTGCAAACGTATTTACACACTAAACTTTGGCCCACAACATGTCAAAGGTTGTCCATACCTGGTCTAGATGCTCACTGGTGCCAACATACTTCACTAAAATTTCCCTCGTGTCTTTCAGACACTTTATATACACTAGGCGTTAAACAAAATGTCAATTTTGTCAACCAATTGGCTACTTTTTTCAGCAAATTCGTGCTATAAAAATCGTAGTGCTTAAGGTTTGCCTAAAGGACTTTCAGGTACACTTTTTATAAAAATTTTCATAGGGAGGGTAAATTTATCCAAACTAATAAGTACACATTTTTGAAACTTTTGAAGTAAAGAAAGTATTACAAAAAAATAATAAAAAATATTTTATCAGCAGAGATGAGCAGTTTTGCACATTCCTTTAACAGCTCAAAAAACTTTCCAAATCACAATAAGTATAAAGTGTTCATTTGAAATTTTAATAAATTTCATTAAAAAAATATTGATAAGACCACCTCAGTCGTGGTTTTTTATGCCCCTTTGAAACATTTATTAACTGAAACATACATATTAAATGCTAAATTAAGTAATTTGTTTTAATTCAGGTAGAGCTCTCTTAGACGACCTGGGGATGGGAAGACTGACTGAAACTATCGGTCAGGATGTTCTGGACACAAGGCAAAGAGTTGAGAAGGAGGTTTCAACCGCAAGAAATAAAATATCAATGCTCCACACTGCCTGGGCAGCACTCAATAAGTCAATAGCAGATGCAAAGGTGACGCAGACAAGGTCTCTCTTTGTCATTTGTGTTTTAATTATTGTAAATTGACTAAAATAATCATTAGCACAAATTTGCAATTTTTTATTTATTTTTGTTTCTACTTTTAAATTCTTATCATAATCATCAGATAAAAGATTAAAGATTATTTCTTGCATTAATCATTGCCATGTTTAATATGTATCGTACACTTCCACACCAACAAAAATGTATGAATTTTGTTTAACGCCAATCTTTTTTTATTTGAATAATGTACATTAATATACAATAACATAAAATTTATGTGGAAATTACATTATTTATGTATGTATGTCCATTTAGAAAAAAAAAATTATAACGAGCGATCCCTCAGGCCACTGCACAGAGGTGCAGAGACGGAAAAAACCTTAAAACCAAAGTTGTTCAATTGTGTTTGATCTAACATTTTTTTAAGCCTAATTAGTTGTAGAATACTGCTGTAATATTTTTGTTTTCGTGTTTTATTAATAGTTCTGATCACAAAACACCTTTTGTTAACCATTTTCTCGCCGAATAAAGTTTGTATAAAGTGTCTGAAAGACATGAGGGGAATTTCAGGGAAGTATGTTGGCAGCAGTGAGCATCTATAGAACCTAGATGTTCACTGCTGCCAACATACTTCACTGAATTTCTCTCCTGACTGACAGACATTTTACACACAACCAGGGGTTAAGGCGTTTACACTCTGTGGTGGCTAGGGTTCAGGGTTCGATTACCACAGGGGTGGTGGATTTTATTTAGATAAAAAAAGAAAAAAATTGAAAGACATAAGCTGTTTCCAGGCTAGAAAGGATAGGATGTGGAATTTGACACCCAACTATTAGGTATTTGCGTCTTCTAGTATATCTGTTAGAAAAGATTTGGGTTCCATTTTACAAATTTTTTACTCATTTAATTAGATTTTGGGATGTCTGTGAGTTTCAGGGATTGGTTTAGTTCTTTGGGCTGTGTGTTATGATGTTATGTTCTTTATACTATTGTATATCGCTACTATATTACTAATACTACACTATTGCATAAAATAATTGGTTTCAGAGGCTAGAAAAGGGGGGTAACCTTTAGATAACTCATCCTACAAAATCTGAGTAATTAATAAAGAGACAACAAACTATATAATTGTATCTAATATGCACAAACATTTATTAAAGGAAGTAGAAAAGCTCGAGAGTGGAGTGAAAACAGTCACCGAATGGCTCTTAACCAAAGGGGAAGAGCTTTTAGCTAGTCACTGCCATGTTGGATTCGACATCACTTCTGCTGAACAACTGAGGAGAGAGCATGAACAACTGGAACTATCATGCAGGGTAAATTTTATATTTTTAATAATAAAGATATATGTGAAAAAATGTCCTATTTCAAGGAACTTAGCCATATTAATGTTATTCCTTATCCCACGTAATAATGAGTGGGAACCATATAAGAGTGGTCCTGTGATACAAGATACAACTAGCCACTTGTTTTAAAATTAAGTTAAGCAAAAATACTTGAGTACAATATAAATACAATTATTATTAAATAAATGCATATGAAATGCTTTACTTTTTTTACAGGAAACATACGGACAGTATGCAGAGCTTTTGCACAAACTCGATTGTTGTGGCCTTGAAATTCCAAGTGATCTCAGATCTCAGCGCGATTTTATGGATTTTGTAATAAGAGGATTTGCTTCACGACTCGAACGAAGAAGAAATATACTAATATCGTCTGCACGCTTCTTTAGGCTGGTAGCAGAGGTGATTATGTTTGATTAACATAAAAACATGTACTTTTTATGCTCGAGATAAAAGCTTATATATTGGGCTGATAAGCTGAGATATCACTTTTACTAGTTCTTATTGTCTTATGCAAGATTTTATAGTATCATTAATTATAACGGCATAATAATATCAGCTGACTAAAATAATTAGCATTTTACTACTAAAAAAAATTAAGCACTTAATTCATTGAAACAACAAATGATTATTTCCATTGAATCATCTAGAGAACTTCCTAGGTTCCTTCTTTGGCCAGAAGATTTCTACCAAATCCCTTCCTACATCTAAAACCTCCTCAAGTTAAAGTCCTCTGCTCTCTCCTGCAGTACCTGCCACTCCCATCCTCCTCATGATACTTCTTCAGCCTGTCTTTCATGCGTAGCTATTTTTCATTCATTCATTCTATCCTAATATAAGTATCAATATTATTTTTGGAAGGATGAATTCTTGTTTATGTAATTTATTTCACGAATGTGAACACCACCAACATGCTTCTATTCTACTCCAATTCATGAAACATACAATAAATAAATATTACCACAAAGAATGTTGATTATGGATTGATATTCATGGCCAGATAAGATTGTGATTTGTTAATTAAATTCCATATAGAACATTAATCAAATACTTATTAATTATATAATTATTATTTAATCTTGGCTACTCCTTTATTATTATTTTTTTTTTTGTTTTATAATACTTTGGATTGATTTCAGTATTTCCAAACAACAAGTGAGGTTTATGAAAAACTAGTCATGACTCCTGATGTGGGTATCCTCGATAAGGCACAAGCAACACTTCTTCAACTTCAAGAAAGCCAGAATACTATAGGTCAGTAGCATTGGTAAATTCTGAACCTTTCTTAATTTAGTATTCTTCTCTGGTTTCAATCTATCGATTGGTTTGCAGCAAATATTTCCCTCTTCTTCGCCATTCTATTGTGCTCTGGTCTGTCCTCTTCAGTTCCAAGTAGGTTCCGCATCCCACATCTTGCTTGAGATCTTTCGCAAAAATCTTCCTTGGTCGACCCACGGCATTGTTTCCCTCAATGCTACCTTCTATGATGTACAAGAGTCCTCCTTGCCGAATTAGATGCCCAATCCTTGGCTCTTCTTACGGTTATAGAGATACTCCTTTGCTTATCCTTTAAAGCACCTCTTTGTTTGTTACATAGGTCTCTCCAGAATTTAGTAATACAATAGTAAAATTAACATAACATTCTTAATGTACAAACTTTCTTTATTGGAGTCAAAATATTCTTTATTTTTGTACCTGTTAGAGTGTTTCTTGTTGGTGGTAATTCCTCATATATATTTGTTTAGTATTATATATGTTTAATATTATCTATGTTTAATATAGGCAATGTTTATTATTATGTTGGCATTGCTAGTAATCTAGTTAGCTGAGAAGCAGTATGACAGAACGTTCTGTTACTATTGTTTGTAAACCCTCAGAGTCGCATCAATATATCTCTTTTTATCCAGTTGGTTTTCTTCACTCCAATCTTCCAATTCAATATTTCATTCATCCGTCTTGTATTTTGTTGAAAGTATAAAGATATGGGATATCAAACAAAACCACTTTTGAGGTGATATCTTTAATTGTTTGTGGGAAAATTAGAATTTTTGGAAAAGTGTTCAGAAAAAATAGAGGGACATGACAATTTTTCCACACGTAAGCAAATTAAAATATATACATTTTGGCTACATTTTAAGAAGAAAAAGTTCTAAAACAAATTGCCACATTAACCCTTGGTGTGGATAAAGTGTCTGGCATACACTTCATACACACCTAGGGTTAACAGACATAAGAAGTTTTTGAATTTTTGTATATTATCTTAAATATCTCAAAAGCTAAGAAATTATAGTAGGTGTAAGTTGACCATTAAAAAGCCTAATAAATTCACTACTAAAAAGTTTTAGCCTGAAGCACTTTCAATAGGGCCACCTCAGTTGAAGAAAACAGTGCTTGAAGTTTTGGAATTTTGGAAAAAAAAAAAAAGAAAAAGGATTTTGAATTTTGAAATCTCAAAAACATATTAAATTTTTTGTTTTGTTTTTATTATCTTTCAGATGAGTTGGAGGAATGGGTTATGAGAGAAGGAGAGAAGCTATCAGATCTTTTGTCAATGCCTGTTAAAGATTCATTAGGTATTTCGCTATTTTCCTAAATAGTTTATTAGTATAATATACTAATTGGAGTTAAATTTACTATATTATAGTAAATTTAACTCCAATTAAGGAAAGGTTTTCTTTATTTTTTAAATCCTTAAAATTAAAATTTCAAAAGAGTTTTATCTTTTTAAAATTACAAAGCAGGTGTTCTTCTTGTGAATATCACTTCCATTATAATAAACAGAAATGCTACTCATCTCTGAGACCTAATATTATTTTCTCTGCTTTTTTTGGTCATAAAATAGATTTTAACAGACCACTGGCAGCAAATAGCATTAATTAAAAAATGGTAGTTTTTCAAATTCATAGTTTTTACTTTTTTCATGAATATTTAATTTGTTTTACTTGAATATTATTCAAATGTTGAAGGTTGAATTTTCATTATTTCTATATTTTATTTTGAAAATGTTAACAGGAAGAGAAGTGATAGTAGACTATGGTCCAGATATATCTAATATTTCTGAAATCCTTGAAATGTCCCGTGCGCGGTCTGAGCTTTTCAGAGATAACGTCGAATTACAAAGAATAACACTTCAACAGGCATCACATGTATACACGTATGAAAATGATGCTGCTCAAGTGAGTACATTTGGTTTTTTTTTTTTTTTTTTTTTTTTTTTTTTTTTGTAGAATGATTGTAAATATTTTAATTTAATGATATACATTCTATAATTTTAATTTTATCTTAATAGGCAATAATGTGGTTAGATGAATTGTTTGAAGTAATGCTTGAGTCGCATTCTGAGGTTGGGTGTGATGTCATAGAAATTCAAAGGCAAAAAGAAGAACAACAAAACTTTGAAGAAACAGCCAAGGTAGACTCACAAAGATTACTTAAATGTAATAATTACTTGCAGTATTTAATAGAAATTATTTCAAATTTATTTAATTGTCATAAGCTATGTTAATTGAACTCACAGAGATTACATGAGCTAACAGACCCTGGAGTACAGCAATCTCTCTACCTTTCCAGACCCCTGCTATGACGCTATTCTCGCACTCCTCTCTACATAAATGAACACTTTCATATAATTTCCTTCCTTAAAATTTCAAATTTTAGGAAAACTTTATTTTAAAATGTATTTACTTTTTCTTTTTAGCTCTGAGTATTTAGTACTTTCCCCGACCTGCCCCATAAATGCCGGAGTCCCTCAAGGAAGTATTATTGGTCCTCTCCTTTTCATTCTTTACACTGCGGATATTCCCACACACCCCCAAACCCTTCTAACAACCTACGCAGATGATACTGCCATCCTATCAACTTCCCCCGATCCCTCAGTAGCATCCCAACACCTGCAGGAACATCTTACCGCTATTCAACATTGGAGTGAAATGTGGAGAGTAAAAATCAACCCGGAAAAATGTAAGCAGGTTACATTCACTCTCAACCGGAGATCATGCCCTTCTGTACATCTCAATAACACTCCACGACCAGTATCCAACGAGGTTCGATATCTAGTATTATACCTTGACAGCCGACTGACATGGAACCCTCACACGAGACTGAAAAGACAAGAACTGAACAAAAGATACGGACTGGCTACTTGGACCCTCATCTAAATTATCAATACAGAACAAATTAACGATATACAAAACAATCATTCGACCAATATGGACATACGGACTTGAACTCTGGGGATCTGCAAAACCATCCAACATCAACAGAATACAGGCATTCCAGTCAAAAGTACTCCGTAAAATTGTAAATGCCCCTTTCTACGTCTCAAACATAACCCTTCACAATGACCTTAACATTCCATTTGTCCTTGACCTGGCTAAAACCCGTTTCCAAATGTTCCACTCCAAATTGTCCTACCATCCTAATCCTGAAGGTCTATCCTTATCGTCCCAATCCCACCCAGACAATCCTCCCAGGCGGCTCAAGAGACAGTGGCCACGAGACAATTTACTCACCTAACCGTATCATGATCATTGAAATAGTTATTTAGACAGCCATGGAAGTGCCAACAATGGTTGGCTCCTTCCAAATTTGTATGGTTTTAATTTTTTTTGCTTTAACCGTTTTGTTCAATTTATTACATTATGTATCTGTATTAACAAACTTGATAATTGTACATATAATAATTTGTACAGATTTCAAATAAATAAGTTAATAATAAAAAAAAAAAAAAAGAAAAAAAGAGTATTTAGTATGAATTATGTAATTATATGCTCCAATCCATTTTTTTATAGTCTATATTTTTTAATATGAAAATAAAATTATTTTATGATATACATAGGTACTAATCAATGAAGTTAAATAAAAAAAAAAAAAAAAAAAAAAAAAAAAAAAATAAATAAATAAATATTGATTTAAGGCTTTAGATCTAACACTGGCAGTGTTAATTTTTTTGACCCAGGTACCCGTAATCCCTCGTCACTAAGAGTTAATTCCCCTGCCAACAAGTGATGAAATAAATAGCTAAAGCTTCCAAACTCCTGGAACTCAGACGTAGAGAGCCGGTAAAGGAGAGAGGGTCAGACTGTTGTGCAAATCCTTCGTGGTGGAATTAGGTCGGTGGACTGTAGAATGTGTTGATCCAAGTTTTTCTGTTAGCTCTTCGACTGTTACAACAGGATTTTCTTCTACAGTAGCCTACAGGAGTTCGTCGTCAAGCTCTGTTGGTCAGTCTGTACGAGGTTCATCTTCAAGCTTGCGGACTCCCGCTCAAAATCGTTGAAACCATTGCTGCATTTGTAGCTCACTAATGACATTTTCTCCATTTATTTCTATAAGTTGAAGCGTTATTTTCTCCTTTATCGAATTCCCAAAGTATAACATGTCTTGGGAGATCCATTTCAAATGAAATTACAGCAAAGAATAAATAAGTTTCACAAAAAAATCTAAACAAAAATAAATTGAAAGGGACGGAACATAAACAGATAGAATATTAAAAACCGACATTACTTACACGACGACCTGATATTTTCAGTCAATTTCTCTTTGAACCCATTTCTATAAATATTACAGAACATAAGCCACACATGAACATTCAATTCAAAACAGCTAAAGAGTTACTGTTAGAACTTTTGAAACTGATATCCTCACTATAAGACAGGTTCCACGAAGACTGGAAGCATGTCTGATAAAATCTTTTCTTCAAGAATGTTGTCTGTCATGCGACATGACCGAAAGTGTTCGGCTCTGTATATGTAGGTACATTCATTGTAAATTAATTAAAGAATATGTATATTAATAGCTGTGCCAGATACATATAATGTAAAACCTCTTTAAGTCTCAGTGTATCAATGTTTTAAATTTAATGTGTTTTACTATTTGAGATCTAGTGCTCTTCATTGTGTGTGTGTGTGTTTGTATGTTTTTTATTTGTATTTCTTATTAATTTTTATTTACAGTGCACCTATGAATTTGGTTCACAATTGCTAAGAGGTGCTTTGCTATTGAGGCAATCATGCAAGTTAGGAGAAACAGAGAACAGGCAGCTGTCTGAACGATTGACTGATTCTTGGCTCAGCCTTACGACAGCAGGCCAAGCACAGCTTACAAGGCTCAGAGTTACTGCTGTTTTTCACCGGGATATGGATAAGGTAAGGAAACTTTACTTACAACTGCAAGTTCATGAGTTTGTATTTTTATACATGAAAATGGAAAACATGGGGTTTATGTAGTTTTAAAAGACTTAAATCAGCTGAAACATTATAATGAAGTGAAATATTAGGAGCACCTTTCCTTTTAAACTTTATTATAACTAATTTAAATTTCTACTCAAAAATTTAGTGATAAAAAGATTCAAAACACTTTCAGTTAGAAAGACCTTATCACGGATTCTCAGGAGGTTCTAACCTTAGACGGGGATGTATCAGCCCCTAAACGCTCCGATTCTCGCTCTACATTCCGTGCTATTGGGCTATTCCTAACACATTTATTTAGTTTCTCTCTATTGTCTTTTATTTAAAAATTGCCCAGTTACCAGTTTGGGAAGACCTCATCCAGTTACTTTGAAGTATCTGTCGTGATTTTGGTACTTATGGATCAGCTTACAGGTTCTTTGCAGGTTATCTATTACTTCTTTACAGGTTATCTAAGGTTAGAAACCATATTATATAAATATAGTAATCAAAAGTTATTGTAGCAATCAAAAGTATTTAAAATTACTGCAATCACTACTAAAAGTAACTTTTTTTGACAACTATATTTATTATTTAATTGTAAACCTCTACGGCGAGGAAACATACGAACTGACAAGACGGCTAAGCAAGATGAGATGTAGAATAACGACTACTAGAAACGACCTCCAATTTTTACGCAGATGCAGGGAAGAAAATGTCATCCCACCTTTTCTAAGAATGAAAAGGACCCTCAAGACCACCAAAGCAGCCCGGATCTATGACAACATGGAGAAGGCGCTGCTGAGGGAAAGGATTGGAGCGTATCGACATCGGATGTGGAGCCTGCAAACAGAGGAAACTTTTCTCGCAGAGAAAGTCACCTCAACTGTATTTGCGGAGTTATGGGACACAGTGGACCGCATTACAAAAAGCAAAGCGGAGAAAGTGGGTTCTCACAACGCGGAGAAGAAGGACAAAAAATGGGATAAGCTGACCAGAAGAAACGAGCCAAATTTGATGGCCCTTAAAAGGGCCGTTGACAATAACGACCTTCAGCCTTCCATACCAGCTGAGAGGACAGTCATAGTCAATTTAGCTGGTATAGAACTGTCTCAGGCGGCTACGGAAATCCTCGAAAAAGGAATGAATTTTGCTGTGGCGCCCCACACGGACCCCGACAGAGGAATTAGTGACCAGTATCGAGGCCGCTCTCACACCTATGGTTGGGGAAATGGCTGACAAGATAAGACTGGAAGCTGCTCACCTCGTTAGTAAAGCCAGGCCACCAAAGGATAATTTAACGCCAGCCCAGAGACAAGCTCTACGTGACCTGAAGAAACGTGACGATATTGTAATAACCAAGGCGGACAAAGGCAACAGCACTGTCATTCTCGACCGAATTTCATACGACGAAAAAATGGAATCGCTACTAACTCCAGATAAATATGAGAAGGGTATCAAGGACCCCACCAAAAGGATCGAGAATAAAATTAAGAACATCTTGAAAAGCAGCAAGATGGAGCAGGGAAAGATTGCTGAGATGACCCCCGGGGATTCCAGGATCCCAAGGATTTATGGCCTTCCTAAGGTACATAAAGAAGGAGCCCCCCTCAGGCCAATTGTATCAATGATCGGGGCACCCACTTATAGAACAAGCAAGGTACTGGCCAGGGAGCTGAAACCATACACGGGCCAATCTTTCTCAGCCGTCAAAAATTCATTCCATTTGGTGGAGATCTTAAAAAACATCAAATTGGAGGAAAAGGATCTATTACTGAGTTTTGATGTGCAATCTCTTTTTACCAATGGCACAGGATTCCATCAACATTATTAAGGAAAACAAATTTCTGGAAGGCAAGATGATGGAACTAGCTGAGCTTGTGCTGACTTCTTGCTACTTCCAATACAGAGGAGTCCTGTACCAGCAGAAGGATGGTGTGGCCATGGGCAGCCCCCTCTCACCAGTTGTGGCCAATATTTTCATGGAGGACTTTGAAAGGCGGTTAATGGAGAAGACCGAACACAAACCGAAGCTCTGGCTAAGATATGTGGACGATGTTCTCGCAATTTGGCAGCATGGGGAAGAGGAACTTAAAAAATTCCTCTTGCTATTGAACAACTTGCACCCAGCTATCAAGTTCACCGTCGAGGAGGAGAAGGACGGAAGATTGCCTTTCTTAGACCTCATGATCATTAGAGGAAACAACGGTGAGCTGGAGCACACCGTTTATAGGAAGCCCACGGCCACAGGGAGATATTTGCACTCAGACTCACACCACCACCGGGGACACAAAATGAGTGTAGTCAGGACACTCGCACATAGAGCTGTTAGCCTGTGCAGTAACCGGACACTCCTGAAGATGGAATTCGAGCAGATGACCAAGGATCTGGTCAGCAATGGTTACGATCAAAAATTAATTTCGCGAACCATCAAGGATGTGGAAAGCCGACACAGGGAGGAAAACAGCCGGACAGACACGAAACAAAGAACCAGAATCTCCTTGCCTTACGTCAGCGGTGTCAGCGAGAGGCTGGGCAGACTCTTCAGAAAGGAGGAGATAGATGTCGCCTTCAAGCCTCTCAACAAGATAGGGGATTGTCTCGGGAAGAGTAAGGATAAGCAGCGGTTACAAGACCAGGGTGTCTACCTTCTACCGTGCGACTGTGGGAAGGTGTATGTAGGTCAAACAGGTAAGAAGGTGGCCACCCGGATCGGACAACACGCTGCTGACTACAGGCTGGGACGCACCAAAACTTCGGCGGTGGCAACACATGGAGAAGAGTGTCCCAAACAAGTATTATTCGACCGAGCCAAGACCCTAGCCAAGGAAACCAGCTTGACAAGGAGACTAATTAGAGAAGCCATCGAAATACATAAGCATCCGGTGAACTTCAATAGGGAAGATGGCCTCATCCTCCCAGACATTTGGCGGCCCATCCTTAAGAAGATAGAGGAGAAGACAGGGACTCAAGACGACCAGCGCCCCACACGGACTACCGACGAACTACAGACGACGGACGAACGAAGAAGACAGCCCTCGAGCCCTATTGGCCCACGGAGCCCCTACACCATTGGCCCGCATAGTCTAAGAAGCAGGGCTATAAAGGAGGGAAAATCCGGGAAAAATTCATTCCCTTGACAACCACCGAGGACGACACTAGCAGCCTGAAGAAGTCGGAGATGAACCCGACGAAATATTGCGATGGAGAGAGGAGCGACACCGCTGGAGAAAGAAGCCGTTCCACACAAACATGTGATACCCAGCGATGCAATTTAAAACAAAAAACTATATTTATATAATATGGTTCCTAACTAACTCTTAGATAACCTCTATTTGTAAGTAATACTTTTAGACTTGTAAAGCATAAATGTAAATAAGTAGAATATATTTCCGCAAGCAATATTTTAAAAATCAATGGTAATTGTGAAGTTTATGGGCCTCCTCACCGATTTTTTTTTGTCGGAGGTTCTATACATATATATATTTATTTTGCATTGTGGACATACATGCTATGCTTTTCCGCTCCCTAAGCTCGCTCAAGAATATATCAAAACTCTGGTCAATCCAACTCGCTAAAATTAATAGAATTTTGTCAGTTGGATTGACTTAAGTGTTGAGGGTTACTTTACTACCAGCAACAGCAAATAGAATTGCCCATAGGAATAGCCAATAGAAAAGCTAATGAGTTATGGGCTTGCACTGAATCACTGTTACTATCACTACAAATACTTCACAAGTTACTCGATGTGGTCTTCGCAAACAGACCCATATTTTTTTCTCAAGGTTCAGATGAAATTTTTCAAATTAGCTACAAAGCTTTATAATTTTGTTTCTATACAGTCCATCAGCTTCTTTGCCCAAATTACTGATACCCAACCTTTCTAGGCATCCAAGGTGGATAGGATTTTTTTTTTTTTTATATAGTGAGCATATCACTGAAATAAACTCGTCTCCAAAAGCTCCAAACAAACCCACATTTCCTACATAGGAGACCAAAATGCCTTTCATTCTGTCGAGGAGAGACTATTGGCTCAACCGAGTAGAATGAGATTAAAAAGTCATCTACTGAAGAATGCTTATGCTAAACTGTAGTATCCAGAATCAAACAGATTCACCCACAGCCATTCATCTATCTGCCTAAGACTATTCCTCAATAAATTTGAAATTCAAACTTCTACCTTATTCAACCGCAAACGAAGACACAAATGACATTACTCATCACTTATGAGTTAGTTTCGCTATTTTAGCTAAGAATATATTTCTGCCTTACTTAATTTCTTATTATATACAATAATTTCAGCATGCTTCAGAACTGAAAGAATTAATAGAAGCTGCAGAACTAGGAAAAGCAGAAGACTTAAAGGACCTCTTAGAGAGTAGGGAATCAGTCCTTCTCGAGGTTGCACGAATGATAAGATTGGCTAGGCTCCTCAAAAGCCGGTTAAGAGAATCTCTCTGTCCACAACAGTAAGTAGCTTTGATTATTCATTTCTGGCATTTGACCAAAAAAAAATTAATAAATTGTAAAGAGAAGGTGTAGATGGGTTATGGCTCTCCTCCATAGCCCTGAGGAAGGCTTGTATGTCAAGCCGAAACGTTGGCAGAAATAAAACTCATTTTAGTTATAAAATGTAGTTTTATTCAACATATAACTGAACCCTGATTATCTAGAGCAGGGTTTCCCAACCTTTATTTCGACAAGCCTCCCCAAACCAAAAATAATATTTTCATGTCCCTCTTAACTTTAAGCGGGTATGAAACGCAATTGTTCTACGAGTAATAGATGGATGAAAGCACAAGTTGTGTTATGACTTGTCGAAACTTGTATAGCAGGGATAGAATGGCAATTCGGAACAGTTAATGTACCTACGTGTTAAATACATTTTTGGGGGGGGGGGGGAAATGTATACGAAAAGATTACCCCCTCTGACATCTCTCTACACCCCCCCCCCCAAGTTGGGAAGTCCTGATCTAGATCATCTCATTCTCAGCGGTCAATTTTCTCTTCTCAATGATAATTAATAAATTGTAACAATATTTTTACTTGTTTTAAATTTACTTAAATTTTAATGCCCATTATTATTAACTAAGAATTTTAGGACGGGTTATCTATAGGTTACCACCCTTTTCTAGCCAGGATATGGCTGATGCCTTTTCTTTTTTCAAAAGAAAGCCACAACCCCATAGTGGGAATCGAACCCACGACTTGTTTTTAATGTTTAGTTCAAATTTAAATATATGATACATAGGTTCTATAAATTACTAAACAAATAAAATGGTTAAAGTCCATTTTGTGATCAAATTAACTTCATTTCTAAAAACTTTCTTCACAGCAAAAATTGGAGGGGGGGGGGGAATTCATTAAATCTCATCAAAAATAAGAAACTGAATGTTAGTGTGGCCTCGGGAATATTAATTTCCTAAAGGAATTACAATAGCTTAGAAGTTTTTTGAGTCCCGTGAATAGTTTTACTATTTGGACATGTACTTTTTTGAAAGCCTACACTAAGATGGTGCAAATCCTGTGAGTCGGAATTTTAAGCTAAAATACATTAAATATTGAGAAATAATATTATAAAACAATAAGAAACAACTGTTTCATGGTTACAAATTTACTTATAATTATTTTCAAATAATGCTAACTTGATAAAAATACTTTTAGATAATGAAAACATTGTAAATGTTTGTTAATTTGAGTTGTAAAATCAAACAGATTTCAATCAACTCATTGTCGACACTTACTTGTTTTTAATGGATGAACACCTATGTTGAGAACGCTTGTACACTTGTAGATTATCGAAGAGCATCTAAGAAAATCAGAAGTCTGATTCGAACGACTGGAACACACACATTCAATCATTGTGTGTAGACTGGTTGCTCAACTTCTGAATGAATAGACCTTCCTCCGTGGTTCTTATTCATTCCTGTAACCAATGAATAGAATGCCACGGCAGTTGTATATTTAATTTAGGCATTTTAATACTTAACACACAGAGAGTTATTTGTGTCTGATGTCTTCATAGAATTAAATTAATTTTCTTATTTATACTCATATAATTAATTTATATATAATTAAATAAGTAGTTTAGATATTGTATTTTTTATAATACTTTTGACTCTAAATAATTTTTTTGTCGAAATTGAAATTTTATAAAGTATGTGTAAAGTTCAAATCAAAGACACATGTCTTTCTTACTTTAATAACATTTATTTCGTATTTTTTATTAATTAAAAAAAACTTTATTATTTATGAGCAATAGATAAAAATAAACAAAATGCATATAAAAAATAAAAACAAACAGACAAAGTATAAATAAGAGAAATTTAATTTTTAAAACTAGATTTACATTTATTTATTTATTTTGTTAATGCTCAGCCTCTATGGCGAAAAGCATATAATCCTCAGTGTGAGCCGATGTAGGTGCTCCAACAATCGATGCCACTCCAAAAAATCATCCAAGTGAGTAGGTATGTTAAGTTAGATAGATTTAAAAACAAATAGGTTGAAAATAAATGAGAAATACAAGAAATAATTATATACCTATATATCTATAAAAAAAGAAATAAAATAAACATTTTGTTATTAAAAGGAGATGGTAATAAAATGTAAAGCATAAATCATTCTGTATAGCTGTGATTTTATTGTAAGAAGAAGTGAATTGGAATTCTTATGATTATGTGAACATTTGCCCCAGGTTGAATGTGAAGTCTATATTTTGTCGAAAATGTTATTGTTTTATACTAGATTTACAGATGTTAATTGTATATCTACGTTTCCTTTTTTTTTTTTTAAGTGCATATGCGTGTGTATTTAGTCATATAAGTACTGAGCCTATATGATTAATTTTAAATAATTTTGCCATAAATATGTGTGAATATATATAACACACACGTTTCAAATGAATCAAATTGGCTTAGTACATACATCTAATTTTAAGAATATAGAACAAAAATGGAAAATTTCACAAATAAAAAATGAAGATTTGCAATATACAAATAATATTTTGACACTAAAGGACATCAAAATCAATGTGTTTTATATATATATATATATATATATATATATTAATTTATAGATTTAATGTACATATACTATACGCGCACACACACAGATATATATGCTCAATTTATTTCTGAATATTAACAACATTTGTTCTCAGGGAATTGCAGGATGATTCTTGATCTTTGGTCTAGAGAGTAGATCTTTTGTTTGGAAATTAATTCAATATTGTTCTGTAGGAGTTAAATTTCATTGCATGTATTAGCTTTGAAATATCATTTGGTAGACTAACTTCAGTATCTGAGTCTAATTGGTCATTTGGTACCTATTCATTATGTCCAGACTAGTCTACGTTCATTGTTATTATAAAAATAGCACTAAGAGGAAGAACTTTAGGAGTTCTGGAGGAAGGATTTGTCGGGCAGTATGGCGTCTACATATAAATAGAGCAAAACGGTGTCGTGTGGGAGGGGGATACAGGTGGCCAGTCAGGGAACGCCGCTCTCCGAGGAATGTTTATATATAGTGACAGCAAATCAGTGCCACCATGTGAGTTTAAAACCCTTGACCTCTTGCAGAACAGAGTTTTTGTTGTTTTTTTTTAAGCTTGTCCCTCGTGTTAATGCTATTTTTTAGGGTTTTTTTTCCTTCTTCTTATTTAGATCATTTCTTTTTTACCCTTTCCACCAAATATAAAAATTTAACGGAGCGAAAGTCTTTAAAAAGCTAAAGAAATGACGATGGATCTTCAATAGTTACGTAATGGTTTATATTATGAAATTTATGTTCACTGAAAATAAGTTTAAAATTTATCTCATTAGTTTGGATTTAAAATACATACCTCACTTAAATTTTATTCAAACATGATTAGCACCTTATGATAAAAGTTTTGATAATACATGAACACAATTATTTTTACAAAAGAATTGTGATACAATAAAATAATGATAATTTAGGAAGAAATAAATATGTTTATTTGAAACATGAATCCATAAATTACTTCTTCAGGTTCAAGATCATGCATGTAATATATCGAGGGGGGGGGCAACCTTGATAGTCCAAGCCATTTTTCAAAATTTGAAATTTTTTTGCGAGCCACAATTAAGTAATTATTTTAAAGATTTTTTGTTTTTTTGTTTTTACAGAAATTATATTTATTGAAAATATATAAATAAAAGTACAAAATATGTGAATATATATTAAACATTTAACACATTTATTTTCATTCTCTTGATAATGAATGAATGAATAAGAGCATTTATTTAGCGACAAAAATTTACATGCAAAAACAAACAAGCTTAATGCCTAAGACAATGGGTATAACCCGTCTGCCAGGTTGTAGCTAGTTCTACTAGGATCATGCTAAGCTATGACAGCACAAGCAATTAGCGATTCTAATCAAAGCAAGCTCTTAATAAACAATATACCAAGCAGTAAATAAAATAACAAGCAGTGTAAACAATATACCAAGCATTTAATAAAATAACAGGCAGTGTAAACAATATACCAAGCATTTAATAAAATCACAATCAGTGCTGCCAAATCAAAGAAAAGAACATGCTAAAATCAAACAAATTCTAAAGTTATTAAAATTAAATATATAGTACAATAGAAAAAACTTTAATATATATATATTATATTAACCTACATATGCCGTTGTTCAGAAAATATATAATAAAAATAACTAGATAAATAACAACATGCAATTAAAACTATATCACGCTTTCAATCAACAAGAATAACAAAAACAAATTACTAAAGCTATATTCTTATAGTTATAAGCTATATATTCTCTTGATAATTCTTCAGCAAGAGCGATACAAATCGTTTCCTCCAGAATTTGTTTACAACGTTGCACTTAAGCAATCAGGGATTAGTTGGGATTGGGCTATGAAAACAAACGTTGCACTTAGTCTTTCACATTTGTTGTATGTAATTTAAAATACAATTGAGAGCCACAAATAATCCTTCAAACAGCCCCATGTGGCTCATGTGCAGCAGGTTGGCCTCCTGCGTAATATGTGTTATGTTTCATTGCATCAAATCCTTTGTCAATAGTAAAAAAAAATAACTTACATGGAAAATACCTGATAATCCTAAATGGCATTTGATGAAAATTTCCTAACACAATTTTATATCCTCCCCATAAGAATCATCATGGATGTCTATAAGGGGGGCTGGAGCCCCCCCCCCCCCCGAAATTTTTATTTTAGAATAGAAGTTTTTTTTTTACTGTTTTGTGAAAAATGTCAACAACTCGAAGAAATGGGATAGATTAAGCATCACAAAGCACAGGAATCTGTCAGTAGCCAACTTACACAGAAGCAGTTAATTCTTAATCCTCCTTCTCCCTCATTTTTAAAAAATTTTGATTATTATTGCACGGACATTAGAGTTACCATGTGAAGGTAACCGTGCTTGTTTCCGTTGGGGAGTAAAATCTAAAATACAACAACCACTAAGGTTAGGTAAACAAAGACAAATACACGTTGAAAAGAATAAAACTAACAACTTTGAAGTTTTAAGCACTTATCTCTTCGATTGACATCGCCCCACCGAACATTACAACAGAATCTTCTTTGTAGAGAATTTAGTAACCTTTCGAATAGCCACCTTCTATTTACTACGATTTCCCAACCGTTTTCGAGGTATTTTTGAAAATATATTTAGATATTTTTATCACCATTAATACAATTTGTTTCCATATACTTCTTGCCTCCAAACGATACCAAAGTTTAAATATCTTAGATTAGATGCTAATGACCCTAGCAGTAGAAGCACCCATACCTATAATAATAAAAAAAATAAAATCTTATATTAGATGAATGTCAAATACCAGGTACAAGTTTCAAGTGAACCAATCATCGTTTCTGAAAACCCAAACAGAAAATTAGTTTGGAAAAGTATTTGTATCAATTTTTCTCGTAAACGGTAACAGAAATCGCTTTAAAAATGGTTTCATTCGTTTTCCTACGGTAAGGAACCTATATAACACGTACCTGCAAGCATATGGACTCGAAAATGTAAGCGTTCCGATTTATTCACGGAAATTTTGCTCCAAAAACCACGTTCCAGTAAACGGATTCAGCTGGTTAATGAACTTCACCTTTCAAATGAGAAGAAATATGTTTGTACCAAATATCATCAAAATCGGACCATTTTTGAGCCGATGAGGAACATCTTCATAATTCAAACCCCCCCTTAAAAGTACTTAAACATTTGAATATAAAAAAAAAACTTTGTTAGCGAGTGTTTACATTCTAAACGGATTGTCCGTGCAAAATTTCGGTTTTTTTTTGTCAAAAATTCGGGTTATTATTACCTCGGATGGACCATCACCAGGGCGTAAACTCTATGAGGGTCACAGTTTATTTCTAGTAATTCAAGGTCATCATAGTGGAAATTAACCTCAATTAAAAAAAGTCCGTCACGCAGGAGCTGCATAACTAAGCACTTTCCTCAGAATTTGGGTAGTGTAGACTGCTTTCCAGAACAATTTGCTCTTTTAAATTTGTAATGAGTAACTGATCAATTATTAATTTGCTTCCAGAGTTATGTTTACACATGATACCTATTACACTACGTAATAAATACAAAAAACCTCATATTATCCTATTTTGATCTAACGCAGGAACAGGATACAGTCACTCTAGTGGTAGAAAGCGCTCCTTGCGGCGGCTTTGTGAACCTACGTCTGGCGGGCTTTTCTATTGAAGTATATTACAAATTAAACCCCCGCTTTCCGATTGACCGATTCAGCTCATTTTTACAACACTTTTTTCTCATGAGTTACCCACGACGTATACCCCGTTTCGTTACAATACAGCAGAAATTACGACCGGTATGAGTATATTAGGAATTTGGGTCCGGAGTAACCCCCCCCCCCCCCTTCTAATGAACCGATTTAGTTTATTTTTACAACACATATTTACCTGTAGATTACCACTACGAATACCGAGTTTCGTCGAAATATACCAAAAATCACGGCTGGTAGTGGCGAATTGGTATTGTGGGTCCGGAGTAAATCCCCCCTCCTAATGAACCGATTTAGTTTATTTTTACAACACATATTTACCTGTGGATTACCACTACGAATACCGAGTTTCGTCGAAATATACCAAAAATCACAGCTGGTAGTGGCGAATTGGTATTGTGGGTCCGGAGTAAACCCCCCCTTCTAATGAACCGATTTAGTTCATTTTTATATCTCACTTTTCTCTCTATATTACCACCACGAATACCAAGTTTCGTTGAAATATAACAAATATTACGGCTGAAATAGTCAAATTAGTGTTTTGGGTTCGGGGTAACCCCCCCCCCCCCCCTCCTTCCGGTGGACCGACTTTGGTGGTTAACGAAATCGTTCAATCGTTTGCTAATTGAATACTATATACCAAGTTTCGTGACGAAAAAACAAAAACTCTGGCCGCTATCGTGTTAACAGACACACACACACACACACACACACACACACACACACACACACACACACACACACACACACATATATATATATATATATATATAAATTTTAACGCGGGTCATTTTCGGTGTCTACTAGGTAGGATCGATAAAGATTTGAAGAAATTTTTCATAAATTCCGTCATGAGTCCAACCTCAATAGCTACTTTCCTTCGGAGGAAAGTGCTAATAATACTATGAAATAGATAATGTACGGTAACAACTGTTCTGTTATCGTCCTAGCAACCTAGGCGTGCATGCTCTAACCAACTAAAACTTTAAACCCCTCTAAAAATACTTAAAAATTCGAATATCAAAAAATCCTTTCTTAGCGAGTGCCTACGTTATATAGGGAGTGTCCATTCAAAATTTCAAAATTTTCTGTCGAATGGTTTGGGCTGGGCGATGATAGGTCAGTGAGTGGGTGAGTGAGTGGTATTTGACAAATATATAGTAGATAAATTATTGTGGCACCGGCAACACTGACTAAACAGGCGTAACCTTCCCATTGTTGATAGTCAAGCTACAATGTTGACAGTCAGGTTACGTTTGTGGTGCTACAGCCTAAAAAATTTCTTTTTCTAACTTAACCGACTAATTTGACCATGCCAGCCGTACTTTTAGCACTTTCCTCCGAAGGAAAGTAGCTATTGAGGTTGGACTCATGACGGAATTTTTGAAAAATTTCTTCAAATCTTTATCGATCATACCTAGTAGACACCGAAAATGACCCCCGTTAAAATTTATATATATCTATATATATATATATATATATATATATATATATATATATATATATATATATATATGCATATATATATATATATATATATATATATATATATGTGTGTCTGTTAACACGACAGCGGCCAGAGTTTTTGTTTTTTTCATCACGAAACTTGGTATATAGCATTCAATTAGCAAACGATTGAACGAGTTCGTTAACCACGAAATTCGGTCCACCGGAAGGGGGGGTTTACCCCGAACCCAAAACACTAATTTGACTATGTCAGCCGTAATATTTGTTATATTTAAACGAAACTTGGTATTCGTAGTGGTAATATAGAGAGAAAAGTGAGATATAAAAATGAACTCAATCGGTTAATTAGAAGGGGGGGGGGGGTTTACTCCGGACCCACAATACCAATTCGCCACTACCAGCCGTGATTTTTGGTATATTTCGACGAAACTCGGTATTCGTAGTGGTAATCCACAGGTAAATAACTATTGTAAAAATAAACTAAATCGGTTCATTAGGAAGGGGGGGTTTACTCCGGACCCACAATACCAATTCGCCACTACCAGCCGTGATTTTTGGTATATTTCGACGAAACTCGGTATTCGTAGTGGTAATCTACAGGTAAATATGTGTTGTAAAAATAAACTAAATCGGTTCATTAGAAGGGGGGGTTTACTCTTGACCCAAATTCTTAATATACTCATACCGGTCGTAATTTCTGCTGTATTGTAACGAAACGCGGTATACGTCGTGGGTAACTCATGAGAAAGAAGTGTTGTAAAAATGAGCTGAATCGGTCAATCGGAAAGCGGGGGTTTAATTTGTAATATATTTCAATAGAAAAGCCCGTCAGACGTCTAGAGTGACTGTATCCTGTTCCTGCGTTAGATCAAAATACGATAATATGAGGTTTTTTGTATTTATTACGTAGTGTAATAGGTACCATGTGTAAACATAACTCTGGAAGCAAATTATTAATTGATCAGTTACTCATTACAAATTTAAAAGAGAACTATTCATGTTTTTATTATATTTATGTAGGATATTTTAAGCAAATTGTTCTGGAAAGCAATCTACACTACCCAAATTCTGAGGAAAGTGCTTAGTTATGCAGCTCCTGCGTGACGGACTTTTTGTTATATTTCAACGAAACGCGACAATCTCTGTGGTCATCTAACGAGAAAAATACGGTGTAATAATAAACTAAATTCGTTCACTAGGAGGGGCGTGGTGGTTACTCTCGAGCGAAATTTCTCTTGTATTGTAACGAAACTCGGAATACGTCTTGGTTATCTAATTGGAAAGAAGGGTAAAACTGAAGGAGAGCGTCATCAGCTACGATTTTCTTCAAAGTTTCCACTATAACGTATTTTGATGTACTAAACACGAATCCGTTGAAAAAAAAATCCCGCTCTCAACTAGGAAAGAAGTTATTAAAAAAAAAAGTTCACTGTTATGGCGGTTATAAAAGACAGCTATGGCGGTTATAAACAGCTTATATGTAAACACGCGCATGCGCAATAGTCCTTAATCACGAAGTGTAATTGAAATTAAGACTCACCTGTGGTAGCTGACTTGGTCGCAAACTGTCGCTTTTGGGCATACGTGCTATGCGTTTCCGCTCGCTCCGCTCGCTCAAGAAAACATCAAAACCCCTAGTCAATCCAACTCGCAGAAATGAAAAGAATTCTATTCCCAAAAGTCGTCCTAGGCAATCTTCCCTAACCTTCATAACAGTGATTTTTTTTTTTTTAAATAACTTCTTTCCTAGTTGAGAGCGGGATTTTTTTTCAACGGATTCGTGTTTAGTGCATCAAAATACGTTATAGTGCAAACTTTGAAGAAAATCGTAGCTGAGGACGCTCTCCTTCAGATTTACCGAAATAAGTGTAGTAAAAGTGAACTAAGTCGGTCTATCGGGAGGGGGGTTTACTTTGTACTATGTTTGAATAGAACATTCCAGTGAAACGTAAGTTGGCAAAGCTGCCGTTAGGAGTGCTTCTATTAGGGGTGCTGTATCCCGTTCCTGCGTCAGACCAAAAGATGAAAATGTATATTTATTAAGTAGTCTTGTACCATGCATACACAAAACTCCGCAAAGAAATTAATTAAAAAAATCATAATTGAAATTATTTGACTGAGTTGCTCAGTACACATTTAAAACAGCGTAAATGTGCTCATGTTTTTATTTTATTTATATAGGTTATTTTAAGCAAATTATTCAGGAATGCAGTCTAAACTACCAAAATTCTGAGGAAAGTGCATAGTTATGCAGCTCCTGCATTACAGACTTTTTTAGTACATATCAATGTGACAATAATAAAAGAAAACTCCAGTTTGCCCTACCCTCCAATAGGGTTGTCAACTGAGTGAAGAAGTGTCGTTGACCCTGTCTATTTATAAGAAGATTTGTGCGACGAGATACCTCCAGCCAATGAAGGACTAGAAGGACAGTAAAGTTCTAGTATTTAATCGACTTGTTTCTATGTTTCTTGGCAATTTATAAACACGAACAACCTAAATTACTTGATTTATAACCGTGTAATTTGAACTTAAATATCAAAAACTTATTTATATTTCATTTAATTTCCTTTGATACAAATTTATTAACATTTAACTAAATTAATAAAAACGGGAACATCATTCTAAACATCTTGTTTTATTTTAACCCATTCGAGACCGATTGTATAGAGTGTGTGCAATGGATTTCCGAGGCTATAAGTCGGTCTAATAATGTGCAATTACCAATTACACTGAGTAAACTAGTCGTCGAAATACGATTTTTCTTGAACTAATTCGGCTTTTCTTTCAAAAAGTCCGACTCGCAGGAACTGCATCATCTTAGCGCGGTTCCGTTCTTAATCCTAATATCATTTGGAAAGGTTGAAATAGAAACAGTTATAATTTTGGTTAGACCTTTCATGAAATAATTTATAATCTCAAATAGGTCACGGTTGTAAGGGTCCGCCCAGACCCTCACCTCTACCTGACAGAAAAATGACTCCCTGGACTTGTGAAGGTTCGCTCTAAAAACACACTGCTTACTGTTTCTTATTTTCTCTTACCATAATACTAAATTTACAGATAAATGCAATTAAAAGAAATCAATTAAAAAGTGATTTAAACAAAGACAAAAACCCGTTCAAAAGAACAAAACAAACACATTTGAAGTTTTTAGCACTTATTTCTCCGATTGACATCGCCTAATCGAAAATTGCTTCAGAGTATTTTTTGTAGAGCATTTAGTAAGCTTTCGAATGGTAACCTTCCACTTACCAAGATTTGCTTATGTTTTCGAAATATTAAGGAAAATATACGAAGTTCCTAAAACCTTTTATGTCTATAAATAAAATAATTTATTCTAATCCTTCCTTAACTCCAAACGTAACCAAAATGTAACCATCTTTGTTTATATGAATTTCAAACATTCAGAAAATATTTTAACTGAATCCGATGATTCTAAGTACCCAAACCAAAAACTTGACTCATCAACTATTTTCCCTTTTTTCTCGAAAACGGTAAAAGCTATCGCATTAAAAATGGTTTCGTCCGTTTTTCTAGGCCAAGAACCCTATAAAACGAGTACTTACAACCATATAATGTAAATGTAACGATTTTTTACGCGCGAATTTCGCTCCAAAAACTATCTTCCGGTGGACGGATTCTGCTGGTTAACGAAAGTGACCTTTCAAATTAGACGATTTTTGTCACCACGAACAGTCAAATATATATATATATATATATATATTCGTTATTTTCGTTCTCTAGGGGTTCTGCCACGCAAAATTTTCTAGTTGGCACTTCCGGATTGCGTCATGACGTCAATCTTATAAGCGAGGTTCCTCCCCAAGGAGGGAGGGAGGAACCATGCTAAAAAGAAAAGACACCAGCCCTATCCTGGCTAGAAAAGGGTGGTAACGTATAGATAACCCGTCCTAAAATTCTCTGTTAATTACACAGGCACACACCAAAAAACGGCACCATGAATATATTCTTATGTATTTTGATGCGATAAATCCGAATCCGGACTCCGTTTCACCCGACCATGTCGTATGAAATCGTTTACGAAGTACTAAATAGAGCTTCTGTGGTTTTGAGGGTAGCTGAATTCGAATCCGAGGTCTGTTTCACCCCTCCTCTTCGCACAAAAAAAAAAAAATAAAATGTCTATTTTACAAAAAAAAGTATTTTGACTCCAGATTCATTTCTTGCAAAATAAACACATTTCTCCTTGAAATTACCTTGATTTTGTGCCAATGTGCTGAAACAGACCTCGGATTCGAATTCAGCGACCCACAAAACCATGGAAGCTCTAGTTATTTCTTCTTTAACGACATCATACAAAATTTGACCTTCAAGTGCTCTTAACCCTTGGTTACTAACCTCGGGTCAAATTGACGATTGATAGGCTTCATTAAAGTCTATATATTATATTTATGTGATAAATTTGATTATCCTAAGACTTGTGGAATGTGCTTTTTATTGTATTTATATAATTATTCCTTATTTTTAGCGGGGTTCCTCCCTCCCTTCATAGGGAGGAACCCCCCTTATAAGGTTATCTCATGAAACAATCCTCAACACTAACATGTTAAACTTTTGGTTGCGTTTGGAGTTAAGGAAGGGTTAGAATAAGATATTTTATGAACAGGCATGAAAAGTTTTGGGAACTTCGTATAATTTCATTAATATCTCGAACACGGTTGGGAAATCTTGATAAGTGGATAGAAATTATTTGAAAGCGTTATAAATTCTCTACAAAAAAGATTCTGAAACCATTTTTGATTAGGTGATGTCAATCGGAGAAATAAGTGCTTTGAAGTAATTGATTTCGTTTATTCGAACGGTTTTTTTTGTCTGTTTTTATTCTTTGTTATTTTTTAATAGCTCATAGTTGGATAATGTATTTGAAAATAAAACAGATTAGGCAAAATAAGAAAAACAATTCATTGTTAGAAATATAGCTTGCCTAGAGAAAGAGATTCGATGACGTCTTTTGAATATTTTCAATTGTCTTCATGCTGTTGGTTTTTTTTATTTTATTTTTTAATTGATTTTATTTGTAGAATTATTACTATAGTAAAAGAACACAGGTATATGTGAAAAAGTTTGATATTTTTCAATTCATTGAAACGTATGAAATTAAGTATCGGTAGAAGAGGATTCTAGGGTCTGGCGGACCCGAACAGGTAAAGTCATAAAGCCCTTTGAACAAAGCCCGAGGAAAATATTATCTGTTTCTATTCTAAGCTTTTCAAATGACAATAGGGATATGAGCAGGAACCGCGCTAAGATGATGCAGTTCCTGCGTGTCGGACTTTTAATTGCTTAAAGTTGGATAATGTATTTGACAATAAACCAGATTAATTAAAATAAGAAAAACAATTCATTGTTAGAAATATATCAGGATGTACCGTATGAAATGTCAGTTTTGGATTTGCCGATTTCCTTCAAATGTCTTGAAACTGTCGAGGCTCCAAGTTCTTTGGCATATTCCCTAGTGTTTGCAATTGCTTATAGAAGTCAAATTGTATTTGCCAATAAAACAGGATACGTATAATTAGAAACAATATTTTATTTTTGCGGAACTTTGGGGTTCTCAGATGCCGTATGAATATATATTAGGCCTCCTTCGTATATTTTCCTCAATATCTCGAAAAGGGTTAGGAAATCGTGGCAAGTGAAATGTACCAGTTCGAAAGCTTACTAAATTCTCTACAAAAAATGTTTTGAAGAAATGTTTGATGGGGTCGTCACATTAGGAGAAATAAGTGCTTAAAACTTAGTTAGTTAGTTTCGTTTATTTAAACGGATCTATTTGTGTGTTTCCCGCATTTTTTTTCACTGCTCGTTATTTTTGTAATTTCTTATAGCAGTCAAATGTATTTGTAAGTAAACAGGATACGTATAATTAGAAGCAATATTTTGTTTGTTAGAATTCGAAGATGCCTTATGAATATCTAGATTACAGTACTGGTGTTGATTTCGTACTTTACAATTGTTCTTGGTATTCCCTATTTTCATCTGTTACCCATAGTTTTTTATTGCTAGTAGTTTTTAGCGCGGTTACTCCCTATCTCCATAGGGAGAATCCGCTTATGAGGTTGACCTCACGACGCAATCCGGAAGTGTCGACTAGAAACTTTCACGTTTCAGACCCTATAGATCACGAAAATATAGGTGGCCCAAATTTGTATATATATATATATATATATATATATATATATATATATATATATATATATATATATATATTTGTATACATGCTTCTCTGTTCGCTCTCTAGCAAGCTCAAAAATGGTCCGATTTTAACGAAATTTGGTACAAAAATCTGCGTCTAATTTGAAAGGTTAAGTTCGTTAACCAGCAGAATCCGCCCACTAGAAGATAGTGTTTGGGGTGAAATTCGCGCAAAAAAATCGTAACGCTTACGTTTTTGAGTTTATATGCTTGCAGGTACTTATTTTATAGGTTTCCTATCATAAGAAAACGAATGAAACCATTTTTAAGGCGATATCTGTAACCGTTTCTGAGAAAAGTGGAATCAATGTTTTTGTAAGTCATTATTTTTTTGTGAGTACTTAGAATCGCGGGATTCAATTGAAATATTTTCTGTAACTTGGAAATTAATCCCAACTAAGATGTTTGAAGTTTGGTTATATTTGGAGTTAAGGAAGTATGCGAAAAAAATTATTTTATTAATAGACATGAAAAGTTTTCAGATCTTCATACATTTTTCGTAAATATCTCGATAACGGTTGGGAAATCGTGCTAAGTGGAAGGTGACCATTCGAATGCTTACTAAATTCTCTACAAAAAAGGTACTGAAGCAATATTCGATGCTGCAACGTCAATCTTAGATATAAGCGCTTAAAACTTAAAAATTGTTTGTTTTGTTGTTTTAAAAGGGTTTTTCTCTTTGTTTATCTCACTTTTATATTGGTTGTTTCTTGTTTTAATTGCACTTATCAGTAAAATTAGTATTGTAGTAAAATGAGCTAAGAAACGATGAAAGGAATTTGTAATAAGTTTCGAGTGGCTGTGGTAATCAAGATGGCAGTGGCTAATCATGATGACGTAGTTTGTTTTGAATACTCCTGTCAATATAACCTTCCTGTATAGCCTCTAATTGAAGTTATCGTTATTTCTTATTTTATAGAAAGATTTAACCCATGACAGAATGGAATTTTATTCGCCATGAAGCACATATTTACAGTTGATTATAACAGTAAAACGAATTTGCTAGTAAAACAAGATACTTAAAATGACAACGAATTTTTGGTTGTTTAGAATAGAGCCTTCTCAGCAGTAGTCAAAGAGTAAGTACGTTTTTAGTACATAATTGTATTGACTTATACAGATTAAGAATTATCCGCTTCTGTGTAAGTTGGATACTGTCAGTTTCCTGTGATTTGTGATGCTAATCTATTCCATTTCTTCGAGATGTACGTAACCGCGCTAAGATGACGCAGTTCCTGCGAGTCGGACTTTTTTCTTATTGATTATAGAATATAAATCTATTTGGCTATAAAACAGGATACGTAAAATTAGTAACAATATTTCGAAGATTTCTGAGCGAAATGCCTTGTAAGATTTTCTACCACCACGAACGGCGTTTTTCCTCCCTTTTTATCCACTAGATAGGCTTTATTTGGCATATTATTCTATATATGGTTTATTAAGCAGGGGATTCTGATGAAATGTCGTGTTTTTGATGTGGATTTTAATTACGATGTGTCGAAGATTGGGTAACATTAGCGAGTCTACATAGTTAAGAACCGACGACGAAGGTTCTTGCTATGATTTAGTCTACATATTTATATCAAGTCCTAAATCAAAAAAATAATCTTCACAACGGTTAGATACTATGAGCGAATAGAGAGTCGGTTCAGTGCCCGTACAAATAGAAGGTCCCCAGGAAATTTACCTGCTAGGAGTTAATCCTCAAGAGTTGTAAATATACCCCAGGTATCTGCCGACACAAATTCAAAGCCTAGCTACAGTACAGAGAGCAACTTAATGATATCATTCACCTATACTAGATTAAATATATTAGTATTAAACTATACTAGATTCTGAAACTAGTAAGTTCCAAACATAGGTTATATACTAAATATTCATAAAGACTACTTAGTTGTAACCCGATTCATCAATTAGCAATCAATAGTTTTCAACACAGGTTATATACTAAATATTGATAAAAAGTATTTAAGTATAAAAAAAAAAAAACAAACAAGCTTCCTCAAGACTTGTTTTTGGTCCATTTGTATCTACTCCATAGACTTAATTAGGTATATTATTCTATACATTGACTTGTTATTCGTCAAGACTTGTTATTTGTCCTTCTGAATCTACTAGATAGGCTTTATTCGGCATATTATTCTATATAGGCTATATTAGGCAGGGTATTCTACTCAATCTTGAGTACTTCTTCTTGATCCTTCTGTATCCACTAGAATGGCTTTATTAGGCATATGTTGTATTGATTTATAGAGCTTTGCTTTAGAATGAGAGCCGGATTCTGTAATTTCCGCTTCTGTGTATAAGTTAGCTACTGTCGGTGTCCCTGACGCCTTAATATCACTTTTAGTCAAGATGTTCGTGAGGATTTTGACAATTTTTACGAGATATATATTAAGTTTATTTCTTTCCTAAGCTTTTCAAATGACACTAGGGATATGAACGGAACCGCGCTAAGATGATGCAGTTCCTGTGAGTCGGACTTTTTAGTTACGGGTCAATATGACCCGAGGTTAGTGTTAGTGGTATAAAGTAAGGTTAGTAACTAAGGGTTATACCTGACGTGAAGGGGTAAAACGGACTCCATATCCGGATTCAGCGTGTCGAAATACATAAGCATACATGTATGGCGTCTTTGGAAAAGACCACTTTTTGTGTGTGTGTGTGCCTGTGTAATAAATGGACGTTGATAATTTAAATAAATAAATTTGAACTGTCTTTATTTTCATGATCTACGAATTCTGAATGTGAAATTTTCTAGTTGTTACTTTCAGATTTCGTCACAAGGTCGACTTCTTCAACAAGGTTCTTCCCTATGAGGGGAGGGAACAAACGCGCTTAAAAAGTAAAAAATGTGTACAACCGGTGTACTACTTTATTAAAATCCTACTTTTTTTAAGAAAAAAAATATGAAAAAGTGAAAAAAGTATATATCGGGTCATCTTTTAGAAGAATGATTAATAAATGCATTTATTTACATACTTTGTTTTTAGGGCATTGCCCCATACAAAGGGGTGTGTGCTTACTATTTAACAGAATAATACAAATTATTATTATTATTTAAATTTTAACGTCCATTATTACTAACTACGAATTTTAAGACGGGTTATCTATAGGTTCAACCCTTTTCTAGCCAGGATAGAGGTGATGCCTTTTCTTTTTTCTTAAGAAAAGCCACCACCCCTAGTGGGAATCAAACCCAAGATTTCACGCCTTAACCCTCACGGCCACCGGGCCTCCTAATGCAAATTAACATCTAACAGAAACAAAAAGTAAATTAAAACATAGTGCATCGGGGAACTCAATCAAAACATAATATAAAAGTATTATAACAATAAGATTTGACATACTTCGAGCCTAATACATCTTACATTTTCAAGATTCTAAAGAAAATTTTCGGAGGTTTAGGGACGCTATCGTGGGGGCGAGGTTAGCACAGTGGTAGAGCACTGGACTCATATGCTGGAGGACCTGAGTTCCAATCCCGAGCAAGCACTAAAGATTTTTTCTTCTAGTGTCTTCGTTCATGGGTAGAATTCAGCCTCCCTGGCCGTCCCTAGGCCAACCCAGCCTTTAATTAATTTATTAATGGGTACCTTGGTGCTAATGACTCTAGCAGTCGAAGCAGCAAGGGGAAAATCAGGCGACCGGAGCATAGTACTGACCACACTATCTCCCTAGTGTGCCGTATGGTCACGAATCAGATACCTCTACAGTATTTGCCCCTCAGGGCCCACGTGGCCTGTTACGGGACTGATTTTTGTTTTTTGTTTTTGTTTTTTTAGGGTCGCTATCGTAAAATAGTATAGTTTTCGAGCTTGATATTCGTTCAAATCTTTCAGGAAAATTAAAAGGTTGATTAATAAATGTATAAAACAAATATATTTAGTAAATGTGAAAACAGGAATGAAGAGGCGGAACAAGCGACCGACAGGCCCCTATGTGTGTCAGTGGCTGTGTCGGTCTAATATTAGTAGCTTTAGGTGCAGTTGTGGCTTTGCCAATATTTCTCCCACTCCTTCTGGTGTACAGCTGTACAAAACTATCTTACCAACGAATGGAATACATACTTTTGACAGTTGTCTGTTGAGCTCAGCCAAGTTTACAATGGCTATATGCGTGTGATCTCCACCAAAGGAAGGGAGATCATAAAATGTTATTTTAATGCAGAAATTGTTAAAGACGCCATCCTATTGAATAAAATAACTCGCCGTTCATAGCTCTAATGCTATTAGTAAAGGAATAGAAGTAGTTATTGATAGGTTTTTATCTTTCGTGAAAATATAAGGTGAAATCTCAAAGAGAAGAAAAATTTTCGGCGCGACAGCAGGAAACTGACAGTATCCTAAGCGGAGATTACTCCATAATCCTCCCCAACCAAAATTAGGCGGCTGGAGCATAGTACTGTACACACTGTCTCCCTTGTTTTAACAGCAATAAAACATATAAATTATATTATCGAGTATATGAATAGACTTTGACAATTTTGAAACTGTATTAAGGCCTATTCAAGCTGTACCGTGTCCAGATAGAGCCCGGGCCGATGCAACCGAGTGGAGACCGGGCCGCCTGCCATTCCATCAGTTCCGTCCGGGCCGTGCCGTGTTCGTCGTCAATTTGTGCCTCAAAAATTTACTTTTCCGAAGAAGATTTAGTAGAAAGGGCAATTGCACTTGATGAAGAGGAAAACAAGTTGCTTGACTTCAGAATTCTTCCGCGGTAACATACGACTTGGCGAAAGCGGAAGTTGAAGGGACAATTTGCCACGCTATATAAAGATCTTTTGGACGATGAAAGTAAAAATCTTCGGTTATTTTTGAATGTACAAAGAATGTTTTACTTCTAAAAGTATATGATGGTCTCACGAAACAGAAGACACCATTTCATGACCGCATTTCATCGTGCGAGGAACGCGATGTTGAAGAGGTTTACCAATGGTTACCACACTGATGTATTCGTTCCGAAATAATTCTCCATGTAGGGGATTTGTAATTCATATCCAAATACAGCAAACTTCCTCTAATCCGGCATCCTATGGTTCGGCACGACAGGGGTGTCAAGGCCAAACATGAAAAGTGCGCCACTTCAGTTCCTATGCATCAATTCCGTGAAATCCCCACACCAACTACCACGGGGTCTCCCGTGGTCTAATGGCTAGCGCCTTGGATTCATAAGCGGGAGATGGTGGTTTAGATTCCCAACCTCCGGCAGGAATTTTATCATCCCACGGCTCGCTGGTAAAATTCCTCGCTACACCCTGGATGTCGGCGCTAATGACCTAGATGTAGATGCGCCGTAAAAAAAAAAAAAAAAAAAAAAAAAAAAAAAAAAAAAAAAAAAAAAAAAAAAAAAAAAAAAACAACTACCACATGCTGCCCGACGGGGCCGTAGAAATATTCCCGGAAAACGTGCCGGATTATAAAAAGTTTACTGTATTTCGGATCGGCCAAACCATGTAGACAACTTTTCTCCCGCATACATTCTATGAGCACTTCGTCATCCATTGACAACACACACGCGCAACAAGACTGCTGCACAACTGAGAGAGGGAGCCGGACCGGGGTCAAACATTTCTTGGTCCTGATATTGGCCTAAAATTCTGGCCCAATCCTTGGAGAACATACTTCAGTAGATATGAGCATTTATTGAATGCTTCGTCTCCTTTATTTGTTTACAAACATAGCTTCAAGCTTGAGGAAACCGCTAGTTCTTTATGCTCCTAGTATATTCCCAACCGAACTGTTTATTTACCAACTCGTCATTAGGAAACGCCCGTTAATTTCCCGTTCCAAAAAAAAAAAAACTTGCTTCCTGTTAAATACTGCCCGTTAAAATTGTCTGTAATCGTTTCAAACATTTGGAGATTTCTCAAAAAGGTATAGTTATTTATGAAGTTTGAGTATATTTGTTGAAGAATTAAGAAATCTATCGTCATACGATTTGAATCACTACTTATTAAATGAATATATTAATTACATTGTTAGTTTTAGCTTTCGTTTAGCTAATGCTTAAATTTTATTTATTTTAGTCCAGAGTCCCGCTTTTAGCGCGGTTCCTCCCTCCTCCATATGGAGGAAACCCGTTTATGAGGTTGACAATTCGTCTTACGAATTGGTAGTGATCTTATCCGATTCGGAACGAAAAAATACTTCAAAAATGATTCCGAAATCCGATTCAAGTACCTAGAGGTTTTTCCCCAAAATCGGGTGTTTGGGGCCACTGTGTGGCGTCATAAGCGTGTTTCCTCGAATGAGAAAACGCACGAAAACTGAAAGGTCTTCCCATCCACGTCTAAAGTTCTATTTCCACCTAGCGGACCAATAACATCCCTCCAGGTGAATAAATCCTGACTCGCGTCACTAGCGGGCGGTCAGACATGGCCGCCAATAGTGCGACCCTGTCCCTGAAGGTGGACTATGTGAATGGGATCAGCAGCTGTACTCTTGCCTGAGCGTTCACCTTAGCAGGCAGCCTGCCAAATAGAGAAAATACTTATTAAATACAGTAGTCTCTCCCAAATCCGGCGTAGTCGGGACCGGGGTACAGTCGGATTAGAGAAAATCTGGCTTAGAGAATTCAGTTAGAAGCGATCTCTTATGTACTTAAAAAACTAATTGACGATATAGTATGTACCATTTTTGGCAGGGAGCTGCTGTCACCCCTCCATCAAACTGTTCGAGAAGAGCTCTCAACTTCTGCTGGATCGACAGAGTTACCTTCTATTGAAGTATACCACGCAGAAATTAAGTTTCTGCAGAATGTCACATACAGGGTGGCTTTAAAACACAGAATGAAGCACTTTAACAAAAATACTTTTATTTGCTACAATATAATAAACAAACAAACCGACATTATAAACACAAGAAGGTTACATCGTTATGATAACAGTTATAACAGTGTTGCCATTCAGTTCAAGAATAATATACGTCAATGCCTTCTTCTTTTTTGTGGCCATTACAGAGCAAATTAAAAAAAAAATTACTTTTAAAACTTGCACTCCACTCGCGATGAATGTTTGAACTAGACAGGCTAAAATCAGGCGTTCCAGCCGCATGTGACTTACAAGGGGAGTGCACGACGTACCCCTCACCGATTCAAACGAGAATTTTTGTATGTGTAGTACTACACATACAAAAATTCTCGTTTGAATCCGTGAGGGACACGTTGTGCACTCCCCTTGTTAGTAGAAACATTTATTTTCATAGTAGAAACACAAGTTCCTAACTCTAAAACGAAACAAATATGCCTTCTTTGACTTCCATATTTTGAAATACCGCGAAACAAATGTTTTTCAAGCAAAGAACGGAAGATTTTCTAGGAACCCTCGAGCCGGTCTAGCTCCGGCGAGTTCCGAGATCCGTCACTCATTCACCTCAGAGACCGCCGGATTACAGAGAGCGACGGATAAGAGAACGCCGGATAAGGGAGAGTCTACTGTATTGTTATTTAACTTTTTGATTTGGCCATTCCTATTCCGTATCTTAAACATTTATAGATACAAATGCTCGCAGGAATATTCTACTAGCTTATTTATAGACAAGTGGGTCCAATAAGCCAGCCATCTGTTTTACTTTGCTCCCCACTTATACTGCGGGGAAAATCATGAGTAGTTAGAAATTCATGACATCTTTCTTCAAAACCAGAAAAACTCGCAGGAGCTGCCCCATCTTAGCATCATTTCATCCAATGATTATAACTAATGTGTTTTGAAAATCATAGAATGGAGCAAAACCAAGACTTTTCGAAACTTCAAGCACCATTTTCTCCAAACCAATGTGGTCCTTTCAAAATTTGCAACCGAACTTTGCTTGTAGGAAATTTATTAGTCTTTCGAATGATCACCTTCCATTTACTATGATTTTGAAACATATTTATACACATATATATACATACGTATATATATATATATATATATATATATATATATATATATATATATATACATACAGAGTTCCCACCGAGTTTTGGAAATGGAATTCCCTGACTTCCCAGATATCCCCCCCCCCCTGACTTCCTAGATATTTATCGAGGGATTCGGTGTTAAGGTGTACATAATAAAATAAATTTGTATAATTACATGAGTTAATAAACTTGCACTAACTTAATATGGTAGCTTACAAGAGTTTAAAAAAAAAAAAAATAATAATAATCTAATAGATATGCAAATATTATTATATTAATCAGAATAATATAAACATTAACTAAAGGGAGATTTATTTACCATAAACAGTTTTTCAGTAATCACTACTTATTCATAAGAAACCATGATCGAAATTTAAAAAAATACGAAAATTGAATTTTCTCTGTTTCTATTGGGAATTGAACCATACTTTACATGATCTTTTTAGTTGCACTTGAGGTCTATTATTACCTCCTGAAAGGTTGACGCTTTTTACCGTTACACCCTGTATATATATATATATATATATATATATATATATATATATATATATATACATATGTATATACATTTCAATGATGAAAACCGGAACTTCTTAATTTAGGGGAAAAGAAGAATAGTGCACGCCTTGATTCCATAAAAGTAATTTGAATAAAAAGCTAACTTCTTTCTGAATGATTCTTAAGTCAGAACAGAATAGATTTTAATAATCCTCTATGGTATATTTATGGTTTTTTTTAGATCAGAGAAAGAGCTAATGGGGTATTTTAGAATATGTTTAAGAAGTTCCTTTTTGTTGGAAATGTGTTCCAATATAAATAGACCTAATGCCAGCCAAGTCTGTTCTAAAATGTCTAGTCCTCTTAAAGATTCCCTGAAGTTATAGATACAGAACATAACTCTATTTTATTTCTAAAAGGAGGAAACTGTCACGAGTCAGAAGAAAATCTATTTTAACATCATAAGTGCCATGTTGAGTGCACCGGTTCCCGTTGATCACCGAAGTTAAGGAACGTCGGGCATGGTCAGTACCTGAATGGGTGACCGACCACGTGCTGTTGGCATTATAAAAGGGCGGCAACCTAATTGTTGATACACTGTTAAACCTTAAAGAAACAAAAAAAAAAAAAATAAAGCCATCATAAGTAGAATATAAAGAACTTTGTCTTATCTATATATTTTGACTAATATAATACATAATAAAAAGAATGAAGAATAAGCATTGATTGCTTGACTTTACATTTAAACAAATTTTCATTTTTGATATTATTTTTACAATTTTTGTAATATTTGAGTATATGTGTTTTTTTTTTTAATAACAGATTCCAGCATATTTACAATTGTTGTATGTTAATTTGATTTGGTTTATCAATTTATTTACTTTTCATTATTTCTTCTATAAATACATGTGTCTAATGTATCAAACGATAGGAGACATGATTAAAAATAAACAGCCTTAGGGCAGATTTATTACAAAAAAAACTCTTCATGAGTTGAATACAAGGCCTCCGAGAGGAATTACGGGCTCCTGGTCAAATAACTTCACGGTCCCCTTAACTTCCACCCCATCCATTAACATTTAAAAAAAAAAAAAAAAAATGGAATTATTAAAAACTAACATTTCTCTGAAAACAAATAAAATTAAATACATTTTTAATTGAACGGAGTGGAAAATTTACGTATCGTCTAAGGTACATTGGCACTTCCTATGGCTACAAATTTTTGGGCTGACAATATTTAAAAGCTAGATTTCGTATTAGAAATAGAGAATTTAGTAACTTAACCATTGGTTGCTCTCAATAATAATTATGTTAACTATACTTAGTTATATCATTCTGTTATTTCAAATTACAATGCGATTTTAAAAAAGGTTCTGGTTTCTATTATTTTAGTACAAATATCACTATCTATACGATCAAAACGTACTAATGATATCAACCACTTGACAAGAACCAAGGGTATGATTCAATGAATCATGAATCTTGTTTCCAAAATAACATTCATTCCGATATTAAACTTTGAGATACATTATGAATTTTTTAACCAACCATTTGAGTCTCCATAAGGTTTTTTTTTTTTTTGTTTTTTGTTTCAGGAACATAACAAGGGAATATAACAGAACAGCAGTTGAAGCTATTTCTGAAAGAGTTGCCGAAGTAACGGCTCTCGCAGAACAGCTAGATTTGGCATTGTGTGGGAGGAGACAGGCAAATTCTGATTCGGAGCCTTCACCCTCACAAGAGGTGAGCACTAAAATTAGTGTACTTAATTTATGATTACAAAATTCAAAAAAAATGTGTAGTATTATCTTTTAAATTACACATATTTGATTTTAACTAGTTTACATGTTTTTATCACCTGTCCCCCTTTAAATAAAATTTAATCTTTATCCTCTTAAAGCTAATGAGGCTAATTTGAGAGGATCATTCACATTAGATTTACAGACTGAACCAATTTGATTCATTAAAGCTTTTATTTATATATATATATATATATATATATATATATATATATATATATATATATATATGTATATATATATATATATATATATATATATATATATCCTAAGTTGAAGACTAAGATGTTGTAGGAAGTTGGTAACAGCTTTATTCAGTCCACAAATATATTTTTACTTTGATAGGGTCCGGCATACCGGACACTAAGGTATTTAAAATTTGTTACAGAAATGTTTCGGCTATAAGCCAGTTTCAATCTGTAAAATATAATAGCTCATACTGGTTAGGATATTAAATTTCAAATAATAAACATAGAGCCAACGGCCATAGCCACGTTCAATACATCGGTTCCCGTAGATCACCGAAGTTAAGCAATGTCGGGCGTGGTCAGAACCTGAATGGGTGACCGACTACGTGCTGTTGGCATTATAAAAGGGTGGTAACCTGTAGATAGCCCGGCGCTAATAGCAAAATAGTTGATGCGCCGTTAAAAACGAAAAAAAAAAATAAATAAATAAAATAAACATAGAACTCAGGGTACACAAATGTATAACATTTGTGTATAATATATATATATATATATATATATATATCATGGGCGTATATAAGGGGGGGGCTGAGGGGGCTGCAGCCCCCCCCCCCCCCGAAATTTTGATTTGATTGGTAAAAATTTCATAAAACCCTTAAAAATAAATTAAATAAGATCATTTAGTTCATAAAACATATTCTATTTTGGGTGTAACTCTTCCAAGGTCTAAATTGTTAGTATTCTATACACCAGAAATGGTCTCAGCCCCCCCCCCCGAAATTTTCCCAGCCCCCTCCGAAATTATTTTCTATATACGCCCATGATATATATATATATATATATATATATATATATATATATATATTTATTTATTTATTTATGTATGGTCCTTATGGGGTTTTAGGGTCGCTGATTACGAATAGCGGGTTGGTTGACCTTCATCACATCAGATTCGTCATTTGAAGGTCAAATAGAGAACAACCATAAAAAATTCATGTGTATGTTTTTGAGGCTTCTGAGTCCGAATATTTAGTTTGTTTGTACTCTACATCTTTTCCTAGGGGTCATTTTAAAGTCAATATAATTTCAAATAGAGAAAAAAACAGAAAAAATGCATGAGTGTATTTTTGAGGCCCCTGAGTCCGAACCCGTAGTTTGTTTGACTCTCACTGCCTCCCAGAAAACGATTTTTTTCTGATTTTTTTTCTCTATTTGACCTTCAAATGACATCTAGGAAAAGACATAGAAGTCAAACAAACTACGGATTCAGACCCAGGTACCTCAAAAACATAGGCATGTATTTTTCAGATTTTTCCTACTGTTGTTTTCTCTATTTGACTTTCAAATGACCTTAAATCTGATGTGATGAAGCGTAACCATCCCGCTCATCGTAATCAGCAACCCCAAAAACCCCATAAGGACCATACCGCTCGTGTGTTTTTTTTTTTTTTAAATCCTCTTTTTATATTTCTTTTATCTAAACAAAACAAATTAAAAGAGCATTAATATTCAAATTCTCTTTCAATTTATTTTGTCTAGATTTTGCTGTTCTGACTTTGGATTAATAGAAGAAGAAAACTTTATTAAAACGAATTAATTAATTAATAAAGTGGGCTGCCCAACTTTGTTGCTGGTTAAACAGCATGCTGATCCTCCAGTTTTGGTATTTCTTTCAGATTGATGATTTTCAAATTTAAGTTCTCTTTTTTATTTATGGGTGAAAACATTTCTTTAATAGTAATCATGATATGATTATATTATGTAAGGAATACCATTTTTGGCTTATTTGTTTTCCTCCAGAGTGCCAAAAATTAAGTAGATTCTTTTTGGCTTAAAATTACATAATAATAAAAAAAATTCTTCAGTTGCAACTGGCTTTTCTTTTTAATCATTTTCTTTACTCATTTAGCTTATTTATAATGTTTCAGATGGTAATTTTTAATAATCATATACTAATAATTACGTATAATATACTAAAAGTTTCAGTTGTGACCTAATATTTTGTTTAGGATTGGTACGGGAGTCTTGAGAAAAGTGCTGGTGACAGCAGTAGTTCCAAGACTTGCGAAGAGGAAGAATTCGTTACAGCGAGTGAATGCACTTGCACTCCTCCGAGTCGGAGCAGCTCTTTCCACACTGCATCTGAAGGATATCTTTCTCCTTGGTGGAGTGACACAGATCGCACTCTTGTATGTAGTATTTAATTGCAATATTCTAATTAACATTGTTTATGAATACAGTGGAGTATCTCTTATACGAAACAGTCAGTTATACGAAGAATTTTTCGTTCCCCAGCAAAACTCCATTTAATCCTGTGATATGAATCATTCACTTATGCAATATTCAGTTATATGCAATATCCACTTATACAAAAGGTAATTCGTTCCCCTGGTGTAAATACAATTCAGTTATACGATGAGACAAAAGCTTTTCCGCGAAATGTTTACAGACGTACTACTTAGTTCTTCCTTGTCATTCCAGTAGTCCATCCGTGTTCTATGGACTCTATCTTGTTTGATTTCCTTCGTTTCTGCACTAATAACACTGCACGTGCCAGTGGTTCATCCCCCCTCCACTCTCTCGTTTTTAAGTTCTCTATATAGTTGCTGTGTTCTATTGTCTTTTTATTTTTTGAAATTAGTAAACCAAGAGCAAAACTTTCCCTAGAAGACAAAATAAAAATCCTGAAAGAAGTTGATGACAACCTCAACAAAACAAAAGTCCGTCACGCAGGAGCTGCATAACTAAGCACTTTCCTCAGAATTTGGGTAGTGTAGACTGCTTTCCAGAACAATTTGCTTAAAATATCCTACATAAATTAAATAAAAACATGAATAGTTCTCTTTTAAATTTGTAATGAGTAACTGATCAATTATTAATTTGCTTCCAGAGTTATGTTTACACATGGTACCTACTACACTACGTAATAAATACAGAAAAACTCATATTATCGTATTTTGATCTAACGCAGGAACAGGATACAGTCACTCTAGTGGTAGAAAGCGCTCCTTGCGGCGGCTTTGTGAACCTACGTTTGGCGGGCTTTTCTATTGAAATATATTACAAATTAAACCCCCGCTTTACGATTGACCGATTCAGCTCATTTTTGCAACACTTCTTTCTCATGAGTTACCCACGACGTATACCGCGTTTCGTTACAATACAGCAGAAATTACGACCGGTATGAGTATATTAGGAATTTGGGTCCGGAGTAAACCCCCCCTTCTAATGAACCGATTTAGTTTATTTTTACAACACATATTTAACTGTAGATTACCACTACGAATACCGAGTTTCGTCGAAATATACCAAAAATCACAGCTGGTAGTGGCGAATTGGTATTGTGGGTCCGGAGTAAACCCCCCCTCCTAATGAACCGATTTAGTTTATTTTTACAACACATATTCACCTGTGGATTACCACTACGAATACCGAGTTTCGTCGAAATATACCAAAAATCACGGCTGGCAGTGGCGAATTGGTATTGTGGGTCCGGAGTAAACCCCCCCTTCTAATGAACCGATTTAGTTCATTTTTATATCTCACTTTTCTGTCTATATTACCACTACGAATACCAAGTTTCGTTGAAATATAACAAATATTACGGCTGACATAGTCAAATTAGTGTTTTGGGTTCGGGGTAAACCCCCCCTTCCGGTGGACCGACTTTGGTGGTTAACGAACTCGTTCAATCGTTTGCTAATTGAATGCTATATACCAAGTTTCGTGACGAAAAAACAAAAACTCTGGCCGCTATCGTGTTAACAGACACATATATATATATATATATATGCATATATATATATATATATATAGATATATATAAATTTTAACGGGGGTCATTTTCGGTGTCTACTAGGTAGGATCGATAAAGATTTGAAGAAATTTTTCAAAAATTCCGTCATGAGTCCAACCTCAATAGCTACTTTCCTTCGGAGGAAAGTGCTAAAAATAGACATAGCTACACGGTTGAAATTACCTTTGTCAATCCTTCCGACTATTATCGGTAAGAGGAAAGAAATCGAGGAGAGTTTTGTGGTATGAAACTTGAAAATATAATAATGTACAATGTTATCTAACAACAAAATATGAACAAACAATAATATTGTGACCTTTTTCCGTTTCCCTCGCATTCGTATAAATGAGACTCCACTGAATACCTTTTTTTCACTTTTAGCACTTTAAGAAGGAATGTAGCGAAAAGTTTGTGTATATATAAATACCTATATAACCTTTCAGTTATCAAGCCAATAGAAGAGACGAGGTTTTATTGGCTCGGCTTAGGATTGGCCATTTAAAACTTCCTCATGAGTACCTTATGACAAGAGAGGCACTCGTGTGAAATTTGTAATGCTGAACTGACAATAAAACATATTCTAACAGACTGCATATGAAGAAAAAACTTAAAACTCCCATTCAACATGTGTGAACTTCTCTTAATGTCTTAATTATGAAAACAATTTGATTAACATAATAGTTTATTTATTATTATCACCCATGGTGCTAATGAGGAAGACAAGTCGGAAATCCAAAAAACTAATTATTCTTTCCTACCTCTTCCTTGATATATTTATTATTTTGTTATTTATATTAATTCAATGTGTTCTTACACTGACTTCAATTATTATGCCATTAAAGGGAAAATCACCTGTATCGTGATGCTCGAAATAAATTGTACATTTATTTTATATATATAGACAAGATGCTTATATTTTTTAAATTTGCCTACCTGTTTTATTTCAGACTGGTTCAGAGACAGTTGAAGTAGTTGAGACGCAGAAAGTTCGATTTTCAAAAGAAAGCTGCACGGTTGAGAGCCACGTTGAAGGCAGTTCAGAGGCAAGCTCAACATATCTTACTGGAATTGCTAAGCGAGCTGTGGTTGGCCTCCTGTAACTCTATAACAAAGGCAAAAATGGAATTTTATTTTGAGACTTTTTGGTATTCTTTATTACTCAAAGTAGATACAGGAAAGAGCAAGAGTCCAAACTTATTTACTGTAATATTGCAAAATTAAGATGATAGAAGAATTATATTGTTACTACTCTATAATAATTTTGTACCAGCGATAATTTCATTTAAATGTATGATCTCTTTTCCTCTAAATATTGATCTCCTGGTAGATAATTTGTTACCCTTCATCTCGCAAAAGTTTCATTTTTGCCTTAATGATTTTTTTTTTTTTTTTTTTACTAAAGAGAAAAACGTTTGAGGAGTAAAGCTGTATAATTCTAACCATAAAATACATACATATGTGTGTAAGCTTTATGTTGTCTGTTAACACAAGACATATCAGGACATACATTAAATTAAGTATTTTTTTTTTCATTTGGAAATAGTTATATCCTTGATAAAGGAGTAGTTCAATTAATGATTAATTGTAGTCGGAAAGCTGGTAACGCAAGTTTCATGAATTGTTTTATTAACCTTGAAATTTTGCTATAGTGCATCTCTTGGGTAGATAAGAAGGTAAGTATGTGTTGGTTAGACTTAATGTGGAATACCAGGTACTGCAGCTTGAATAAAACACTCATTTAACGAATCCCCCCCCCCCCCACTTAAATGTGTCTGCCTTATTAATTATTCATTTTAAAATTGTCTTAATTTTATACTAAAGATAGTTGGCTTCTGAATAAAAGGTGAATCAAACACTTCATTAAACATGTGTTACCAGCTCTTGGACTATTTCATGAAATTTATTAGCTACAATAACTTAAAATTTACTATGCCCTGAAGCTAGGTTCTTCAATTGCTTCAAAACCGAAAGAATGATTTTAATGTATGTCCTGAAAATATGTCCAACTTTTATGTACATTTAAAAAATATGTGATCAAGCAAATTACATAAAAAAATGAAATATTATTAAAGCAATAATTTTGTATTGATGAAGTTTATTCAGAATTGTTTTTATTGATGGACACTGAATTTCATCTGAATATTTTCATTTTTAATGTTTTTTTCTTAATTCGTTTTTTTTAGGAGCAATGATTATCATGTTTAATTTCACAAACTCATAATATATCTGACACTTCTCGCAGGAAATATATCTCAGGTGTCGGATAGATAATTATTATATCCGACACCTGAGGCATATTTCCTGCAAGAAGTGTCAGATGTAAACGCTCCCTTATTACTCGTGATAGAAATATATATCTCAGATATAAATTGTTTGCAGTTTACATTAGTCACAATTTCTGTCTGAAATAAATATCCTGCAATAACTCATGGGCGTATATAAGGGGGGGCTGCAGCCCCCCCCCCCCCCGAAATTTTGATTTGATTGGAAACATTTCATAAAACCCTTAAAAATAAATTAAATAAGATCATTTAGTTCATAAAACATATTCTATTTTGGGTATAATAGCGTTTAAGTTGTCTAAAACTCTTGCAAGATCTAAATTGTTAGTATTCTAAACACCGGAAATGGTCTCAGCCCCCCCCCCCCCCGAAATTTTCCCAGCCCCCTCCGAAATTATTTTCTATATACGCCCATGCAATAACTATCAGATGTAAACTAGTCTATCAGGAACTCTGATTAGTAAACATCAAAAAGTTATTTTTATTACTGGTTTATTGGCTTTCTTTTCATAAAAAAATCACACATATGCCTAAAGAAACAGGATGTCATTACTGCGGAAAAACAATTCCTAGAGCAAGAGAATACACCAGTTATAAAAATCCTTCCCAGCAAAGAAACCTTAGGCAAAATATTAAAAAGCTCTATAATAATTAGCTTAAAATAAAAGAAAGAAAAAACAATAAATTGCTCAATTATTTGATTAGATATTTTTGATCATTTGTGAATCCATGAGGTCTACTGTTCACAGAACTATATTAGATTGAATATACTCTTATTTTCATATGCTTCTAAAGTAAAAAAGAAACTGATAAAGACGTGTAAACAGATAGTGGGAAGGGATTGACGGGAGAGCATTGTGCCACTACACGAGGGGTGCTGAAACTTGAGCTGTTGGCGATCTATCATATCTCAATATTGTTAGACTAAGATCGAACGACTCTGAAAGGCCATAAGTATGTGTGATGCAGGAATGTAGACTAGGTAGGGTTTATTGTGGCATAGATATTAGTATTCCACACAAAATGCATTTGTTTAGTATGTGTAGTTCCGGTCTAAAATGTCAATGGAAAAATCGGGGGCCATCAAAAATGCGGCTTACTTTGGCATCAAGCACCACACGTTGCTTTGATAAATCCACCTTTCGCCGCTTTCAGGGAATTATTACGATAAAAGAAAGTGATAAGTGGGTTATTCTGGCCTAATTTATGACATTTTGTTTTTGTTACCTTCCAACTAAAGCAAAATCTGTGAATAGTTCCATATCATAAATTCTTTCTCGTGATCAAAACTCACTCACGATCTACCTGTAGATCACAATCAACTGTTTGAGCACCCCTGCACTACACCCCTCTCTATCCACCTGCTAAAATCATCTTAGAAAAACTGTAATATATAAGTTAGAAGGAAATTGAAATCTCTTAAACAAAAAAAGATTTGATATACTTATTTCGTAAAAAGGAAATAATGTGAAGAATTTATCCAATTAAGTTGGGAGAGAAAACTAAAGATAAGAGCTAAAACATAGAAAGAAGCAGCCTAGTGATGCTAAGGATTTTAACATTTTTTTTTTTTTTTTTTTTTTACAATGAGGTTTTGGTACTGTCTTGACTAGAGGAATACAGTTGACTTCAGCTGAAATATGAATTTAATAGAATGTTTTAAAGAGTAAGTTGGCAACTTTCCTTGTCATTAACGAATTTGACTTAGGATGATAGTGTATAATACCCTAGAATCACATGATGATACCCTCAGCCCCAAGATATAAAATGTATCATGAGAGCTTATATATACTGAATAGCTTATATTACTAAATTGTCCTGTGTTAAGTACTGAAGAAGCCTACTACCGATGATCACAATGAAAAATATTTCTGTGTCTTCTTAACCAAAACCCAACAATAATCCCATCAGCTATAGCTATCTTCTTAACAATATAGAACTATCCTTTGTTATTGCAGATATATGTTGGAACTACCAATAGTGTGATCAAATTATCAGAACTCTTACGAATGCGTATAACTGACATTAATTATTATTTAATTTATTTTCCATTAGATTATTACATAATTAATTTCTTCATGATGTACTTTGTGACCCTGTGAAAACCTAAACATGAATTTAAGTTGAAAAAACCTGAAATAATATTTTCATTTTTATCATCTTTCCCTTAACCCCTGGTGTGTATAAAGTGTATGACTGGCAGGAGGGAAATTTCAATGAAGTTTGTTGGCAACATTGAGCAGCTAGTCTAGATGCTCACTTCTCCAAGCATACTTCATTGAAATTTCCCTCGTGTCTCTCAGACACTTTACATACACCAGAGGTTAAGCTTTAGCCTGTTCAGTTAGATGGTATTGTTCAAATCCCGCATGCGCGCAATTCTGAGGGAAATATTCCCGACGGTTCCGCCATTTGCATTACCCTTTCAATGAACAACACGCTCCGTGGAACTCAATAAAAACTGATTATGTATTGTTTAGGACCAGAGAAGGCTTTGAGAGGTCGGGCAAGGAAGATAGTGGTAAATGTTTATCAATACTTAGCCAAAGTTAAGGCTAGGAACAATGTAAACTATGACCTGTTCAATTAGGTGGAGTGGTAAATGGAGGTAATGGGCAGGGCCTATATTCCCTGTTATAATCTTATCAGTTTTCGACTGTTACACCAGTCGCCTTGTTTGTGGAATCTGCAACGTTATAGCTTAAATTGGTTTCAGCCTTAGCTTTAGCTAAGCGTTAATAAACATTAAACACTATCTGTCTTGTCTGACCTCTCGAAGCCTTCCCTAGTCTTAAACAAGACATAGACAGTTTTCATAGTGATTCGCGTTAAGAGTTTGATCATTAAAAGGCTTTGCAAATCTGCAGTAAAGGGAGAAATCTCCACGCAGACGTTCGTGCATGCGCTATTCAACTTTTGGGTTTATCTGAACAGGCTATAAATCATTACCTCCTGAGGTAGAAACAGATCCATATTTGCTTCTCTAATGCTGATATCCGGCTTGTAATATACAAGTCAGAATTTTAAATTTTTTGAGCTGCATGTTGTTTTTCTGTGTTGCATTCATTTGAAAATGTCATTGGCTTCTTATTTTGATTTTAAGAGAACTCTCTTTCTGTGATTGACTACTGCCATTTTTATGTTTGAAATGACTTACATTAATATATTAACTAGTAAATTATATGCTAGTTCATATTATTTAAACGTCTGAGCTATAATTAACCATGTATTTATAATCTGCATATTTGTTTAGTGCCATTTGTACATGTTTATTTGTTTATTGTATATTTAAAAAATCTGTTAACAATTTTTAAATATTTACCCTTTGTTGTTAAAAATAAGAATTTATTAAATTAAGCCTGATAATATTTTAATTGTTATTTTAGTATTTAAGACATTCAAGTCATAAGAATTATATTTAGGGTTTATATTCTTTCCCCATAATAATATATTGTATATTTACTTATATTTATATCATAAATATATGCTCAAAAATATCATAGTTTATTTCATAACTAGTTTTATTATTATTATTTTTTTTTTTAAACGCTACATCAACTGTCATATTATTGCCTATAGCCTGTTTCAGATAGATGGAAAAGGTCAATTCCGCATGTGAGGGAAATATTCCCGATGATTCCACCATTTGCAAACTCCCATTTCAAGGAACAACACGATACGTGAAACATTATAAAAACTGATCATGTCTCGTTTAAGACTAGGGAAGGCTTTGAGAGGTCAGACAAGGGAAATAGTGTCTAATATTACCAATATTTAGCCAAAGCTAAGACTAAAAACGTTTTAAACCTCCTAATGGTATGGTTATAACAGAGTGAATTTTTACCGCCAATTTCTTGCACAGGGAATATAGGCCACACTCTTTTCCCTCCAACTAAACCATCTATTTGAACAGGCTATAGTTTAAATTGTTTTTAGACTTAGCTTTGGCTAAGTATTGATAAATGATAAACACTATCTCCCTTGCCTGACCTCTCAAAGCCTTCCCTGGTCTTAAACGAGACATAATCAGTTCTTATTGAGTTTTAAGTAGCCTGTTGTACATTGTAATGGAAATTCAAAGGCGGAACCGTAGGGAATATTTCCCTCAGCATTTCTTGCATGCAGGATTAGAATTATTCCATCTAACTGAATAGGCTATAGTTTAACCCTTGTAGAGTTTACGCTATGAGGGAAAAAATCACCATTTTAATTGAGGTTTATTTCAACTTGTCCCCCATAGAGTTTTCCTGGTGATGGTCCATCCGAGTTAATAATATACCGAACCCTTGCACAGCCTCCTCACCCATCAGCACCCCCAGTCACAAGACTTCTTGGTAATGCTCGCAAATATCATGGGTGCTTCCAAATGACATCTAAGAAACCTAAAATTTTAACAAACATTTATTATTGACAACAAATTTTAACGTGTACTGGTATACCTAACTACTGTTGCTGGCAACCTATAGATAACAGGTTCTCTCTAGGTTATCTGTTTCTTGACACTGGTCTAGAGTGCCCTAGTGTCAAGAAACATTATACTTTGATTACTTGTCAATTGATGAATAACATTTAGTATGACGAAAACCAAGCTACAATAAACAGCAAAATTATAAGACGGTGACCCTATTTTTCTTATATATTTATCTGTGGCAGAAGGTCAAAATGACCTTTTGCCACAGATAATATAATAAACTGCAAAAAATTATATAGTAGTGTTAATTTTGATGATACATTATTTAACGCAATAAAAAAAACTACTTATTTGCTGTGACAAAGCACGGGTATTCAGCTAGTAGTTCATACATGGAGCCCCAGTGACAGAGGCGTGCTTTTTCTTCCATAACTAATTGTGTCGGGGCTCCAGTGAAACAAACTTTAAATTGATTTTTTTTTGGGCTAAAGTAATTTAAATAAATAATAATAAACAATAATATTTATTGAAATACAAAGATTTCAAAGGGCAAAGGTCGAATAAACAAATACATTCGGGTCAATATGACCCGACGCCACTAATTAAGGGTTAAATATTTATCCCAAATTTTACTCCTGCTTTTGCATTTAATTTCATGGAAATGAGTTTTAGCTGGCTAAAAGTTTATAAAAATTATTAATTTTAGATTTCATTTTTTTTTTAAACTATAATTATCTTGAATTTTAAACTTAACATCTATCTGAAATAACTAACTCGTTAAGAAGAGCAGAAAAAAGTATCTAGTATGTGCCAAGAAAAAAGAGGAGCTTTGAAAAAGTATTCAGTTTCGAGAGGGATGATTCATAAAATGTAACACCAGTATGTTTGGAAATCTTACATAATATATTCTGCATACAAATAATAAAAATAAAAAGTTAATTTATTTAAAATGTTAAAAGTGGTAAGTACTAGGTCTTAAACAGAAAAACAACATACCATGAAGATCACTTAAAAGGTGAGTCTTAACCTGAAATATTTTTGACCAGTAGAAAGTATAAGAAACAGTACTAAATTGAAATATCAAGGGGGAATCAGCTAAAATGTATAATGAAAAATAATGAGCTGTTACCCAGAGTGCCATGCTATACAAACTTTATATTATATAGTTGGAACAAACAAACATAGAAAAATTTCACAAAAAGATTTAGCGGAAATATTTTACTACAGCTCATGACTAACGTGTAGTAGATAGGGCGGGAGAAAGAGTAAAATCCTTGGTTTCTAATGGAAGTTATGAGCAAATCTGAAACTAAAAATGTAAAAACCTCAGTAGAGTTTGCTAATGTTGCATCTAGTTTAATGACAAACACTACAATTTTCTGAATCAGCCAAGTAGATATTGAGCCTGCTATAAGTTCGGACAATCCATGGGTTAATGTTAAAAGACATATTTTTTATTAAGCAAATGCATGTGATAAAATGCAATTCTCAAATCAAAAATTCAACTATGGAAAACGAGCAGAAACTAGCAAGTTAACAGATTGTTAACTTAATATTTCAAATTACTTACTAAGATATGATATTAGTCCAAATTCTGAGAATTTAAGGCTATAATTTAGAAAAACACAACATTTTTATATGTCACATATACATAGATGATTTTAGGTGGTCTGGTAAAGAACTAAAAGTATTTAAATTATTAAAGTTCTGTGCAGATTCATGGGTTTATGTTGAAGAAATAGTTTTTTGTTTTTTTTTAAGCAAATGCATGTGATAAAATGCAATTTGCAAATAAAAATAATCAACTATGGAAACACATGAAACTTAAAAAAAAAATGGTTAATGGCTTCTAGGAGCCCAGTGTTGTCCTACATACATCTTCATCAAAAATTAAGAAAATTGATCTATTATGATATTATTTGTCCAAATTCTGAGAATATAAGGCTATAATTTAGGTAAACATACAAAGGTTAAAACTGAAAAGTTTTGTTCCCAAAAGAAAAACTTTTTGCAAAAAAAAGAAGAATGTTTTATTGCCTTGCTAATCTCAACCTAGGCAACACTGGAAAGAAAATGGCTATCTCTGACAATCCACTCTTCTGTAAATGAATTTTTCGAACTCGTTACTTCCGAACTGTGAAGCCTAGAAGATTTTGAGCCAGCCTAAAAGATTTACCGTATCAAGATGTACATTTGTGCCAAGTTTGGTCCAAATTTGTCAAACGCTGTGGATTTGTATAAGGAACAAAAATACGAAAGGACAGGTGATTTTTATATACAGTGGCTCACAGTCAAAATCATGCAAGATATTTACTTTTAACAAAATATATTTAATAGGAACGCAAAATTTATACTGAAAAATCTATGTTTACAAAAATACAGGAGGATCATCAGGCTAGAATTTACAATAGTTAATAATTTATTTGAGATCAAATCATAAGATTAGACAAAAACTTTATAAATCAATATAAGTACATTTTTAAGGTCACAATGAAAATGATGCAAAGTGGAAAACGTCCAAAAATTCAAAAATATTTTAAATTTTAGTACTCTTTAGGTAGTCCTTTATTATTTATTGTCACATTCAAACAATTGGGCATGAATTGGACAAGCTTTTCTGTGCAAGATAGACATAATATGTCTATCTTACATAGAGATAGAATATGTATCTTAGAAGAAACATAGAAATATATATCTGTATAGAAGATGTATCTTAGAAGATACATAGGTAAAAATGCAGTTTCACGCCCTCAAAACCGATTTCTTTCAAATTTTGCACAATACCGTATTTTGATGCACTAAACACGAATACGATAAATAAAAAAAAACGTTGGATTTAACTATGAAAGAAGTTATTAAGCACTAAAGTTCACTTTTATGCAGGTTATGAGAGCTATTAATTATAGCGAGTTGGATTGACTGGGGCTTTGTTATCTTCTTGAGCGAGCGGAAACGCATAGCACGTATGCCCTTAAGCGACAGGTGAGGATGCCCTTAAAATTAACAATATTTTCGAATAAATGGTTTCTGAACATTTCAAATGAGAGTTCTCTGTTTCCCAATGTTACATATCTACGCATTCGCGTGTTTACAAATACGCTGATGACGCCTAGTTTTATAACCTTCCTAACTTTAGTGCTTAATATTATATTCTATTAATTTTAGCGAGTCGGATTGACTGGGGTTTTGTTATCTTCTTGAGCGAGCGTAGCGAGCGGAAACGCATACCATGTATGCCTTAAAGTCGTCACAAATTTAGTTGTTTACATTAGCTCTTATAACCCGCATAACAGTGAACTTAAGTGCTTAATAACTTCTTTCCTAGTTAAATCCGACGTTTTTTTTATTTTTTTTTTGTCGTTTTCGTGTTTAGTGCATCAAAATACGTTATTGTGCAAAATTTGAAAGAAATCGGTTTGGAGGGCGTGAAACTGCATTTTTACCGATACATATTATGTATCTTCTAATCTTTATGAGATATTGTTGGCTTGATATTTTATTTTCCTCACTTCTGTTTCTAATTAACTCCATAAATCCTCTATGAAGTTGAAGTGTGGTGATTCGAGGGGTACTTTCATAGTTTTGGAGCAATTATATGAACCCATTAACTTGTGAGATAAGAACAATGCTTGGGATCTTTATGTCTATAAAAAGAAAAATAATTTATTATTCCGAACTTGGTTGCAATATTTTCTTCAGAATGTCACAATATTAATGTTTATCCATTGTTTCCTCAATAAAATGATGATATCCTACCGCCGGAGCAGCCATACTCCCCCTAACCATAACATAACCACCTCAATGTTTGATGGTCGGGCGAAGATTATTCCCATGGAGCTCTTTCGTCGCCTTTCTTCAGATGAAACTTGTTCTATCTAGGCCAAAAAAGTAATTTTTGACTCATCCAAAAACAAAACAGGTCTCCAGAAGTCCATCTCTTTAAGTAATTCTTGGGAAAAATATTTTGCATCTTTTTATATTTTTCGTTGATGTAAGAATTTTGCCTTGGAACTCTACGATAGTATTGCATTTTTTAAAGACTCTTTGAATGGTTTCAGCACACACCGTTTTATTTAAACGTTTTTTAACTAATGTAGCCTAGTTTGCAGCACTTAATTTTGAATTATTTTTTATTTGGCACATAATCCACCGTTTGTCATTGCCGGAAAACGTTTCTTTTGTAATGACTCTAGATTTTCTTATTATTCTGTATTATTTTTTAAAACGTTCAATAATATGTTCGCATAACTTCTATTGATAATAGAGGCTATTTCTTGTTGTTTTGCCCATTGTAAATTTGTTAATCACAATTTCTCGTCCACGAATAGTTGTATGCGTACCAAATTTGAGCAAATGCTCGAACAAGACTCATTACTTGTATTCATATTGTTTATTTTTGTTTATATCAAAAGGATGAAAAGGAATTAAATTATTTGTAAACTCATGTCCCCAAAAATTGAAGAATAATTATTTTCTAAACGGAAGTAAACTTTGCATCTTGTTCACTGTGACCTTCAATTCCTATGAGTTTTAATGACGATTTTTTTTATTATTTGTATAAATGTTGTAGAGTTGATTTGATTATATAAACTTATTGTATGACAATGGATCATTATGCTCTCATGTGCAAATTGAGAGCTACTAGCAATAGAAATAGAAATCTTGGTTTGCATCATTTTGACTGTGAGCCACTGTATATATATATATATATATATATATATATATATATATATATATATATATATATATATATATATTACAGATTTATTACTGTTTGAATTTATTTCTTGATGTTCCTTTTCTATATATTGTTTTTGTATAAAAAAGTAGAAGAAAAATTTGAAATTTATATATTTTCAAAATATGGGGTAAAATTTATCCCAGAGTGTCATTACCGTAGATGTCAATCCAGGGTTAATTAATATATCTCGAATTAGGGTGTCTTGATCTTGTTCTTTAAAGACAGAAAATACTCAAAAATCAATGCTAAATGTCTTGTGTAATGTAAACACACTTTTGGGCAGATCAGAAAATTGAAGCCCCCCCCCCCCAGTCTTTGCAAGTACTCTTATTTTATTATAACCAAAACAAGCTATAATCGTGAATTTTATTTTAATTTTAAAATCCTCTTTTCCTATACATTTATTGCACTAAAAAGATAAATCTTTAAAAAGTAAAAATCGATTAAACGTAGTGTGGGGCAATGTTAGTAAAGAAATTTAAATCATGTTTGACTTTTACTACGGGAAGTCTCCGTCTAGAAATACTGTGGACTGTCTTACATAGCGGTGACTTCATACGGACCATTTTAGGATCAGGCGAAGGTCAGCTGTTGAAATGTTTTCTCATTTCGAACGGGGGATAAAATCTTTTAAAACTGCCCAATTTGCATATTGATCGTTCAGTATGGAAGTGTGAAAATGGTGGAGTTTTACTCTTTACTATAAATTTTGTTTCCGAAGACCACATCATGTTACTTTGAAGTATCTGTCGTGATTTTAAACAGTGATTTTGGTACTCACGGATTAGCTTACAGGTTCTTTGCAGGTTATCTATTACTTCTTTACAGGTTATCTAAGGTTAGAAACCATATTATATGAATATAGTAACCAAAAGTTAATATAGTAATGCCAAATATTTAAAATCTCAGCAATCACTACTAAAAGTAACTTTTTTTTACTACTATATTTATATAATATGGGACGTATTATATCCTCAAATAATTTGGTTCTTTAAATACATAAGTGACCGCTTCTAACTGAATTCTCGGGTCTGTTTGCGAAGACCACATCCAGTTACTTTTAAGTATCTGTAGTGATTTTGGTACTTATGGATCAGCTTACAGGTTCTTTGCAGGTTATCTATTACTTCTTTACAGGTTATCTAAGGTTAGAAACCATATTATATAAATATAGTAATGAAAAGTATTTAAAGTCACTGTAATCAGTACTAAATGTAACTTTTTTTTACTAGGTACTATATCTATATAATATGGTTTCTAACTAATCCTTAGATAACTTGAATTTGTAAGTGATACTTACAGGCTTTTGAAGCATAAATGACAATAAGCAAAATATATTTCAACAAGCAATATTTATTATTAAAAAGGTTAATATTATAAAAATCAATGGTAATTGTGAATTTTAGGGACCTTTTCACAGATTTTGTTGTCCGGTGGTTTTATAAATAAATCAGTCCCGTAACAGGCCACAAGGGCCCAGAGGGGCAGATACTGTAGAGGTATCTGATTCTTGACCATACGGCACACTAGGGAGATAGTGTGGTCAACACTATGCTCCGGCCGCCTGATTTTCCCCTTGTCTGCTTCGACTGCTAGAGTCATTAGCACCCAAGGTACCCATTATTAATTTAATTAAAGGCTGGGTGAGCCTAGGGACGATCTGGGACCCCAAATCCAGCCCTCGAACGGCAGCACTAGAAGAAAAAATCTTTAGTGCGCGCTCGGGTATTGAACCTGGTCCTCCAGTTCATTAGTCGAGTGCTCTACCACTGAGCCTCGTCCCCTATATATATATATATATACACATACATACATACATATACACTCAAATTTGTACCAGCGTTATTTTTGTGATCCATGGATTCTGAAACTGTGAAACGTGTTTTTCTTGTCGGAACATACGGATTGCGTCATGAGGTCAACCTTATAAGCGGGTTTCCTCCCTATAGAGGGAGGGAGGACACGCACTAACAAGGAATTTCTTCGTCTTCTTTTTGTTTTTTTTTTTTTGTTTTTTTTTTAAAGATTATGCGTACTTAGAATGAGGATGAGGTAAGCTGAAATCACCTTCAAACATAAATGTCCTTCGAGAATGATGACTGTACTGTGAGCTATTGCTGTAAGAAGTAAATAAGCTGTCTTACTCAAAGGCTTATGGCGACAGAACCCAAATAAGGTACTAATGTATTGATATCTCAAGAATTGTTTTATCTGATTGCAAAAAAGATGAAGATGAATGAGTGCTTAGACTAATGTCATTTGGAATATTCTTAAAAATTGTGTACAATGTAATTTTAGCGCGATTCCTCCCTCCTTCCTACAGTAGAGACACAAAAAATGACAGCCTTTAAAATTGTTATATATATATATATATATATATATATATATATATATATATATATAACAATTTTAAAGGCTGTCATTTTTTGTGCCTCTACTGTAGGAAGGAGGGAGGAAACGCGCTAAAATTACATTGTACACAATATATATATATATATATATATATATATATATATATATATATATATATATATATATATATATATATCCATTGGCCTTTATAGTGAGCATCAAGAATAACCTCATGAAGGCATTCCTGTCAATTGCAAAATATGAGTTATGGTCGTCCAATGATTTCCGCTGAGAGGCTCGTTTTAGCACTTTCCTCCGAAGGAAAGTAGCTATTGAGGTTGGACTCATGACGGAATTTTTGAAAAATTTCTTCAAATCTTTATCGATCCTACCTGTTAGACACCGAAAATGACCCCCGTTAAAATTTATATATACACACACACACACACACACATATATATATATATATATATATATTTTTTTTTTTTTTTTTAGATGGAAAGGCATTTTTCTCCAGCGGTGGACCTCCTCCTCACTTCTTCCCGGAATATTTCGATGGATTCATCTCCATCTTCTTCAGCCAGGTACTTGTTTCTTCCTCGGTGGTAGCCAAGGGAATGACATTTTTCTCGATCTGAGCGCGTTTTCTCCCCTCTAGCCACAGTATCGGCGGACGAATGGTGTTGAAGCTCCCTGGTGTAGTTGGGATTCTGTCCGTTGGCAGCGCTGATGGTATTGCGTCTTTTTTTTTTCCTCCTCTCCTGCTTCTATTTTCCTCGCCGTAAGGTTTTATTTTATTTAAAACCTTACGGCGAGGAAAATAGAAGCAGGAGAGGAGGGGGGAAAAAGACGCAATACCATCAGCGCTGCCAACGGACAGAATCCCAACTACACCAGGGAGCTTCAACACCATTCGTCCGCCGATACTGTGGCTAGAGGGGAGAAAAGGCGCTCAGATCGAGAAAAATGTCATTCCCTTGGCTACCACCGAGGAAGAAACAAGTACCTGGCTGAGGAAGATGGAGATGAATCCATCGAAATATTCCGGGAAGAAGTGAGGAGGAGGTCCACCGCTGGAGAAAAATGCCGTTCCATCTAAAAATACTATCCCAACGACGAAAAATAACATCAAACATATATATATATATATATGTCTGTTAACACGATAGCGGCCAGAGTTTTTGTTTTTTCGTCACGAAACTTGGTATATAGCATTCAATTAGCAAGCGATTGAACGAGTTCGTTAACCACCAAAGTCGGTCCACCGGAAGGGGGGGGGGTTTACCCCGAACCCAAAACACTAATTTGACTATGTCAGCCGTAATATTTGTTATATTTCAACGAAACTTGGTATTCGTAGTGGTAATATAGAGAAAAAAGTGAGATATAAAAATGAACTAAATCGGTTCATTAGAAGGAGGGGTTTACTCTGGACCCACAATACCAATTCGCCACTACCAGCCGTGATTTTTCTTATATTTAGACGAAACTCGGCATTCGTAGTGGTAATCTACAGGTAAATATGTGTTGTAACAATAAACTAAATCGGTTCATTAGAAGGGGGGGGGGTTTACTCCGGACCCAAATTCCTAATATACTCATACCGGTCGTAATTTCTGCTGTATTGTAACGAAACGCGGTATACGTCGGGGGTAACTCATGAGAAAGAAGTGTTGTAAAAATGAGCTGAATCGGTCAATCGGAAAGCGGGGGTTTAATTTGTAATATATTTCAATAGAAAAGCCCGCCAGACGTACGTTCACAAAGCCGCCGCAAGGAGCGCTTTCTACCACTAGAGTGACTGTATTCTGTTCCTGCGTTAGATCAAAATACGATAATATGAGGTTTTTTGTATTTATTACGTAGTGTAATAGGTACCATGTGTAAACATAACTCTGGAAGCAAATTAATAATTGATCAGTTACTCATTACAAATTTAAAAGAGAACTATTCATGTTTTTATTTTATTTATGTAGGATATTTTAAGCAAATTGTTCTGGAAAGCAGTCTACACTACCCAAATTCTGAGGAAAGTGCTTAGTTGTGCAGCTCCTGCGTGACGGACTTTTTTTTCAATATACTTATAATTTTTTTTATCCAAGAAGATGATTTTTTGATATATTCATGCGAGGTATTTTTTGGGTAAAGGGATGTTAGTAGAACATACAAAGAAAAATAAATAAATTTAGTCACCATTTGTCAATTGGTATGGAATGGCCCGAGTATACGTCGTTAATGGTAATTTTTACCATAAAGAGTCATTTCTGACCTATGGTGCCGTTGAATTCTTTGTTCCTCATGACTCTTAGTTTCGAAATATGCATTAAACAAATTTGGCCTTGAATAACATTTCAATCGGGGGTCAATATGGGGGTTGCGATGTCGCATTGGAGAATCATCAGGCTAACGGATGACATTTATTTTCGTGAGTCCCTGTTCATATGAAGGCGGAAAACAAATGTTAGTTTTTATATTATTATTTTTATAATTTACACGTTATAGTGGTTCTTTTTATTTATTTTCGCTGTGTTGTCTGAACGTGAAGAACTCGTGGAATCAGAACGGTCAAGAACAAGAAGACTATGGGAACGAAAGTGGATAAGTAGAAGATACCATGGAATATTACTGTGCTATCAGGATGACTGAAGAGTCATTTAATACATTACTACCCGTCATACAGAAATCAGATACCATGGTCATGGCACGAGCTACCAACTCCTTACGGAATTGGCCTCAGAAGATACCATGGAATATTACTGTGCTATCAGGATGACTGAAGAGTCATTTAATACATTACTACCCGTCATACAGAAATCAGATACCATGGTCATGGCGCGAGCTACCAACTCCTTACGGAATTGGCCTCAGAAGATACCATGGAATATTACTGTGCTATCAGGATGACTGAAGAGTCATTTAATACATTACTAACCGTCATACAGAAATCAGATACCATGGTCATGGCGCGAGCTACCAACTCCTTACGGAATTGGCCTATGAAGATACCATGGAATATTACTGTGCTATCAGGATGACTGAAGAGTCATTTAATACATTACTACCCGTCATACTGAAATCAGAAACCATGGTCATGGCGCGAGCTACCAACTCCTTACGGAATTGGCCTCTGAAGATACCATGGAATATTACTGTGCTATCAGGATGACTGAAGAGTCATTTAACACATTACTAACCGTCATACAGAAATCAGATACCATGGTCATGGCACGAGCTACCAACTCCTTACGGAATTGGCCTCAGAAGATACCATGGAATATTACTGTGCTATCAAGATGACTGAAGAGTCATTTAATACATTACTAACCGTCATACAGAAATCAGATACCATGGTCATGGCGTGAGCTACCAACTCCTTACGGAATTGGCCTCAGAAGATACCATGGAATATTACTGTGCTATCAGGATGACTGAAGAGTCATTTAATACATTACTACCCGTCATACAGAAATCAGATACCATGGTCATGGCGTGAGCTACCAACTCCTTACGGAATTGGCCTCAGAAGATACCATGGAATATTACTGTGCTATCAGGATGACTGAAGAGTCATTTAATACATTACTACCCGTCATACAGAAATCAGATACCATGGTCATGGCGTGAGCTACCAACTCCTTACGGAATTGGCCTCAGAAGATACCATGGAATATTACTGTGCTATCAGGATGACTGAAGAGTCATTTAATACATTACTACCCGTCATACAGAAATCAGATACCATGGTCATGGCGTGAGCTACCAACTCCTTACGGAATTGGCCTCAGAAGATACCATGGAATATTACTGTGCTATCAGGATGACTGAAGAGTCATTTAATACATTACTACCCGTCATACAGAAATCAGATACCATGGTCATGGCGTGAGCTACCAACTCCTTACGGAATTGGCCTCAGAAGATACCATTGAATATTACTGTGCTATCAGGATGACTGAAGAGTCATTTAATACATTTCTACCCGTCATACAGAAATCAGATACCATGGTCATGGCGTGAGCTACCAACTCCTTACGGAATTGGCCTCAGAAGATACCATGGAATATTACTGTGCTATCAGGATGACTGAAGAGTCATTTAATACATTACTACCCGTCATACAAAAATCAGATACCATGGTCATGGCGTGAGCTACCAACTCCTTACGGAATTGGCCTCTGAAGATACCATGGAATATTACTGTGCTATCAGGATGACTGAAGAGTCATTTAATACATTACTACCCGTCATACTGAAATCAGATACATTTATGAGAACTGCTTTGCCAGCAAAAGTTACATTGCATTCGTCAATGGATAGAATAGCGGGACTTTGGAGGAGTAAGGGCGAATCACGAATTCCAAATGTTGGGAAATCGAAGATAAAGTTCTAGCAGTGCTTCAGGATAGCAAGGTAGAATGTTTCACTCTATGGAATGCTGATTCATTAACCTTATTGGTAAAGTACGCAATTGAAATTCAATGTTTTAATTATAATATTTACGAGTGATGCATGTGTAACAAAATGCTAGGAGTGGAGTTCCAGACCCGGGATTCGCCCTTGAAATCGGACATTGAATTTTTCATAATGATGCTGCTATTCACTTTAACTTGAAACTGTGAGAGAACTAAAGGCGAACCGGAGAAACAAGGCGAAGCATCATGTTAGCTACATTTTTCTGAATCAGAATATAAAATTTAAAAAAAAAGTAGATTTTTCTGATTTGCCCTTACTCTTCCAAAGTCCTGATATTTGTTTTCTAGTTTGCTCCGATTTTCATATTGGTTGGTTTGACATGGCATGAAGTGCCGCGCCTCCAAATGATCGGCTCTATATTTGTGTTGGCTATCCTGCACCCATCCCCCCCTCCCTACCAACACCTAAAGCAGAGACCCGCCAGTATGCGGCCGACCCCCGGCCTGTGAAGTGTTGTGTTTCGGTATGCGATGGAAGGCACGTCTACCATCAGTACTATCGCCGTACAGAGCGGGCAGACGAGGATTGTCATCGCTCTACTACAAGTTAGTACTTAATTTATATCATCCACATTTAAAATAATTAAATTATAATTTATCAAAGCTTGGTTCAAAAATTGTCAGTAGTTTGCTCAAAAATGGTCCGATTTTGATGAAATTTAGTACAAAAATTTCCCCTTTAATTTGAAAGGTCAAGTTCGTAACCCAGCAGAATCCGTCCACCGAAAGATGCTTTTTGGAGCGAAAGTTTTCGAGTTAATATGCTTGCAAGTTCTCGTTTTAAAGATTCCTTAACGTAGAAAAATTAATGAAACTTTTTAAAGCGATATCTGTAACCGATTTCGAGAAACATTGAAACACCTACTTTTCCAAACTATTTTTCAGTTTGAGTATTCAGAAACGATTAATTCAGCTGGAACTTGTTCCAGGCGTTTTATATTCATGTAATCTGTGATAGGTAAATTTTGGTTCAGTTTGGGGGATTTTCGTATATTTTCTATAATATCTCAAAAACGGCTGGGAAATCGTGGTAAGTAGAAAATAACCATTCGAATGCTTACTCAATTCTCTACAAAAAAGATTCGGTACTTACGTATTAGCGTCAAAGCAGGTTAAAGAGCCGGGTCTCAGAGAACTGGATCTACACCGTGTCAGAGATCTGGATCAAGGAGTCAAATCAGATTTTGCAAATATGGCGACGGGATTATCAACGATTTAGGTTAACTAGAGTTTTGATATAACCTTTAGCTAGCGAAAACGCGTAGCACTTATATTAATAGCATAATTGCTATGCGTTTCCGCTCGCTACGCTCGCTCAAGATTATATCTAAACTCTAGTCAATCCAACTCGTTGATAATATAGATCAAGGATGGTTTTTCGCTGGATAATGGACTGATAAACAATTTGGCATCGCTTCGAAAAAGTCTCTTTCATCCTAGCTATTCTGATGTCGCTATCTCGCACAGAAACTGAAATCGCGTAACACAAAAAAAAACAACAACAATTGCGTGGGTAAATAAAGCACAAATGAATTGCGTTAAAAAAACAAAGGGAACAAGATGGTTACTATAAACACAATAGATATCTCTGATAGTGATTGACCAATAGAAATGCGTTATCCGCGATCCAGATCTCTGAACGAGACACGCCTCTTTAACCTGCTTTGACGCTAATACGTAAGTACCAAAGATTCTAATGTAATTTCTGTTGGAGCGATGTCAATCGGAGAAATAAGGACTTCGCAATTGTTAGTTTTGCTCTTTTGAACGGGTTTTTGTGTCTGTTTATCTAACGTTTTAACTGGTTGTATCTTACTTTAATTTAATTTAAAATTAAAACGAGTATCTGACTAAAACAAGGCAAGAAAATGTGAAACGTTGTGACAGAGGATGGAGTAATTTCCGCTTAGGATACTGTCGGTTTGCTGTCGTGGTGCCTTAATCTTCCTTCTTTTGATTTTATTTTAGGTTTTCCACGAAAACCCGCCAATAACTGCTTCTATTACTTTACTAATGGCACTAGTATTATGAACGGAACCGCGCTAAGATGACTATTTATTATACAGGGTGTCCCACATTGAGATTCCATAACTTATGTGATTATTTCCAAAACGTTCTTCTGTCATCTTTCACTCTTTCCAAGGTGCCCTCTAATTCTTAATCAGAGCAAAAAGTGTGTGTACCTAGTGTGAGAAGCATGGGACATCACCATATTCGCGTGAAAAATGTGTTCGTAATTGCTTCTTCACACTAAAGCAAATTTATTGGTTTTGACTACGAAATCAGAAAAAATATACTTAAATAATTTTTGTTTTTAAAACAACAAGGTACCATTTTAAAGCTTATTAAATAAGGCAACTTTTGAGGCGGAGGCAAACCGCTAAGTCTACAAATAGCTGATTACGAAAATATTGAATGAGTTAAGAAAACCCTAATAAAAATAATTCGTATCTATTTGGGTCTTAGTGTAGGTCATAATTTACATGACATCATTTCAATAACTGGTGTTTCTTGTTGGAAATTTAATGTAGATTCGAAAAATGTGGTCGTCATTTACGATACATAAACCAGAAATCAGGAAAACACTGTTTTAAAAATAGGCAAATGTTTGAATAACTCTGCTACATGTTGAGATAGGACGCTCATTTCTGGGTCCCTGAACTACAAATGAGGTGCAGAATAAACCCTTAAAGTTATGACATCTCAATGTGGGACGCCCTGTATACATATATAGAAGATAGAAGAAGAAGATATGCAGTTGAATGGATGCTGAATTATTAATAAATAAAATCTTCTTGTTCTTCAATAAAACTATTCAATTTGACACGGCTGTTAAGAAACCTTATATCAGCAGAACTAGGAGATGGCGAGACGCTGACTGTGTTCCTTCCCGAAGCGGCCACAAGGATCGGTGACAAAAGTTAGGTTTTGATTTCATTAAATACAACCAGAATTGCCAGCCGTATATCTTATTGATGAAACCCATCACAAACCCTGTATTTTAATAATTTCTTAATTCATAATTAAAATATTTCATTTAAGATGCCTAATTATTATAATACATTTGCATGAATAAGTGTTAATGAAAGAATATTAAATGACAATTTTTCTCCAGTATGCAAATAACGTTTTACGGTATTTAAAGATTAACTTTAAAATCTACAAGCACCACAGAGCCTTAGTGACCTATTATCAGATAATTGAGAAGATATGGTCGACCGTTCAGAAGTAGGAAGCGTAGATCGTCGGGGTTTCGGTCAGTGTTCTTATTCAATAAAACACATTGTATATTTATTGCTAGGCGGCAATAAATATACATTTTAGCATATAAAATGTGTTTTATTGAATAAGAACACTGACCGAAACCCCGACGATCTACGCTTCCTATTATCAGATAAGAACCCTAATTATCTTGCATACAATGAAATATAGTAATATTACCTATAACACACGATTTTAATACCAATCAAAATCTCTGATCGATCAATAGCGACCGATTTTTTTATATTTAATTTTATTTTTTTAATCGATGTTATTTTTTTATTATTATTTTTGTTTACGGTCGGACATTATATTATTAGATCGATTATTATTATTATGAAAGGGTTATGACCTATAATCTGATATTTATTTCGGTTTCTATTTAGCTTTTTGATGATGAAAAATTAATTTATTTACTATTACATTATTATTTTTCTTATTGTTATTTCTTTATTTTTATCAGATCACTTTTGCTGCGGAGTTCATCAAGTAAATAAATAAATAAATAACTTTCTAATATTTCCCTACAAATACAAGGAAATTAATTAACAGTGTAATAATTATCATCTTTAAATATAATTGTTTCTGTTCGTTTTTTTTTTTCTTATAAAATTGATTTTAGAAAGAATAAAATTTGATTAAAACTCAGTATATCTAAAATAATATATATATATATATATAAAAGCAATCCCCTACAGGCCACGAGGGCCAGATATTATATAGGTATCTGATTATAGCCATACGGCACACTAGGGAGATAGTGTGGTTAGTACTATGCTCCGGGCGCCTGATTTTCCCCTTTTCGGGTATCCAATAATAAATTAATTAGAGGCTGGCTTGGCCTGGGGACGGTCAGGGAGGCCGAATCCAACCCACAAACGAAGACACTAAAATATAAAAATCTCTAATGCTTGCTCAGGATTTGAACTCAGCAATATTAGCCCTCCAGCATATTATTTGTCTAGTTCTCTAACCTCGCCCCTGTCATATCTTACATAAATACTAAAAATGTAAGTAGTTTTTTTTAATAGTATTGAAAATAATTTCACTCATTCTTAATGTATAAATGTGTGAGATGAAATTGAACTGATTTTCCCATTAAAATAACTTTTTCGACCTCTTATATATAAAATAAATTATTTGTCTCCATTAATGATTACTCCAAAGTAGATATGACTTTATTAAACTTGGGGAATACAGTTTTGTTCATTATATAAACTCTTTTTTTTTTCCTATCTAATTTTCTAACATAATTTTTTTCAGATGGAAAAAAATTAGTTTGAACTAAAAAAAAAAGTCTCTTATAAGAAATTCATTCAACTGTACCCTTTAAAATAAATTATTCAAAATCATTTGCTTGCATGTAGAAAAAAAAAAAAAAGAACCCTTTAGATGTTGGCAGATAAATTGCTTCCTTTCCACCCACATGAATAAATTAAATGTGCTTGGAGCTATGGAACCCTCGGAAATTTTACAGAGCATATATCATTATTACAATGTAATATTATTCTATTTTGCCAAAAAACTTCAACTATTATGCCAGAGCTTATTATTTATTACAGACTGAACGATAACAAATAAATTTGATTTGGTTTTTTCCAATTAGAAGGGTTTATTTTATAATTTCAACGTCCCTTTTTGTTTTCATGGAGTTTTGGCTTCGGCTACTTTTTAGGTTACCACCCTTTTCTATTCAAGAGAGGTACAATACTCCATTTTTTTCTAAAGAAAACTATCTTCCCGAGTGGGAATCGAACACAACCTTACCCTAAGGGGTAATACTACCTTGTGCGTACAAAATCAAAGTAATTTTCTTGAATTTATAAATAAAAAATAAATCGATATTTTATACGGGATGTTCAAAAAAAAGTTTCATTCAGGGTTATTATACACTCTTTGTTGACTAAAAACGATCGGGTTTGTATGAACGCTATGTAAGTTAAAGCGGCCACGGTCGTATGAAAGTTAACGAAAACTGGCCAATTTGGAATTACACAAATAAGTGAGAGGGTTTCTTAGGTTCTTGACAAGGTATTAACAGCCTAAAACCTGGCCCAATACTATAACTTTCAGAGGCAAACTGTTTTTGGGAGGGGCTTGGAACTTGGCCTCTTTTTTTTCAACGTTAGTTTTTTTTGGGGGGGGGGGTATCAATACTTTTTTTAAGTGAATTATGAGTTTGCGTCGTCGATTTTTGGCTTGAGGACGATGACGAGGAGACGTGAACTATATTTTATTATTTTTACTACTTTTTATCTTGTCAGTATTTTATTTCTTATGGTGCCTTCTAGTCTGATCATTATTTGGAAATACACTTGTGTCCTTGTCAGGCACTTAATTTCAAGTAAAACTAATGTCGCCGTCGCCTTACATAAATAGGTAAATATTCTTCAACTGACCCTTTTCTCAATATTCTTATCTTCGTGGACGGCGGAAGGTCAACAAATAAAATCTTCAACACTCAGTATCACCAACTTTATTTCATCCCTACATGTTTCACACCTTTATTGGTGCCTCTTCAGGGGAAAAAAATACAAAAATAAAACTTACAGCCTACACCTGAGGAGGATAACCTTCCACCAGTACGGCCACGTCTAGAATGATCATGGTCTGAAAGAATTCAATATGGCGAAAAATAAACAGCTGATCGATAATCGATATGTCATACCTTTAAAAATGAATTCCCAGAAGAAATATAGTCCTAAAATTAAAACCATCTTCCCACCTTCAACATAAAAACATACTTTTACTTTTTGTCAAATAAGTTAATAAAGATAGTATTTAAATGTAGTATTTCCGTTTTTTTATTTACCACTTTTTTCCTATTTTTTACTATATTTAAATACTATCTTTATTAACTTATTTGACAAAAAGTAAAAGTATGTTTTTATGTTGAAGGTGGGAAGATGGTTTTAATTGTTAGGACTATATTTCTTCTGGAAATTCATTTTTAAAGGTATGACATATCGATTATCGATCAGCTGTTTATTTTTCGCCATATTGAATTCTTTCAGACCATGATCATTCTAGACGTGGCCGTACTGGTGGAAGGTTATCCTCCTCAGGTGTAGGCTGTAAGTTTTATTTTTGTATTTTTTTCCCCTGAAGAGGCACCAATAAAGGTGTGAAACATGTAGGGATGAAATAAAGTTGGTGATACTGAGTGTTGAAGATTTTATTTGTTGACCTTCCGCCGTCCACGAAGATAAGTAAATAGGTAAATAATAGACGTGTACATAAAAATGATAAGATGCGTCGAAATGTTTCTTATAACATCAAATATATGCTCTACTTACCCAGACGATTCATTTGATACTCTACATGATGGGTTTCTGAGGGAACATCAATTGCAAAATGGGTACCACCCAACCTGAAAGTGGAGTAAAAAACAACTTTTCAGGATTTTAATTAATGTATATCATCCTGCAAAATTTCCAGTCTCTAGCTTCTTTGGAAGTGCCTAATCATTCTGATGAGTGAGTCCTATGAATTCCGATTTTCCATCGCCTATATCTCAGAAACTATTCAACGTAGAATTATGAAACTTTCCAGTTTTATTCACATCAATGAGTATAATACCTGTCTAAAATTCCATAGGTTTATCTTTTACTGGTTCAAAGTTATGAGAGGGTAAAAATCGGCTCCATTACTTCGTGTAATATACACACGTTGTGCGTAGGCCGGAACTTGGCCTGGCGCACGGTAGATGGATAAATTCCGATTTTCCATCGCCTATATCTGAGAAACTATTCAATTTAAAAATATGGAACTTTTCAGTTTTATTCACATCTATTAGTAAAATACCTGTGCAAGATTTCATAGGTTTATCTTTTACTGGTTCAAAGTTATGAGAGGGTAAAAATCGGCTCCATTACTTCGTGTCATATACACACGTGCGTAGGCCGGAACTTGGCCTGGCACACTACCGTGAGCCTAGATATTTAGCATTGTTCTTTTCTGTTTGTTTATTCCAAACCTTAAATACTCCTCCGAGGCATGGGCGTAAATAGGAAATAATTTCGGGAGGGGCTAGGAAAAGTTGGGGGGTTAACAATTTAGAACCTAGAATAGTTTTAGGCAACTAAAACGCTATTACACCTAAAATAACATATTTTTTATGAGCAAGTGATCTCATTTAATTTATTTTTACGGGTTTTATGACTCATTTTTACCATCAAACCAAAATTTCCCATGCTCCGAGAGATCCTATACTCCTTGAGTCTGGTATAGGAATAGGGCTGAGATAGGGTTGGCTCCTTTAGCGGACACCGGTGGAGGCATGGCTATTTATACAAGACTTTTAGGAGGAAATAGCTTCTCTAGCCTCATTGTCGGCAACTCTTGCTTCTCTATGCCCTCTTATGCAAGGGTTCTTCGGATACGGGGAAGATGCAAGTAGAATGGAGGAAGGCGATGAAAAACTATCTGCTTTTTTCTACATAGTGCAAATAAAGGCGCATCAACACTTGGAAGGGATAAGTGATTAGTGGTTCCTGTGAGTGATTAGTGCTTAGTGTGTAGTGCAAGAAGTGTGCACTGTACGGTTCCCATCGGACTGTGTAACCCCGAGCAGACGGTGCTTGAGGTTCCGAAGGTGTTGGTTTAGGTTCATTGAATAAGAAATATTCAGAGTTCCTATTCTGAGTTTCGAAATGACACCCGTTACAAGCATTATATGAGCATTATTCAGATAGATTTTACTTTTTGGTTCTCAAATTTTACAGAAATCAACTTGAAAATTAATCAACTTTTTTTGTACCAATTAAACTTACAAGTGATGGTTAATTTTTGTCGACAGTGTGGCATGCACACACAACTGTTTTTTATTTATTTATTTTTTATTATTTTTTTTTAATTGAATCGCATGAAGAATAATGAATATTTATATCTTGTTTTTTCTGAATATTTAAAAATCATGCACGCAATTCCAAATATCGTCAATTCATGTCGTGATTATACCGAGTGACATAATACCACCTTCAATATCCTTCCTAATACCACCTTCTATATCCTTCCTTTTACCACCGTCTATACCCTTCCTAATACCACCTTCAATACCCTTCCTTATACCACCTTCTATACCCTTCCTTTTACCACCGTCTATACCCTTCCTAATACCACCTTCAATACCCTTCCTAACACCACCTTCAATACCCTTCCTAATACCACCTTCAATACCCTTCCTTATACCACCTTCTATACCCTTCCTAGTACCACCTTCAATACCCTTCCTAGTACCACCTTCAATACCCTTCCTAATACCACCTTCAATACCCTTCCTTATACCACCTTCTATACCCTTCCTAGTACCACCTTCAATATCCTTTCTAATACCACCTTTAATACCCTTCCTAGTACCACCTTCTATACCCTTCCTTTTACCACCGTTTATACCCTTCCTAATACCCTCTTCAATGTCCTTCCTGATACCACCGTCTATATCCTTCCTAATACCCTCTTCAATGTCCTTCCTAATACCACCTTCAATACCCTTCCTAATACCACTTCAATATTCTTCCTAATACCACCTTCAATACCCTTCCGAATACCGCCTTCTATACCCTTCCTAATACCACCTTCAATACCCTTCCTAATACCATATTCTATACCCTTCCTAATACCATCTTCAATACCCTTCCTAATACCACCTTCTATACCCTTCTTAATACAACCGTTTATACCCTTCCTAATACCTTCTTCAATACCCTTCCAAAACCATCTTCGATATCCTTCCTAATACTAGCTTCAATATCCAGCAGAATACTACCTTCAATAATCGTCCGAATATCACCTTATCGTTTATACGCACAAATACATAATTTATTTTGTGAATGTTTTTGTGAATAAATTTTTATTCACAAATTTTAATGTAAATTTATTTGTATTCCTTATATTTAAATGTGAATGTTTCTGTAATCACTCGATTTTTTTTTTGTGAATACTCACAAAATTTGTGAATATTCAAAATATTTTTGTATATTTAGAATTTTTCCTGTAAATTAAATTTTAAATTCGTAGTTAATAATAAATGGACGTTAAAATTTAAATAAAATAAAAAATTAAATTTTATTTACAAGAAAATTTGTGAATACAGTTTTATTTGTATTTATATGTATATATGACATACGTGACTACAAAAAAATTCGTATTCAAATTTATGAATAAGAAATTATTTATATTTGTATCTACAAATAAATGAGGAACACATAAATTCTTATTTTTATTTCTAAATAAAATTATCTCCAACTCTGTTTACCATCCATTGTAGAGTAGGAAGTAGACGAAAAAAAATTTCCTGCAAAATACTCCAATCCTGACTTACCAGATAAAACACATCAAAAAAACTGATACGTACGAAATTTCTCCTCCGTACCTTCTGGGCAACAAAAAACAGTTTGAGAGAGCTCCTCCGACATCTTTTTGGAAACAATTGGCTTTATCCTGATAGGTTTTCTCGTTAATTCAAAAAGGCGGACGGTAATGATGTCAAAACTGAGGGACAACATTAAAGGCACTATTACGAAGTTAGATTTTTTTTAAATTTAATTAAATTGATATAAATTTACCTTAAATATTATTATTTTAAAATGAAACATCACATGAGCAAAAAATATAATATCCTTCCCCCCTAAAAAAAATAGTAAAGTGTAATAAATGTGTTCAGGGACATCGGACGGTAATGATTTTGGGTGTATAAAATTAATAATTTTGACATTAAATTTTGAAATTTAAAATTTAATTTTGGTAGCATTAATTTCCTTTTTATTCCATTAGTCATTCCAAGAAGAAAAAAAATTTAAAATCTGGCCCCCTCAATTATATCGCCAAGGGACAATAATGTTAAAACTATTTGAATAATGCTCATATGGAAGCAGGCTGTTTTTGTGTTTATGTCACACCGCTCCTAAAGAATTACATAAAGTCGATAAACGTTGGGAGGGAGAGTGTATGGGGCATCCTTGAGGCTAGAGTTGAACTGTACAGTCCATCGAAGTAAAATGATAAAACCGATGATGATTAAACTGTACAGACCAATGAGGCCGGGCCTATTGTATGTGGACAAGAGGATATTTGCTTCACATACAGTTGGTCTACTATAACTGTACAGTGTAGTCCCTGCCTTGAGGTTTATTAACTTATCGTGTGTGTGCTAGATCCGTACAGTCCAAACCTTGAGGCCAAACTGTGCAGTCTCTGACGTGAGATTTCAACTGAACCTGTATGGCCACTTTGAATGTCCCCTATCAATCTAAACTGACGCTTTCTGACAAAAGACACATTAGGGCTAATTAAACGCCAAAACTTACGCTTATATATATATATATATATATATATATATATATATATATATATATATCGTACCTGCGGGAATGGATTTACCCTGAAATGTCAAACTGAATTCATTAAGTTCGCAGCAAAAATGGCAAGCAATTTGTGTGCGTTGAGACATTTTATTTTGATAATGCCTTAAAAAAAAATTATGAGCAAACTATTTCCAAGGTTAATTTTCAATATTTCTAGTCCCTATTCATGGCAGAACAATTCCTCGGGGAACGGCTATAATAATTAGAATAATTGGCTCAATTTGAGGGCATTTAACTCTTCAAGTGGCGCAACAAATGACTCCATTAGGATAAACGCCCTTCTGAATTTAATGGATGTTTTAACTTCAGCCTTTTTGAATAAAATGCTTTCCGTCCGATTTGATACTTACGTTCCCACGTATCAGATAATCTTCACACACAACGGCCATAAAAGCCTCAGCATGTTCTGTCTTATCTCTAACCACAAAGAGTTAGCTTAAAAGGTGTTCTGATAAGATTGTTGACAAAGGACGTAGGGCGTAAAACAAAAACACCTCCTGAATAGCGTATTTCGTCCCTCCCTATATAGAGGAAAATCTCCTCATGATGTCGACCTGATGACGCAATACGGAAGTGCTGTCAAAATTTCATAACACATCATGCGAACTTGTATGTGTATATATATACACTAGCTGAGCCCGCGACTTCTTCCGCGTGGATAGTGACTTAGGGCAGCATTTTTTGGATATATTTTTTGGTTGATTTTGGATTATATAAACGTCGTTTGGGTATTTAAAAACAGTAATGCTTCTCTACACACAATATTAGAAGTACAACCACCTAGGATCAAAGCATACAGGCTGGTAGGATTACTAACACGCGACAGAGCCACATAAAGCTGTCCGTGCGAAAAACAGCTAATATGTGCTGAGATCCACGCCCACAACCTTTAGCGTCTGACCTTGGGCTTTATTAATTGTCAGCGCCAAACATAGGCTCTCATAATTGGATGCTATAGGCAGCAGCGTGGCTCTCGGCTACAACATACAAATGTCGACGTGATTCTTTACATATGCACAACGATTGATATGAACCAAACACTAGATGTTAAGTGAAGCTTACCATAATATATTAATTATATTACAATCATTGTTTTGGGTGTTATTGTGTTGATAAAGGCCCTTAATAACATTTCTTTCTCGTATATTTTCCATGTACAGACAGCAATCCGTTACATTTTTATTATATGTATAGATTTTCAAATACAGTAGAACTTGGATAATTCGAACCCCTAGGGACCAATAAAAAAGTTCGAATTATCCAAATTTCGAATTACAAAAGTTTGAAAATTAAGGGTTAAAAATCGAACTTCATATTTTCACATTTTTTAATTTGAAAAAAAAAATACATTTTATTTAAAGAAAAACAAACATATCATAAATTGATGATTACGTACATAAGTAATAAATAATTGATCAAAAAAGTAAAAATAAAAGTCTATTATTTTGGAAAAAAGTCATTTTTTGATAAAGTGTTAGGAGGAATTCCAAAGTCCTTGGTAATTACAGGTGTTTTCTTTATTCGTTTTTCGACTTCATTAATCGCAGCTATGCTCGACATCTTTAATCAACAACTCACAGAACTGCACTGTACACCGGAAATTCAAGGTACAAACAATACAGCAGATCTAGGCACTGATTGACTTATATCTTCATACAAAATGAAGATCGGAAGGATGGCGGAAGGGAAGTCTAGGATAAAAGGACATGATGTAACTATAAATAAGAACCCCTGGAAGGGAGGAAGCGCGACCCACCAGTTAACAGAACTCCTAGAGTCAAAGAACTAGAGACCGCAGCACTTCTTGTCCCGGAACCCCTACATCCGTATTTTATTATCCTTCTTACCCGAGGGGAGACTATTTTCACAAGATATCAGATCGACCGCCTTTCTGTCCACTTCCCATCGGAGGTACAGACTCGTAAAAACTTCGAATTATCCAAAATTTTATTCGAATTAACCACGGGTTTTTTTACATTGTTTATGCCCTAAATTCTAGAGACCGAGAGAAATATTCGAATTAAGGACGATTTCGAAGTTCGAATTATCCATGTTCCACTGTATATACTTAGTTTGGGAAAGCTTATTAACGACAAACCGAAAGCGTTACGATTCCTTCTCGCAATTGCCGTAAAAAAAAGGTAAGGGCATTCTGCTGGTTAAGAAGCCTGGACTTCTCGTTTATAGGCATATATCAACAAAATTGAACCATTTTTTTGGTCGTTAATGTGCAAACAAACGGTATCTCTTAAATAAAAATGTTATTATGACATTAAATCCCTAGCCGCTTCTCATACTTCTACAGTAAATTATTCAATCATCCTAATCCTACAGCCCAATCCTTATCCAGCACCAATCATCCTTCCTCTCCACCAACACGTATTAATAGGAAGTGGCTCCGAGATCTACTAAGGCGCTGAAGTGATCAAAATTCAATCTAATTATATTAATTGAGAGTGATATCTGTAGATATTTTTTCTCCTTATGATATCACAGAGCACGTCTCATTCGCCTCCAATCCTCCCTGCTAGTCGCAGGCTGTGGTTGGATGGCGTAAGGTAACTCCAGGTCATCCTAGAATCCTTCCTAACAAGGAAGGTATTCGGCTGACAACTGGGGACACATGAGGCGTGGTCAAGCTACCAATATCAAATTACATAATACATATGATTGGAGACTGTAATATTTCTACGTCGAGCTTTAATTAAGATGGTAGTTGCCTGAGATTATTAGTTCAATAAATTGAAAATTATAAGTAAAGAATGAGATATACTCGTCCGTTTGTACAGGAAAATTGATTGAAACTCTACAATAAACAATTCTATGTCTGTTTCTCTATCATAAACGTAGGAAGATTGGTTTATATTTAGAGATGAGACTGATCTTGTGAAATATCCGAGCCAGGCCGTTTACCTACCGGTGTGGTATATATAGGCTGGAGAAGGAGGCCAAACCCAGCCAATGGGACTATTCGTTTACATTCGCCCAGTCGAATAGCAAAGCGATAAATTCCAGTGTATGGCCTCCGTTCTTGTTTATCGCTGAGCTAGTCCTCTTCTGAGAAGGTTTTAGGATGGCAACTTCTGGAAAGGAGATTCATTACCGCGTTTCAGAACCCCTACAGACCGAAAATTTGTATATATATATATATATATATATATATATATATATATATATATGTATATATTATATATATATATATATATATATATATATATATATATATATATATTTGTCTGTTCGCTCATTTCTGGATTCCCTAATGGTCCGATTGTGATGAAATTTGGTACAAAAATCCGTCTTCCAATTTGAAAGGTCAAGTTCGTTAACCAGCAGAATCCGCCCCCTGGAAGATGGCGTTTGGGGCGAAATTCGCGCGCAAAAATCGTAACGCTTACGTTTTTGAGTTCATACGCTTGTAAGTACTCGATTTATAGGCTTCTTGGGCTAGGAAAACGAATGAAACCATTTTCAAGGCGATAGCTTTAACCGTTTTCGTGAAAATTGGAAAAATAGTTTTTGAATGCCGTTTTTGGTTTGGGTACATAGAATCAATGGATTCAGTTGAAACATTTTCTGCATGTTCTACTTTCATTAAAACTAATATGTTGAAATTTTTGTTACGTTTGGAGTTAAGAAAGGGTTAGAATAAAATATTTTATTAACAGACATAAAAATTTTTGGTAACTTTGTATACTTTCCTTAATATTTCGAAAAAGGTTGAGAACCTTGCGAAACGTAAGATCACCATTAGAAAGATTACTAAATGCTCTACAAAAATGGTTCTAATGAAAGTTTTGATTAGGCGATGTCAATCGGAGAAATAAGTGCTTAAACCTTTAAAGTAATTGATTTCGCTTATTCGAACTGTTCATTTTGTCTTTGATTTTGGTACTTAGAATTATGGGATTCAGTTGAAACATTTTCTGCATGTTCGAATTTCATCAAAACTAATATGTTCAAATTTTGGTTACGTTTGGAGAAAAGAAAGGGTTAGAATTAAATATTTTATTAACAGACAAGAAAAGTTTTGGTAACTTTGTATACTTGCGTTAGTATCTCGAAAACCGTTGACAATCTTGGGAAGCAGAAGGTTGCCATTCGAAAACTTACTAAATGCTCTACAAAAAAGGTTCTAAAGAAAGTTTTAATTAGGCGATGTCAATCGGAGAAATAAGTGCGTAAAACGTTAAAGTAATTGATTTCGTTTATTCAAACTGTTCTTTTTGTCTGTTTTATTCCTTGTTATTTTTAAATTGCTTATAGTCGGATAATGTATTTGACAATAAAACAGATTAAGTAAAATAATAAGATCAATTTATTGTTAAAAATGTAGCGTTCAAAGAGAGAGATCCCAAGGCTTTCCAAATGCCTCTGAGTGGAGGCCTTTCTGCCCGACTTATGGGATAGCTGACCCATACAGGTAAGATTGTAAATCAAGACCTTTCAAGACTGGTTTGTTTGAGATTTCATTTGGATAGGTGTTTCGCTATTGATCTAAACAAAGTAATAACTGTTTCTATTTTATGCCTTCATAAACACTAAAGATAAGAACGGAACCGCGCTAAGATGACGCAGTTCCTGCGAATCGGACTTTTTTGGAGGAAAGCTTGGAATTAGTTGAACAGCATAAGAAAGTGTCCTCATGAGTAAGCTTCAAAGCCTCAGACCGGCTAAATGAGACGACCAGATAAAAGGTGACCTAGAGGCTGTATTTCTACGTAAGCATTCTATAAGTCGTGGTCCAGCTAAAGGAGAGTGTCCGATAATCTACGTTTTGTAATCTCAGTTTTGCCCCATCGAATAGATTCAAAGGAGTAGATCCGACCTATACCTATGGTAGATAAAGGGCTACACTAGGACTTCTAGGCCCACTCCTCCGGGATACTCATAGAGCTAAGCTTCGACTCCCAGACAGACTAAGGGGGCACCTACACTGGACCCGTTCCGATCCGATCCGATAGCCACCGACTGTCGGAAGAAAAACAAACACATGCATCTCAATGGAGGTGCCGACATTGGTCTCGACCCAACCCGATTCGGGCCAATCCGATGGCCACCGATTCTTGGCCATTCAAACATGTTTGTTTCAAGGCCGATTTCGGACCGACGAAGCAAAGTGGCGCCAACCCACATATTGTGTTTCAAAAAGGTCTACAGGTTCTAAATCTTAACCGATTTCAATGCATTTTTTTTAAATCAAAGGAAATAACATTGAGAACAATTTGTCAATTCACATTTTTGTTTCCCTTGTATATTAAATTGCGTGGAAAGATGTTTATAACCATCCAACGTCTATAACCTTCCAATGCTTATAACCTTCTAGTTAACTTTCTTATAAATAATTTTAAAATATGAATACCAATACTTCTCTTACTTCCAACATTCAACCTAATCGAAGGTTCTTATGCTTATTAGGTGGTATGTCTTAACTGAATCACTCATTTTCACTTCACTAAGAGGTCATTACAGACGAGCTGTGGCTAAATCGGATCGGATCGGGTCGAGACCAATGTAGCAATCACGTAGGCCGCTATCGGCCGTTGTCGATCAAACGAAATCGGATCGGATCGGGAGAAATACGGGTCCAATGTAGGTGAAGCCTAAGGCCGTTTACACACGGAGCTACTAAAAAGGAACTGATTAGTAACGTGAATTACTAATCATTTTACTTTGAGACAGTTCCTATGTAATCCAATGGAACACTAAGGTACTGGTGAGTGACTGATTAATAACCGGTTAGTATCTGGCAGCCTGGTGACTCGCCCCTAGGGGATCAGTTACTAACTCGAGTATGATGGCTGACCAACAAGTCAATCTGTTGCTGGTGGTGGAAGTTGAAAAACATCCTGTTTTATATAATTACTAAAATCATTAAGTTACAAATAGGATCAGCGATTTACAATAACAGGGTATGGATAGTTCCAGAGTTTATTCCATGTGGGCGACATCATGTAGGTAAATAAAAAGTCCGACTCGCAGGAACTGCGTCATCTTAGCATGGTTCCGTTCTTATACCTAGTTTCATTTGGAAAGATTAAAATAGAAACAGTTATTATTTTGGTTCGACCTTTCTTGAAATAATTTTATGGCCTTACCTGGCACACAGCTTCCCCTTCAAGAGATACTTATCTCTCTGTTCAATCATTGAAAAAATATAAAAACGTTTCATAGTTTCTTGTGTTCTTCAACTATAATACTAATTCTACAAATAAATGCTATTTAAAAAACAAAACAAAATAACAACCAATTAAAAAGTGCGTCACGCAGGAGCTGCATAACTAAGCACTTTACTCAGAATTGGGTAGGGTCTAGTGCATTTCTGAATAATTTGCTTAAAATAATCTATATAGATAAATAAAATAAAAACATAAATTGTTCTGCTCTTTTGCTTTTATGAGCAGCTGTTTTAATTATTAATTTTATAATTAATTTCCTTCCTTTTAAAAAAAAAAAAGTCCGACTCGCAGGAACTGCGTCACCTTAGCGCGGTTACGTGCATCTCGAAGAAATGGAATAAATTAGCATCACAAATCACAGGAAACTGACAGTAGCCAACTACACAGAAACGGATAATTCTTAATCTGTATAAGTCAATACAATTATGTACTGAAAACGTATTTACTCTTTGACTACTGCTGAGAAGGCTCTATTCTAAACAACCTAAATTCGTTGTCATTTTAAGTATCTTGTTTTACTAGCAAATTCGTTTTACTGTTATAATCAACCGTAAATATAAGCGAATAAAATTCCATTCTGTCGTGGGTTAAATCTTTCTACAAAATAAGAAATAACGGTAACTTCAGTTAGAGGCTATGAGGAAGGTTATATAGACAGGAAAATTCAAAACAACCTACGTCATCATGATTAGCCACTGCTATCTTGATTACCACAGCCACTCCAAACTTATTATCACCGTTTCTTAGCTTATTTTACTACTATACTAATTTTACTGATAAATGCAATTTAAAACAAGAAACAACCAATTAAAAAGTGAGATAAACAAAGAGAAAAACCCTTTCAAAACAACAAAACAAACTTTTTAAGTTTTAAGCGCTTATATCTCTGATTGACGTTGCCCCATCGAATATTGCTTCAGAACCTTATTTGTAGAGAATTTAGTAAGCATTCGAATGGTCACCTTCCACTTAGCACGATTTCCCAACCGTTATCGAGATATTTACGAAAAATGTATGAAGATCCGAAAACTTTTCATGTCTATTAATAAAATCATTTTTTTCGCATACTTCCTTAACTCCAAATATAACCAAAATTTAACCATATTAGTTGGGAATAATTTCCAAGTTGTAGAAAATATTTCAATTGAATTCCGCGATTCTAAGTACTAACAAAAAAATAATGACTTACAAAAACATTGATTCCACTTTTCTCAGGAACGGTTACAGATATCGCCTTATAAATGGTTTCATTCGTTTTCTTATGTTAAGAAACCTATAAAACAAGTACATGCAAGCATATAAACTCAAAAACGTAAGCATTACCATTTTTTTTGCGCTAATTTCGCCCCAAACACTATCTTCTAGTGGGCGGATTCTGCTGGTTAACGAACTTGACCTTTCAAATTAGACGACAGATTTTTATGCCAAATTTCGTTAAAATCGGACCATTTTTGAGCTTGCTAGAGCGCAAACAGACAAGCATATATATAAATATATATACATATATATATATATATATGTATATATATATATATATATATATATATATATACAAATTTGGGGCACCTATATTTTCGTGATCTATAGGGTCTGAAACGTGAAAGTTTCTAGTCGGCACTTCCGGATTGCGTCATGAGGTCAACCTCATAAGCGGGTTCTCCCTATGGAGATAGGGAGTAACCGCGCTAAAAATAATGCTATGATAACCACCCATTATTTTAGCGCTCTCCATAGAGAGCAAAACAAAAATACTTGGTCTTTAATGTCTTTCATTCTCGTAGGAGTTATAGTGCGGTACAAGGGAATAACCAAAATTACAAGTATAACAATCAAACATATCGTTTAGTTGTGCTGGTGGTGACAATGTGTAACTAAATTAGTATTCGTAACAATACAACAGAAATTACGACCGGTATAAGGAAATTAGTAATTTCTGTCCAGAGTAAACCCCCCCCCCCTTCTAGTCAACCGATTTAGTTTATTTTTACAATAAATTTTTCTCTTCGGTTGACCTCAACAAATACCGAGTTTCGTTGAAATATAAAAAGATGATGGCTGGTATTGAGAAATAAGTACTTTGGCTCCGGAGTAAACCCCCCTCCGGATGGACCGATATTGTTGGTTAACGAACTCATTCAATCGTTTTATAGGGGAATACTACATACCCAATTCCGTGGCGGAAAAACAAAAACTCTGGCCTGTATCGTGTTAACGGACACATATATAACTATATATATATATATAAATTTTAACTGGGGTAATTTTCGGTGTCTACTAGGTAGGATCGATAAAAATTCGAAATTTTTCAAAATTTCCGCAACCTTAATAGCTACTTTCCTTCGTAGGAAAGTGCTAAAAGTGAGAAAAACAACTACAATAGCCGTTCAAAAGAACAAAACAAACGTGTTTCAAGTTTTAAGTACTTATTTCTCCTATTGACATCGCCAAATCGAAAATTACTTCAGAATTTGTTTTGTAGAAAATTTAGTAAGCATTCGAATGGCCACCTTCCACTTACCTAGATTTCTTAACCGTTTTCGTGATATTAAGGAAAATATATGAAGTTCCCAAAACGTTTCGTGTCTATCAATAAAATATTTTATTCTACTCCTTCCTTAACTTCAAACGTAACCAAAATTTAAACATCTTTGTTCATAAGAATTTCAAATATGCAGAACATATTTTAACTGAATCCCATAAATCTATGCACCCTAACCAAAAACTTTATTCGACAACTATTTTTTCCAGAAAACGGTTAAAGCTAGCTCCTTAAAAATGGGTCCATTCGTTTTTCTAGGCCAATAAACATAAAAGTCCGACTCGCAGGAACTGCCTCATCTTAGCGCGGTTCCGTTCTTATCCCTTGTCTAATTTCGAAAGATTAAAATAGAAGCAGTTATTATTTTGTTGAGAGGAGATCGTTGACCGTTGATGATGCAAGGTAGGGATTGTCCGGGTTCGGTCACTGCTACTTAATAATACATACCCCATATGTGTATGTATGTGGGCATATATATGTACATATGTGTGCGTGTATATGTGTATGTGTATATGCATATATATAAATATATATATATATATATATATATATATTATATATGTATATATATATATATATACATATATATATACATATATATATATATATATATATATATATATATATATATATATATATATATATATGTATATATATATATGTTAGGTATATTTACATAGATATCTGCATATATTAGTGTTAAATATGTCCTACTTGTATTTACAGCCCTGATGAAGGCTTGAAGTTCAAGCCGAAACGTCGGCAAAATAAAACCATTTTTACGATAAAAGTAGCAGTGACCGAACCCCGACAGTTATTATTTTGGTTCCACCAGTCTTGAAAGGTAGGATTTACAATCTTACCTGGAAGGGTCGGCAACACTAGAAACTTTCCCGCTAGTTACAAGGTCTTGGAATCTTGGAACTCTATATTTCTAGCAATAAATTGTTTTTGTTATTTTACTAAACCTGTTTTATTTTCAAATACATTATCCAACTATAATCAATTAAAAAATAACAAGGAATAAAAAACAGACAAAAAGAACAGTTCGAATAAGCGAAATCAATTACTTTAAAGCTTCAAGCTCTTATTTCTCCGATTGTCATCGCCTAATAAAAACTTTCATTAGAACCTTTTATGTAGAGCATTTAATAAGCTTTCTAATGGTATTCTTCCGTTTACCAAGATTTTCAACCGTTTTCGAGATATTAATGAAAGTTCCCAAAATTTACATTATTTCTAGCAACAGAAAATTGGTCTCATTTTTCATATCCTGTTTTACACACAAAATTTTCCCAACATAAGAAATTACAAAAATAAAAAGCAATAAAAAACAAAGGGAAAGAGACAAAAATTACAAAAAGAACGACAAAAACCCGTTCATAAGAACAAAACAGACGTATTTGAAGATTTAAGCACTTATTTCTCCGATTGACATAACCTAATCAAAAATAGTTTTAGGATCATTTTTGTAGAGAATTTAGTAAGCTTTCAAATAGTTTCTATCCACTTACCACGATTTCCCAACCGTGTTCGACATATTAATGAAAGTATACGAAGTTCCCAAAACTTTTCATGTCTGTTCATAAAATATTTTATTCTAACCCTTCCTTAACTCCAAACGTAACATAACTTTCAACATATTAGTTTTAATGAAAGTAGAACATGCAGATAATGTTTCAACTGAATCCCGTGATTCTAAGTACCCAAACCAAAAACGGTATTCAAAAACTATTTTTCCGATTTTCTCGAAAACGGTTAAAGCTATCGCCTTGAAAATGGTTTCATTCGTTTTCCTAGCCCAAGAAGCCTATAAAAAGAGTACTTACAAGCTTATGAACTCAAAAACGTAAGCGTTACGATTTTTTCTGCGCGAATTTCGCCCCAAACGCCATCTTCCAGTGGGCGGATTTTGCTGGTTAACGAACTTGACCTTTCAAATTGAACTACTGATTTTTGTACCAAATTTCATCAAAATCGGACCATCAGGGAAGCCAGAAATGAGCGAACAGACAAATATATATATATATATATATATATATATATATATATATATATATATATATATATACACAAATAAATATATACATATATATATATATATATATATACAAATTTGAACCACCGTTATTTTCGGTCTCTAGGGGTTCTGAAACGCGAAATTTTCTTGTCGGCACTTCCGGATTGTTTCATTGTATAAACCTTATAAGCGGGGTTCCTCCCTATGGGGTAGGGAGGAACCGCGCTAAAACGAGTGATTGCAAGCATATGTAGTAAGCTTTAAGATTTTTTTCGCACGAATTTCGCCTTAAAAACCATGTTCTGGTGAGCGGATTCTGCTGGTTAACGAACTTTACCTTTCAAATTAGTCAAACGATTTTTGTACCAAATTTCATAAACATCGGACCATTTTTGAGCCCAGGAGAGAGCGAACAGACAAATATATATTTATATATATATATATTCAAATTCGAACCACCGTTATTTTCGTTCTCTAGGGGTTCTGAAACGTAAACTTTTATATTCCACTTCCGGATTGCGTCATGAGGTCAACCTTATAAGCGGGGCTCCTCCTTATGGAGGGAGGGAGGAACCGCGCTAAAAATAAATATACAAAATGATGAGATAAGGAATCATTAAAACAATCCATGCTTTTTACTTTCCGATGAATACCCGAGCTTCGTAGTAGAGGGCTTAAAGTTATTTATATGTTCGATAGAACAAGATAATGCTGAGATTTATGGAGCAAACGACCAGTCAAGGCCGATCTCCAGACCGTGGAGACCAATAAACACTTTGGTCACGGTAGGAAAACATTTCAGCTTTACCCAATTACATTTTATCTTTCTACAAGTTGTGTTTCTTACACATTTAAACCCTTCTCTCTACTTATTATTAGCTAAAATCAAACCACGAGTTAAAAAAAATCCGATTTGCAGGAAGTGCGTCATCTTAGCGCGGTTCCTGTACTTATTCCTAGACATTTGGAATGAAAAACAGTCCTGTACAACTGATGGCTGACAATATACGGTGACAGCTTTCTTATCATTCCAAGGACAATTTTTTTTTTTTAAATTTCTGCATACAATTTATTCTCCTTGGAATGATAATGACGTGAGATTTAATTTGTTTATTGATTTTTTCCCCCGATGTAATTCTTATTTTTCTTATTTTCTTCAATTTTCATATACTTCTTCATTGAAATGGTTATTCACAATCCTTATTGAATCCTTCAGGATGGAATGTCCGAGCGATTCGTAGTCGGATTTTAAATTCCATCATTTAAAGAGATTTTGGATAAATGAAGGCATGGAAGCTCTTGCACAAACAGAAGACCAACTACCTCCCAATTTTGGATATTATAACTTCTACGGAAATAGGGAATAAACTTTTCATAAATGGACTTCTTTTCTTTGTCAACTGATAAGGGCTGATTCTCATCTATCTCAAACCTCACAGTTGGATCCAAAATGATTCCAGTGGAAGCCTGGTGAACTATGACTACAATGTCTGCCCTTCTTATGGAACCATCTTTGGCAATGCAGCTCACTTCTTCATACGCCTCAAATCCAGATTTCTTCCTGAACAAATCTGCTACATAGGTTCGCACCTTATGACGTTGATTTATTCATATTCATTAGAATAGAAATGAACAGTTTTTATTTTTAGTATTTCGTGAAAGATGTCAACAACATCTCGAAGAAATGGGATAGATAAGGTATCACAAAGCACAGGAAACTGACAGTAGCCAACATACACAGAAGCGGATAATTCTTAATCCTTTTCCCCCCTTATTCACCAGGAAGGCTGAATAAGTCAATACAATTATATAATGAAAACGTACTCACTCTTCATGATTAGCCACACCCACTCGAAACTTATTACCAATACGTTTCACCATAGGCGTATATAAGGGGGGGCTGCACCCCCCCCCCCGATCTTTTGATTTCGTCGGTAAAATTGTAATAAAGCCTTTAAAAATAAATTAAATAAGATTAATTAGTTCATATTTTATTTTTGTTGTAATAGCGTTTTAGTTGGTTAAAACTATTCCAAGTTCTAAATTGTTAGTATTCCATACCCCGGAAATGGTCTCAGCCCCCCCGAAATTTTCCCAGCCCCCTCCGAAATTATTTCCTATATACGCCCATGCGTTTCACATTTTCTTGCCTTCTTTTACAAAAATAATAATTTTACTGATAAATGCAATTTAAAACAAAAAACAACCGATTAAAAAGTGAGTTAAACAATTAAAAAAATCGGTCCAACAAGTACTTTTAAAGTTTTAAGCACTTATATCTCTTATTAAAATAAATGATTGTGATAGCAAATAGTGAATGATTGTGTTGCATTCGTAAATGTACATTATTTTCCTCGCGTACTTAGAGGGAAATCATGCTCCCTCGAAATCAATTCAATTATTATAAGAAAATTGTACTAATCGCAGTAAAAATACTGCAGAAAATCTTAGGTTTAACTAAATAAGTCATTATGGAATTAATTTTTCTAAACTCTGACCGTAAGTATTTCCTGCCACTGGTTTGCAGATCTTGTAACCACGCTTTGGCGTTGACCACTTGGGTGACCAAGTATACCCTAAAGCATATCCAGAATGTCGGTATAATGAACTATTTAACATTCAAAAGGTAATTTTAATAGCTAAATTAGTCCTTGGTCAAGATTGAATCTTTTTAATTCCTGCCTTTATGGCTTCAATTAAGGATTAATTTTAAGATTACTCAATGCCTGCGTTGACTCTTATCTCTGTCTGTCTTTAATGGTGCCGTAAACGAACGTGTTTTCTTCTTCTTTATTTCTTACGCAAGAAACGTAATACAAGCTGTTTTCTGATTAAGCTCAGGTGTTTGAAACTATATTACTTTTCTAACGGTGATAGTACAACATTTTGAGAACCCATATCTTGAAAAACGAAGAACCACCATCGTAAGCGGCTCTTGTTGTGGTTTTCTGCGAAACAAAATAAATTCAGTGCGCTTCATAAATAATAGTAATATAAAGATTATATATATATATATATATATATATATATATATATATATATATATATATATAGGGTGTCCCAAATAAGACGGCTCAAACTAATTTTGCGGCCAAACAGTTGGTCTGAAAAAAAAAATGTCAAAGGCAAAAGTTGTAGGGCTTGACCTAAGCTTTCTAGATATGTCGATTATTTAACATATTCACCGCGCATGTTCGCTCGGTGCTAGATGAAATGTTGGGGTTTGCAGATGACTCCTATTATGATGCACATAATTTTAAAGGGAAAACAAACCCTTTGCTGCGATTCAAATTTTATTGTTTTAAATTTAAAACGATTTTTGGAAGCATTTACAGAGATCGGGACTGTTTCCTGTTCCTGCGTCAGATCAAAAGACGGAATATGAAGTTTTTGTGTATTTATTAAGTAGTGTAGTATCATGTATGAAGTTAACTCTGGAAGCAAGTTATTTACAAAATTAATAATTAAACAGTTCTCATATCAAATGTAAATGAGCGGAACTATTCAAGTTTTTATCTTATTTATATAGGTTATTTACAGCAAATTACTCAGTAATGTAGTCTACACTACCCAAATTCTGAGGAAAGTGCTTAGTTATGCAGCTCCTGCGCGACTGACTTTTTTCTTTTTAATTGAAATCGTTTTCTTTTTAAAGGGCATTATAAATTTGCATTTAAAGTCATGAAATTGGCTTTCACATAAGTAGTAGTCCTTATGTTAATGGCATAATTGCTATGCGTTTCCGGTCGCTTCGCTCGCTCAAGGTGATATCAAAACTCAAGTCAATCCAGCTCGTTGATAATATAGATCACTTGTTTTTCGGTGGAAAATGGGCCGATATACAATTTAAAATGGCTTCAAAACAGTCTATTTTTTTCTTGCTATTATGTTGTCGCTATATGAACTCAACTGAATATGACTCCAAATGATGCCTGGCGAAACAAGGGAAAGAAATCGCGTGAAAAAAACCAGAGTACAAAGTAATTGCGTTAACAGAAAGTGGAGTCCCACTTATCCCGTGGTCTAGTGGCTAATGCCTGAGTTACACATGCGGGAGATGGTCCCACTGGCGGCAGAAATTTTCTCATCTCACGGCTCGTTTAAAAATTCCTCGCTGTCCCTTGGATGTCGGCGCTAAAAGCCTATATGTCGATGCGCCGTAAAAAAAAAAAAAAAAAAAAAAAAAAAAAAATTATATCTATACCTTTCTAGTTGTTTAGCTATCAACCATATTGGATATTTTAAAGTATTTTCTTATTGTCAAAAGAAATAGATTTACTATTGGATGCCATATTTGTCCTAGGTTAGTTCAGGACTTGCAATTTCCTGGAAGAGCCAGAGATTTACATCTTGTCCAAACAAGGAATTGAATGCTTTGGGCGTGGCAACTTCCAACCACAAATCAGCATATTCGAATAGATCCGGGGTCGTGTCATACATGCAGCTGTAGAATTACAGCTAGAATGTTGACGGAATAAGTAGATTCAGAAATACACCAGAAACATTCAGTTCCTTCATTATGTGCTTATAGATATCCGATAATACTTCTCGGACCAAGAAATTTCTACAAATATTCTTGATATCTCAATATAGATTTATTGATTCATGAATTCCACATATCCGCTCCGATGAAGATCTCTTGAATTCCTCTAGCCCTGTAGGAATTCTACTTAAGAATGGACGATAGCTTTCACCACCTACATCTCTGTGACAGGCGACGACTTTCACTCCTTCTCGGCACTTCCTAATGAAATCTACTATGTTCTTGGAGTTATTATAGTCGTATTCTACATTTATTTGGTTTTCGTACCACATTTCCTCCCTCCCTGCATAGGAAGGAAACCCGATTCTGACGTTGACCTCATGACGCAATCCGGAAGTGCAGACAAAAAAATTTCATGTTTCACAAATACTTTGGACCAAATAACGTAAGTGGTAACGAATACTTAAGGAGGTGATAGGAGACACCAAATGGAACACAAATAGTACTTTGGGCTGAACAGGAAGGGAGGAAATTTTAATTTTTTGTTGTTTTTGGTTTTTCGCTGAATAGAAAGCAATAACTAAATAACTGTTTAAGATATGCAATTTACAATTGCAGCGTCATAATGTAGACAAAATTTACTTGAAGAACAAGTAAATTTCGTCAATTATAAATCCCGATAAAACTCTGTAATATATATTAGCTGTCAGGAATTACTCAAAACTCTTTCCTACTGCGTCTTATGATAAGATAGTTTATTTAGTTTATTAGATCATAATATTTTATTATATAAATATTCACTCAAACTAGAAATACGAAAATAAAAAAGTCCGTCACGCAGGAGCTGCATAACTAAGCACTTTCCTCAGAATTGGGTAGTGTCGATTGCATTCCTGAATAATTTGCTTAAAATAACCTACATATATAGATAAATAAAATAAAAACATAGATATCACCTGTTTCAATTCAATCCAAACATAGTACAATGTAAATCCCCCCCTTCCGATAGGCCGATTTAGTTAATTTTTACAACACTTCTTCCTTATTAGATAGCCAGGACGTATACCGCGTTTCGTTACAATACAGCAGAAATTACGACCGGTATGAGCAAATTAGTAATTTCTGTCCGGAGTAAACTCCCCCTTCTAGTCAACCGATTTAGTTTATTTTTACAACAAATTTTTCTCTTCAGTTGACCACAACAAATACCGAGTTTCGTTGAAATATAACGAAAATTATGGCTGGTATTGACAAATAACTACTTTGGCTCCGGAGTAAACCCCCCCCCCTCCGGATGGACCGATTTTGACTAGGTAGGATCGGTAAAGATTCGAAGAAATTTTTCAAAAATTCCGTCATGAGTGCGACCTCAATAGCTACTTTCCTTCGGAGGAAAGTGCTAAAAAGAAGGTACAAATATTATTTATACCTTCTTTTTTTATTTTCGTCCAATGCTTATTTATTATATAAGCATTGGACAATGATATGTTGTTTCCTCTACAATTTATTTAAATTGGTTTATACTAACGAGCAAAACCTTGACTCAATCATTCATCATGCTTCAATCAATGCACTAGACTCTCAATCACTCTCATATATATTGAAATCATTGTTTCCTGTTTCTTAAGGGATCATAAATAGAATCCATGGCCATCCATTTTTTTTATTAGAATTTATTTATATTTGAGGCTGATAAAGCTCAAACACACACACATACTCATAAACATACAAGCACATATATATTACGTGCGTACGTGCGTGAGTGTGCTTGTGTTTGTTCGCGCTTTATCACCCTGAAAAATGAATCGAACATTTCCGTCTATCTGAAAAAGCCATAGGTTCTAATTATTTATGTGCTTGCCTAAAATGCCAAGCTGAAATTAAGTATTTATTTGTTAGATTTTTCCAATTATAAATTATTAAATGTTTACATTACATGATTTGGAGGGTTGCAGCTTGGCCTATTCAAATAAACCCTGAAAGAGTGGAATAACAGTCACGTTGACACAGAGGTAACTAGCCTCGAGTGACCTTGCACCTATTGTGATCTCTTTGGCCTTTTGTCTAACCTGCTCTCTTGTAACCTATTTGTTTACAATCCTATCCTGTTACCTCCCAGACTGGTTCTCAACGCCCCCTTTTCTTCTTCTCCTGTAGGAGTTGAATATTCCGTTTGGTCCAGTTATTTCCGGCCTTATATAGAGAAGAGAAAGTCACCAAGAGCAGAGGTTGTCAATTCTAACTGAGCTTTGGTGTTTAATTCACTGGTAGATATGTCGTTGCAAACTCAAAGGATTTTTTACTTTTCATTCCTGCTTCTTACCTAAGGGCCCATTTACACTTTGATTAGTGCGAGTGCTAAGTGCAGGTGTTTAGTGATTAGTGCAAAGCACGTGTGCACAGCAATTCTTTAGTGCGAGTGATTAGTAATCAAGTGCAAGTGATTACTAAATAGTGAATAGAAGCATGTTCTATTTTTCTGTTTAATAGCCTCCACTAAACACACTGAGACCTACATATTTTAGACCTGCCTCCAGGTATAAAATAGTGTGCAATTTTACTTTTGCTGGCATAGGCAGGTGTCATAACTGTATCTGATTTTTGTATGACGGGTGTGATGAGGTTTAGTAATGTATGAAATGACTCTTCAGTCATCCTGATAAGATAGTAATATTCCATGGTATCTTCAGAAGCCAATTCCATAAGGAGTTGGTAGCTCGCGCCGTGCATTGCTCTTCTACTTATCCACTTTCGTTCTCATAGTCTTCGTGGTCTTGACTGTTCTGGTTCTACGAGTTCGTCACATATAGACACCACCGCGAAAATAAATAAAAAGAACCACTATAAAGTTTATATTATAAAAATAAAAAAATAATAATTCCATAAGGAGTTGGTAGCTCACGCCATGAATGGCTCTTCTACTTATCCACTTATGTACATGTATATATATATATATATATATATATATATATATATATATGTATATATATATATATATATATATATATATATATATATATATATATATATATATATAGGGACTGAATGATTTTATCTTATAATGTAGTCCGTGCCAAGAGTCGTGGGTTAGATTCACACTAGGGGTGGTGGCTTTTCTCTCGAAAAAATAAAAGGCATCATCCTATTCTAGCTAGAAAAGGGTGGAAACCTATAAATTAAACCTAAAATTCGTTGCCGATAACAAGTGGACGTTAAAATTTAAATAATATGGTCACTACACTCGGATGTAGTCTGGCGCATCTTGACAGTGTCCCTAACAGAGTTCGTGGAATGCTTTAGACGTGATGTGGTTTCCAATTTCCAATTTTATGCACGAACCACTCGCTCAAGTTAGCTGAGCCATGTAAAATACTCCTTGACGAAACCCACATTTTCCCGAGGTTCCTCCTCTTCCTTTATATATTTTATGTATGTGTATATATATATATATATATATATATATATATATATATATATATATATATGTATATGTATATGTATATATACATAAAATTATTTCGTTTATTCTAAAACTTGAATGTAGTTTTAATTTTAGTTTTTTTTTATTGCCCAACATTGAGTTGGATTGACTAGAGTTTTCTTATATCTTCTTGAGCGAGCGTAGCGTAGCGAGCGGAAACGCATATCATGTAATGCTTAATAAATGTAAAAGATCCAAAAAAGAGAGAGAAAAGGAATAAAATATGTTTGTTTACAAATATCGTTGTTTGTTATCCTTCATAACCTGCAAAACAGTCAACTTTAATGCTTAATAACGTATTTAATAGTTGAGAGAATTGATTTTGATCATATTAACCTTTTTATTAATAAATATTACTTGCCATTATCTAATATGAATTATAACCGTAGATAACGATTCAAGTAGTAAAAGATAACCAGCAAAGAACCTGTAAGCTAATCAGTAAGCTTATCAGCGAGTACGAGTAACTGTTATAAATCACTTAACTAAATAAATACTTCAAAAGTAACTGGATGTGGTCTTCGCAAAAAGACCCAATTTTCTTTCATCTCGACAACGAAATAACCAAAAAAGAATAATCACACAAGATGAAGTAATGATAGAGGGTAGGTGACCTGCGCACTAGAGTCCTTTTAAAGGAACCAATCACAGTCAGGCCCACATCGCGGCTTCTCTCCTCACTGCGAGGAGAAAACAAAATATTTGTTCTTCCCCGCGGTCACTGCGCGGGTGCGAGAATAGCATCGGAAGTAAGGATCCTCACTATGAACGCTCCCACCTTAATACATGTGTTTGTTTTACATCGGGGCAGCGCTCATCGGAGTAGCTATCGTAGCATCGCAGAATAAATCCTCACCATGAACGTACCCTTAGGCTTCGACATCAGATCTGTCCACCTACGCCACGGAATCTTAGCCACTACAGAGCATATTTCTACTTCTCTAATGTACTCGAGAGAGCCCTGTAGCGATACAATCAACGGCTATAATTAACCTGGAAGTAACGATCGCGTGATGGGAAACATCACTAGAATGCTCCGAGTGCCGATAAGACTTCAGCGATACACCGAAGTTCTATTTACGACCGCTATCAGCTCTAACAATATACCCTCCATCCTTCGAATGGATTGTCTTCAAAGGTCAGGAGGTCGGGAGAGGTAAATGTCAATCCTTTATTGCATATATTTTCCGCGTTTCTGCTTTGTTTCCTTGTTCCGGTTATGAAAGTCTTGAAATACATTTACATAAGAATTATTAACAAGTTTATTTTTTATTATTTTTTTTTTTTTTTTAACGGCGCATCAACTATTTGGCTATTAGCGCCCTTAACAAGGTTATTATTGTTGTTATACTTGGAGGGTAATGTAATTGTTGTACAATGCCATGTAACGCACGCATTCCAAATTTACTATATCGCACTAGTATTTCTAGAGCAACACAACTCAAAATAAAACTCAACTGTAAATGTGTCACTATTACCTATGTAGGGGGCATAGCATTAAGACAGGGAAAGTGACACAAGTGCCCCCTGGTGTAAAAGCTCTGTAGCTAGGTACATACAGTTTTGATGGTTGTTAAAGAGATATTTACCACGTCTTGCATAGTCATAACTGAAAAATTATTCATTAAATTGATTTTTGAGTTGTGTCACTTTAGAAATACTAGTGCGAAATATTTGTCAAATACCACTCACCTACCTATCATTACCCAGCCCAAACCACTTGACAGACAATTTTGAAATTTTCCATGGACACTCCCTTTAGAACGTGAACACTCGCTAAGAAAGGATTTTTTGACATTTGAATTTTTAAGTATTTTTAGAGGGGTTTGAATTTTTTGTTGGTTAGAGCAGGCAAACCTAGGCAGCATGCGTTGCTAGGTCGATAACAGGTCAGCTGCTCATTTCAACTATTATGGCTGACTTTGCATTACTAGAAATAAACTGTGATTTTGTCCCTCATAGAGTTTACCCTATACCTGGTGATGGTCCATCCGAGATAAAAATATCCCGAAACCTTGCACAGCCTCCTCACCCATCAGCATCCCCAGTCAGAACACTTCTTGGTAATCCTTGCAAATATAATGGGTGTTTCCTAATGAGATCTTGGAAACATAATTAAATAATTTTAAAGTACATTTATTATTGTCAACGAATTCTAACCTGTACTGGTTAACTATAGATAACGGGTTATGTCTACGTTATGTTTCTTTACACTGGTCTGGAGCGCCCCAGTGTCAAGAAACATTATACTTTGATTACTTATCATTTGATGTATAGCATACAGCATGACGGGAACCACGCTATAATAAACTACACAAATTTATAGTAACGTTAATTTTGATAGTACATTTTTAACGCAATAAAATAACTACTTATCTGCCATGACGAAGCACGGGTATTTAGCTAGTGTATTTATATTATTAAATCATTGTTATGTATTATTTTGACTTAATATTCTGACCATCTCAAATGTCAACAACTTGACATGTGCTTTAAAATCACGTCAGTTCCAGTCCAGTATTAATAACATCAAAACGTATCACTCAATGATTGTTACAAAATAGAACAAACAAATAATAACCGGAGCAAGAAAAGTAGGCGTCTCTTGAATGCTGTGAAATCAAGAGCGAGATCACATGTCTTGATAAAGAACTGCCTGGTATATCGAGAACTCGTCAGAGATCTTTTCTTCCTAACAACCTACGCAAGATCACACGCCAATTATAGTAGGTGATATTGCACTATCACTCCGTACAAACATCACTTCAACCAAACCAAAGTTCAATCCTTAATATTCCTTAAACTAAATATTGCCCACATGTTTTTGACGGATGTCCGATATGATTTATGAAGTAAGGAGTTTGATTTTTGTTAACATAATCACTTGATTAGGTCTGTTATCGTGTATATTTATTTATTTATATTTATAATTAATTTATAGTGTTCCGTGACGTAGGCGAAAACCTCTATAGACTCAATGTTAAGTAGCAACAAAATAAATAAATAAAGAAAGAAAGAAAAGATAGTAAGGAGAAAAAGAAGGACCGTGGTAGAGACAAAAAACAAACGAACAAAATAATTGAAATGCAAATTAATAAATGAACAAATACAACATGGAAAGGAAAAATAAACGGATTTAAAAAATATATATAATTAGATAAAATAAAACATTATTAATTAATACAAAGAGACGTGAGGAACTGTTAACAAAAAACTAAAAATAGGATAAAAAGTATTAATATCAGTTAAAAGATTGAATAAGTTAAATTTTGGTGTATAAGTGTGTGTTTTTTAAATATTTAAGTAGTGAAGCTATGTGTGGGCTACCTTCTGTCAGTAAGTCCCGTAAGTCGTAGAGAATATTTACATCATTGCGTTGTCTGCAGTTCGTAAGTATGTGTTTGACGGCCAAGGTCTCGTTACACAATCTGCAAGTTGTTCTGTCCTTTCTGTCTAGTAGGTAGGAATGGGTAAGTAAGGTGTGTCCAATACGAAGCCTAGATAGGATGACTTCATCCCGACGGGAGAAGTGTTCAGTTGTCCAGGCTTCCGTTGTATTTTTAATTTCTCTTAATTTGGCTTCAGTTTTTAACCACTCGCCTTCCCATTCGTACAGTATGTTAGTATGTAATGTTTTGTAGAAGTCCGTCGAAGTCATAGTATTCATGTCAAGCGTAGGTCTTTTCGTCGCTAGCTTTGCTTGTAGATCTACAGCAGTACTGAGTTTAATGTCTTCGTGTCCAGGTAGCCATAGAAATCGTGTATATTCATTACTTCAAATACTGTGTCCTGCGCAGTGATCGTAAACGGACTTATTTCCAGGTATTCTTCGAATCGTTTCGTTTTAATCTAAATTTAAGGATTTTAATAATCCTTGACTTAATCACATTTATTCGACGTTTTGTGTGCATATCTTAAAAGCATTTTTGGTTATCGACTGTAGGAAATATGTAGTTTTGATCCAATAAAAAATTAGTTATCAGTTCAGGGGTTATCAGTTCCAGCTACTCCGATGGAAAGTAGCTATTGCGGTTGCGCTCATGACGAAATGTTTTAAAAATGTCTTCAAATCTTTATCGATTCTTCTAGCGACCCCGAAAAATAACCCCCGTTAAAATGTATAGGTATGTATATGTCTGTTAAAACGATACCCCTCAGAGTTTTTGTTTCTTTTTGCCACGAAACTTGGTATATAGCGTTCTCTTAGCAAACGATTGAACGAGTTAGTTAATCACCAAAATCGGCTCACCGGGAGGGTTTCCCCCGTAACCAAAGTAGTTATGTGCCCATACCGTCCATAGTTTTTGTTATATCGCAACGTTACTCAGTATTCGTTGTGTTCATCTTAATGGAAAAATGTGTTGTAAAATTTCTGAAAATAAACTAAATCTGTTCATTTGGGGGGGGGGGAGATTTACTGGAATAGACCAATAGAAATGTGTTATCCATGATCCAACTCTTTGAACGAGACCCATTTCTTTAACCTGCGTTGAAGCTAATACGTAAGTACCCAAATAATGTCCGAGAATAATTGTTTTTCTATCAGACTATGCGCAGTCTTCTTCATCTTCTTTACCAAGCATGATTACTTCTGTTGAATGTGAATAGCAGATGAGGTTTGCTGAGTCTCAATGAAAATAAGGTATTGTTTCATCAAAACTTGTTCTCAATCAATGGGCGATTGGCTTATTCTTATTACTCACAAAGTACAATGCAATGTGATAATTAAGTTAGTAGAGAACTATTGTATTCATTGGAGAAATATCATTAACATTCTTCATGATAGACAAATAAAAAACGTTTTCATTGAAATAATTTTTTTAAAATCAATTTATAAACTGCTTTCTTCAATTCATTACAGAATGTGAATTTAGAGAATTAACTGTTTTCGATAAAATTGAATAAAACTAGTTTTCTTATCTTCTTTCAATAGGAAGATCAGAGGCGGAGAAAGATACTTAAAATGAAACGAATTTTTTTGGTTGTCCGAAACGTAGCTTTTCGAGCAGAAGTCGAAGGGGCCAAGTAACTAATTTTTGCTACTGTAATGGTGGCAATACACGTTCAGTCAAATCTCAAGGCCGGAACTGCACAGTTTGGCCTCAATTTTTGGACTGAAGAGATCTAGCGCACACGCGATAAATTAATAAAATATAGTAACCCACTGTACGTGAAGCAAATATGCTCTCGTCCGTACAAGTCAGGCCTGGCCTGCACAACATTCTACTTCGATGGACTGTACAGTTCAACTCTGGCCTATAGGCTGTTTCAAACATTGTGAGGAATATATGTGTGGTCACCCTACGTTTTTAGCACATAATGGTGCCTAAATCTATCTTTTTTTCTAAATTTCATGAGAGTAGGTGTTTAACCTGTTTTTATTAAGGGAATTTGCCGCATTTAAGTAATATTTTTTTAGCTTCCTTTTGTTCTGTCCCCTAGGTTTTGTGTCAAGAAAGCGTACTTACGTACTAGTTTCACCAAGAGAGAAATGAGTCTCGTTCAGTGATCTGGATCATGAAACGAGAACTCAATTGAAGTTGTGGCAATATGGCAACGAAAAGACCATTTATTAATGTTATCAACAAGTTGGATTGACTAGAGTTTCGATATAACCATGAGCGAGCGTAGAGAGCGGAAACAGCAATTATGCCATTAACATAAGTGCTACTGGTTCCCTACTTTATATAACATTAGGACTTATGTCAATGGCATAATTGCTATGCGTTTCCGCTCGCTCAAGGTTATATCGATACTCTAGTTGATAATATAGATCGCTGGTTTTCGGTGGAAAATGGGCCGATATGCTAGTTAAGAAAAGTTAGGGAAGGTTAGTTTGGTAACCTTTCCAACTGTCTGAATGGCATCTGTTACAGTCGTAGGTAAATCCGAAAGACTCATTTTCCTAGCCGAAAGAACAACAGCACAAAGGAGGCAAACAACACTAAGAACTCAAACAAGAAACAATGAATAGAGCTTGCGTAAAAAACACAAATATAAATGTGAATCCCGTTAAAAACAGTAAGTGAATTGGTGGTTACTAGAAAGAACAGCCAATCGAATTGCCCATAGGCCCGCCACATCTCAGAGCCGGGCTCGGGACCAGATCACGGGCCCCCACTTCTCACAGCCGGGCCCCCACTTCTCAGAGCCAGAATGAAAATTCTAGTACTTTGCTATAGGACTTTGGGCATTTTAAAATTATTTCCATCTTCAGTTTTGAGCAAAATGAGAATAAAAGCCGACAATCGGTGCTGCCAAGGTCACTTTCGGTACTTTTTTCCAATTAGCGAGGATAGGCCCGGGCCCCCACGGTGCCTGGGCCCGGGACAACTGTACCCGGTTGTCCCCCCCCCCCATGTGGCGGCCCTGCCCATAGGAATAAGCCAATAAAAATGCCTGCGCTGATGATCACTGAACGAGACACACTTCTCTCTAACCTGGTGAAGCTAAGTAAAATGGGCCTATATAGAAAATAAATTCGGGAGGGGCTGGGAAAATTTCGGGGGGGCTGAGACCATTTTCGGGGTATGGAATACCTACAATTTCGAAATTGGAATAGTTTTAGCCAACTAAAACGCTATTACACCCAAAATAAAATATTTTTTATGAACTAAGTATATTATTTAATTTATTTTTAAGGGTTTATGACACATTTTTACCGATCAAATAAAAATTTCGGGGGGGGGGCTGCTGCCCCCCTTTATATAAGCCCATGATAAGTACCCAAGAAACCGTTCCAAATGGCCGATGCAATCTTCAGAGTACTATTTTCTTTTTTACACACCTACAGAACAAAAACAAACAAAAAAACGTGTAACCGTGTTGAGGTAATATGTAATATGTTCCCGTGAACATGTGCAGGTAGAGATGGTCGGTCCCCTTGTCTGTCAGACTCCTCCCAAGCCGGGGGCTTCTAGGAAGCCGAGATCTGTGTCAGCTCCCTCACCGCTACCTGGAAGGCCACTCCTACTTATGTCTCCTATTATGGGCGTATATAAGGGGGGGGGGGGCTGTAGCGCCTCCAAATTAAACATTGATGAATTGCCGAATTTTGTCAAGCCGAAACATTGCCAAATGAACTTCCAATGTTAAAGCGGATGCGAGATCGCGCTGCTCGTAAGCAGATACACTAAACTGAGACAGCAGAAGTTTTTGGGTCTTTTTGCGAAGACCACATCCAGTTACTTTTGAAGTAGCAGTAGTGATTGTATCAGTGATTCAGCGCATGCGCATAACTCCTTTGCCTTCCTATTGGAGGATTCCGATGACCAATTGCTTTGGTTCTTGCTGGTAGTAAAGTAACCTTCAACAGTGAATTAGCTTTTGTGTATGAAAAAGCTCTGTTTATGTTAGTGAGAAAAATGAGTCTTTTACAATTAGTTCGCGATGTTCCTGACAAAGAAAAAAGGATTGGTTTCTTACTCGGAAAAATTAATGGAATCCTATTAATTTTAGCGAGTTGGATAGACTAGAGTCGGTAAAATTAATGTAATTCTATTAATTGCGAGTTGGATTGACTAGGGTTTTGATATCTTCTTGAGCGAGCGTAGCGAGCGGAAACGCATAGCATGTAATACCTAATAAATGTAAAATATCCAAAAATGAGAGAGAAAACGATTAAAATATGTTTGTTCAAAAATAACTTGTTTGTTATCCTTCATAACCTGCAAAACAGTCAACTTTAATGCTTAATAACTTATTTCATAGTTGAGAGAATTGATTTTGATCATATTAACCTTTTTATTAATAAATATTGCTTGCCACTATCTAATATGAATTATAACCGTAGATAACGAGTCAAGAAGTAGTAGATAACCAGCAAAGAACCTATAAGCTAATCAGTAAGCTTATCAGCGAGTACGAGTAACTGTTATAAATCACTACTGCTACTTCAAAAGTAACTGGATGTGGTCTTCGCAAAAAGACCCAAGTTTTTTTTTTACTACAGACTAGTTTGTAGGTATATTGAGTAAAGAGCAAATACTTAGGCTATTACAGTACATACAGTGTATGTGTTTTTAGGTGACAGCGTGTCGATAATAATTTCTAAACTCCATTAAAAACATTTCGCTGATATATGTTTGTTGTTTTTTTTCCGTAATTCTGTGGGTAACCGGGATTTTCGTTAACTCGGATTGGCCCTGGTCCCAGTTGATCCGGGTAAAAGAGGTTTTACTGTACCTTTTTGTTGAAAATAAACAATTAACAAAAAATTTGTTTTTATATATATAATTATTTATATATATTATTATTATATGTATTTTTTTAAAAAATATTATAATTACAAACAAGTAGGGTGCAAGTATTTTGATCAGAAACTGGTGATAAAAATCGATGGCTTACGGTATCTATAATAATAATGGTGGTTTCTGAGAGTCTGCATTTTATTTACATATCCTTTATCCTTGCTGCCATAATAAATAAATACATTATAAGAAAGAGGGCAGAATTGAGACTTAATTCTGAAATTTATATATGCGGGTCCCCGTTAATCCGATGCCCCTAGGCCATAAAGCACAACTTGACTTTAATATCAGCAATGGAGGAATATACACAGCTATACAAATCCTTTTAGCATTCCGAAGGTTGCACTCATGAAAGAATTTTTGAAAAGTCTTTATCGATCCTACCTACTAGGCTACGGATATGACCCCTGCTTAAATTTCTTCATATACCAGCTGTTACCTGGCGCGCCAGGCTACACCTACTTAATATATATATATATATCATATTCCACGTATTTCTGACCATTACTTATGGATATTTATTTTTTTGGATACATATGGCGCAGGTCAAAAAATAATATTCCGTTTTCTTATCTACTACTTTATTCTTGGCTTGCCCTACATGTTTCGTGGCATTCGTGCCACCTCCTCAGGGGCCATTAAATCCAAAACATTTTAAACAAATTTTTATAAACATTTTTCATTTTAGTTAATCCAATATAATAATTTTTCATTAATATATTATACACAGAGTAAAATTACAATTCTTATCCAAAATCCTAACCTTAAATCTACTCGTAATGCTACTCTGTGTCTAATATATTAATGACAAGTAATTTTATTGGATTTACTAAAATGAAAAAAAGGGTTTTAAAGATTTTTTAATTAAAAAAAAAAACATTTATCAATAAATGTTTTCGACCTTTTTTTGAATCCTTCATAATTCTATAGATATATTATTTATTTATTGAATTTTAACGTCCATTTATTACTAACTGCGAATCTTAGGACGGGTTATCTATAGGTTACGACCCTTTTCTAGCCAGGATAGGGGTGATGCCTTTTCTTTTTTCTTAAGAAAAGCCACCACCCCTAGTGGGAATCGAACCCACTAGATATATTAGATATATTATTTAATGAAAACTTTATTTAAAGTTGTCTCTTTTTCTTTATTCCAGGTAAGTTCGTTTCAAAGTGCTCTACCTGTTGTGAGTATCAATCAAATAAATATTTTATTTATTTATTATTAAAATAATAACACTCTGTGGCGTATGAATGCGTCATTTATTATTAAAATAATAACACTCTTTGGCGTATACTGGTAACAAAGCTTTATGACGAAATATGAAACAATTTACCGTATGAATGCGTCATTTATTATTAAAATAATAACACTCTTTGGCGTAGACTGGTAACAAAGCTTTATGACGAAATATGAAACAATTTACCGTATGAATGCGTTATTTATTATTAAAATAATAACACTCTTTGGCGTAGACTGGTAACAAAGCTTTATGACGAAATATGATACAATTTACCGTATGAATGCGTCATTTATTTTTATTTTCTTCTTCAGATTTTTCTTACCTTTCTCAATTTGTTCTGATTGTGGGTTAGTCAACTTTGGCACTCAGCCCTTTAATTAATAAAAAATAAAATAAAAGTAAAAAATAAGTTCTAATAAAGTATTTAAAATATATATAATGTACCAATAAATATATATAATGTATAATTAAATTTATAAGTTATGACTCATATACATTGGCGGCTCTAGACTAACATTTATGGGGGGGGGGGGCTAATTTAGTGTGGGCTTACCGCCGTGCCTGGGGGTGTAGAATCAAATTTTTATAACCAGGCACTTGGAAATCATTAAGGAAGTATTTGATAAACTAAGAATATACATTAATTAGGCCTCATTACTATTACTACTAGCCTCATTACTACTAATTAGGCCTCATTACTATGGGGTGAGGTTAGCTCAGTGGTAGAGCACTGGACTAATAAGCTGGAGGCCTGAGTTCAAATCCCGAGCAAGCACTAAAGATTTTTTCTTCTAGTGTCTTCGTTCACCGGTTGAATTCGGCCTCCCTGACCGTCCCTAGGCCAACCCAGCCTTTAATTAATTTAATAATGGGTACCTTGTTTGGTGCTAATGACTCTAGCAGTCGAAGCAGCCGAGGGGAAAATCAGGCGGCCGGAGCATAGTACTGACCAAGCTATCTCCCTAGTGTGCCGTATGGTCATGAATCAGATACCTCTATAGTATCTGCCCCTCAGGGCCCTCGTGGCCTGTTACGGGACTGATTTTTTTTTCATTACTATTAATTTGCCTAAACAATTTATTTTTCTAACTTAATCGAAAAATATTGTGAATTTTAATTCTGGGGGGCTAAGCCCACCCATTTAGCCTCCACTGTTCATATATATAAACACACACACACACACACACACATATATACACACATATATATACATATATACATATATATATATATATATATATATATATATATATATATATACATATATATACATACATATATATATATATATATATATATGTGTGTGTGTGTGTGTGTATATATGTTAGAGCTTAAATTAGAGATAGATCAATACAGATTTGAAACTTAAGTGGGTAACATAGAGACAGATATAAAATTAATTAGTACATGATGAAAATAGGCTAGGACCGATGAGAAGACGGAGAACTATGACTCAGAAATGTGGAATCATTACTGAATCTAGGTAAGCTTGTGAAAAAGAGCGGGTGGGAGGAGGAATTTTGAGTTGAGGGTGGTAGTAAAGGAACAGGGGCCTGGATAGAGGTGTCATAAAAGTGTGGTGATAATGGAAGGGATTGTGAATTTCAAGCCGAAACGTCGGAAAATAATCAAAATCATGTTCCTATAAAAACATTTAGTTTTATTGAGATACCACGATATAATCCTGTCAATTTCTAATTTTAATAGTATTTTTTTTTTAATTTTTATTTTTCACTATCTGCACCTGCGACTTCGTCCGCGTGGATAGTGACTTAGAACAGCATTTTTGGATATATCTTTTGGTTTATTTCGGATTATAAAAACCGTCGTATGGGTATTTAAAAAAAATATACTTTACAGTAATGCTTCTCTTTGTACAATATTAGGCGTATAGCTATGGGGAATCAAGCATACAGGCTGCTAGGATTGTTAAACGTGACAGAGCCACTAAGCTGACCCCTTAGGGATTGTTAAACCCTAGTCTGTATAGAGTGTGTGACAAACAGACAAAAATTCTAAAAATCATTGTTTTGGGTACTATTGCGTTGATAAAGGCCCCCAATAGTATTTTTCCCATATATCTTCCATGTACAAAACGCGATCCGGTAGAATTTTATTATATGTATAGATAGATTACGGCTGGTAGTGGCAAGTTGGTAATTTGGGTCCAGAGTAAAAAAAACCCTCATAATTAACCCATATAGTTTATTTTTACAACGTATTTTTCTATTAATATTTCCACAACGAATACCGAGTTTCGTTCAAATAATACTATAATTGGCCGGTATGGGCTAATAACTACTTTCGGTCCGGAGTAAACCCCCCGTCCAGATGAACCAATTTTGCTGGTTAACGAACTCGTTCAACCATTTCCTAAGGGAATGCTATATACCAAGTTTCGTGAAGGAAAAACAAAAAAACTCTGGTGTGTATCGCGTTAACGATAGTTCATGAAACGTTCGACGCGATTCTTTACATTGGCATAACGTTTTTATTTATGAACCGATTGACATGAAACAAACACTAAATGTTAAGTGAAGCTTACCACAATATATTTGAGAAACCCGCAACTAAATCGGATAAGCCCTTTCTGAGATAATCGCGCACAGACAACATTGTTTTGGGTACTATTGCCTTGATAAAGGCTCCCAATAGTATTTTCCCCATATATCATCCATGTACAGGCAGCGACCCGTTAAATTTTTATTATATGTATAGATTTCTTTTGTTCCCATTTATTTATTTTTGTCACTTTCCGTAAACAACTTGTTAATTTTTATTTTGGAGACCCGGCAGCCGTGAGGGTTAAGGCGTGAGCTCTTAACACTCCGTGCCAAGGGCTCTGGGGTTCGATTCCCACTAGGGGTGGTGGCTTTTCTTTCGAAAAAAGAAAAGGCATCACCCCTATCCTGGCTAGAAAAGGGTGGTAACCTATAGATAACCCGTCCTAAAATTCGTAGTTAATAATAAATGGACGTTAAAGTTTAAATAAATAAATAATTTTTATTTTGTTTTATAGACCATAGAGCATAAGAAAAATGTTTAATCAAAGCCTCTACTATATGAGACAAAGGATTATGGTCAGTGAATCCTTTGCCAACATGAATCATCAAACTGAGAAATATTACTATCATAAATTCAATCTTTATTATCAATGCTTCTTATCTACTATTCGGTTCGCACTCCTTATTCGGTTTTGAATTTATCTTTAGTCCTTGTTTATCTTATAAAGAAGAAGGCAAGAAGCGGATAAGGCAGCAACCCGCCATAAAATATTGGACCAATTGTCACACTTTGTCATCGGGAACCTGTCATCGGGAGAATTATCAACAAACTTGGCGAATGGGCAACAATCTTTTATGAATTCTCCAGTCTTTAGATCAAATCTATTTATAATATGAGCAATAACTTAATGAGCTACTTATTTTCCTTTCCAGTCATAAATATTGTTAAAATCCTGATTAATTTTTATAATCCCTAGTAGAAGCGCTTTCCTTTGATATACGACATTGTACTCTCGTTAAGAGTCTTTACGTGAAGAAAAAAGTTTTAAATGGGCAAAAAATACGATTTTCCGAGTGCAGTCCGAATGCTGAGTGAACATGATGCTAATTTGAAGATAATTTTTTGAGCGGGCTTGAATTGGTCCCTTTTTAATTGTTAAGTTTTTTTTTTTGGTCCTCCTTTAATACATTTCAAAATTAAAACCCATTTTTTTTAATCTTTAGACCGAAAAAATATGGAAAAAAGTCCGTCACGCAGGAGCTGCATAACTAAGCACTTTCCTCAGAATTTGGGTAGTGTAGACTGCTTTCCAGAACAATTTGCTTAAAATATCCTACATAAATAAAATAAAAACGTGAATAGTTCTCATTTTGTAATGAGTAACTGATCAATTATTAATCTGCTTCCAGAGTTATGTTTACACATGGTACCTACTACACTACGTAATAAATACAAAAATCCTCATATTATCGTATTTTGATCTAACGCAGGAACAGGATACAGTCACTCTAGTGGTAGAAAGCGCTCCTTGCGGCGGCTTTGTGAACCTACGTCTGCCGGCTTTTCTATTCAAATATATTACAAATTAAACCCCCGCTTTCCGATTGACCGATTCAGCTCATTTTTACAACACTTCTTTCTCATGAGTTACCCACGACGTATACCGCGTTTCGTTACAATACAGCAGAAATTACGACCGGTATGAGTATATTAGGAATTTGGGTCCGGAGTAAACCCCCCCCCCCTTCTAATGAACCGATTTAATTTATTTTTACAACACACATTTACCTGTGGATTAGCACTACGAATACCGAGTTTCGTCGAAATATACCAAAAATCACGGCTGGTAGTGGCGAATTGGTATTGTGGGTCCGGAGTAAACCCCCCCTTCTAATGAATCGATTTAGTTCATTTTTATATCTCACTTTTCTCTCTATATTAACACTACGAATACCAAGTTTCGTTGAAATATAACAAATATTACGGCTGACATAGTCAAATAAGTGTTTTGGGTTCGGGGTAAACCCCCCCTTCCGGTGGACCGACTTTGGTGGTTAACGAACTCGTTCAATCGTTTGCTAATTGAATGCTATATACCAAGTTTCGTGACGAAAAAACAAAAACTCTGGCCGCTATCGTGTTAACAGACACATATATATATATATATATATATATATATATATATATATATATATATATATATATGCATATATATATTTATATAGATATATATAAATTTTAACGGGGGTCATTTTCGGTGTCTACTAGGTAGGATCGATAAAGATTTGAAGAAATTTTTCAATAATTCCGTCATGAGTCCAACCTCAATAGCTACTTTCCTTCGGAGGAAAGTGCTAAAAGTTTTAAATGGGCAAAAAATACGATTTTCCGAGTGCAGTCCGAATGCTGAGTGAACGTGATGCTAATTTGAAGATAATTTTTTGAGCGGGCTTGAATTGGTCCCTTTTTAATTTTTACGTTTTTTTTTTTTGGTCCTCCTTTAATACATTTCAAAATTAAAACCAATTTTTTTAATCTTTAGACCGAAAAAACATGAAAAAAAATTAAATAGGAAACAAATGAACATTTCAAAACATTAAACTAAAAAGTCGTTTTCTCAAATCGGGCGATACTCTGGCGTCTTCAATTGTTGCCTGACAATCTTCAAATTTTAACTGCCACCTTCCTAATGATATTTGTCATGTCAAGCATGTAGGAATTTTTTGATTCAATGGATTATAACTATTTTATGACTGATTTTTTAATACAAAATCAATAATTGTTCACCTTTTAAAAATGTTACGTACTTTACCAAATTTAACCTTCTTCTTTGGAAATAATTTTAGTTTTTCGTTCTAGATTAAAGATTGCCGACTGCAAACTATCGCCCGTGAAAAAAAAGAGGGTTTCCGTTCCTCAGAGACAGTGCCGCAATTTTATTTTCTCGAAAAATTGAAACTTTTTTTTTTATGCTTTAACATCACGTTAGAAAACGTTTGATATAAAGAATTGTAAATAATAATGATTTATTTGTAATTTATAAATTCAAGAAAATGCCTTTGATTTTGATCACAGAAAATAGTTTTAGTCCTTAATTTTTTTTTTTTTTTTTATTTATTTGTTTAATGTGTCGTCAACCACTATGGGGTCATTAAACACAAGATTATAGATGTTTATTTGTTTAATTGATTCTATTGGCGTTCCGCGAAATTAACCAGAAAGAGTGGGGGAATGGAATTATAATTTTATTTGAAGGTTATTATTTCGGATGATTTTAATTTTAATGTTTCCTTGTTTACGATATTTTTGAGGTGATTTAAATATTTAGATTATGATATTTGTTATGGTGTCACATATTTGATTATGTATTTACATTTAATTTATATTTTTAGATATTATTTATTAGTTCACTTGATGTTAAAAATTCGAATAGCTTATTGATCTGTTTGTGATGATCCGCTAATATTTCATCAATTCTATCAGATAGCTGGGCTTCTCTTCTGTGTTTCTCATAGATTTTACAATTAATCAACAGGTGGTGAACGGTGATGATTTGGTTACATTTTTCACAAATTGGAGGGGCGCCTCGGGACATTAGATATGAGTGGGATAATCTTGTATGGCCGATCCTAAGGCGAGTCAGGATGCGTTCTTCTTTTTTAGTTGGCCGAATTGATGTTTGCCAAGGTGTTACTTGTTTTTTTATAATTCGTAATTTATTATCAGTTACAGAGTCCCAGGTTTGTTGCCACTTTTCTAGAATTGTATGCTTCACATAGTTCAGAACATCACCCTGAGGTATCCTGGGGTATTCAATTCCTTCTCCTATGGCCTTTTTAGCCAACTCGTCAACTGCTTCATTGCCCTTTATGCCGCAATGACTGGGGATCCAGACAAATGTAACATTTTGATTTTGGTGGTTTAGCTGATCAAGTGATTCTAAGATGTCTATTGTCAGTGGATGTTTGGTAAATTTTAGTCCTTAATGATAGGTATATAAGATTAGATGAGAAATCCGAAATATTCCATAGAAGAAGCTAAATTGTTTGGCTTGAAATCTTTGATCTTTGAGCTTGGAATAAATTAAATAAGATGACTTATTTCAGAAATAATATTTTTTTTGGGGGTGAAATAGCGTTTTAGTTGGCTAAATATTCCATGTTCTAGGTCGTTTTGTCTTCTGATGTCGTTGTTGGAGGCCGTAGACCATCCTTACTCGCCCATTATTTAAAGAGCACCTGCAAATGGGTAAATCAGGCGGCCGAAGCATAGTATTGACCTCAATAACGTCCGTATGACCAAGAATCACATAATTCTGCAATATCTACCCATCTGTTCTTCTGTGGCCTTGTACAGGACTGATTTATTTATTTTGTATTAAAAGTCTAAAATTTAATAATAATTGGAACAATGCATAGTGAATTTTAAGCTGCATAAATGCATAAAACGTTTCGCCTTTACTAGCCAACAATTTGAGCATGCCCTTGAAACGGCGACGGCTTCGTGGCATGCCAAATCTAAAGATATTATTACATATGTAAATTGCTCACACCGGTTACATTACATTGGCGAGCTGAAAATATCTCCTAATTGTTTCACAAACATGCAGATAACAACCTAAGATAAATATCTAAATCCAATGCGTAGACATTAAAATTTATCATATTTTTCTGCGTTTTGCGCATTTTTCTAATAAATGAAGCTTTTGAGGTTGCACTCATGAAAGAATTATTGAAGCTTTTGTTGAAGTCATGATCGATCTTACGACGCGAATCTGTAACCGTTCGGGTTTACAGTTTCGAACCCGTGAGCTCCGAACTGTTAGTCCTAGACGATCTTGACCTAGCCTATGACACTCACCGGATCAAGACCTACCTTTGTGCCTTGTTTGGTCAAAATCGGTCAAACGGTGTGGATTTCTACTCAATTAAAACTGATTAAGCCATGCCTATTACCAGGGAAGGCTTCGAAAGGTCAGGAAAGGGAAGTTTTCTTCTTTTTTTCGGCACTTCGACGCCTAGGCCAAAGGGATATAGTGTTTTATATTTATCAATACTTAGCCAAAGCTAAGGCTGATAAAAAAAATGTAAGCTATTGCCTGTTCAAATAGATGGTTTACTTGGAGGGAAAAGGGCGTGACCTATATTCCCCGTGCAGGAAGTTGGAGGGAAAACTTCTCCCTATTACAACCTTATCACTAGGAGGTTTAAAACGTTTTTTGTCTTAGCTTTGGCTAAGTCTTGCTAGATATTAGACACTATTTCTGTCTTTTTACTCTTAAACGAGACCCAATCAGTTTTTATATTGTTTTACGTATCGTGTTGTTTCTTCTGCAAAGGGACTAACCGCAAATGGTGGAACCGTCGGGAATATGTCCTTCAGTATTTCGCGCATGCGGAATTGAACTTTTCCTTCTATCTGAACAGACTATAATATGATTTAATAACGTCATATGGGGTCTCCCGTGGTCTAGTGGCTAGCGCCTTAGATTCATAAGCGGCAGATGGTGGGTTCGATCCCCACCGTCAGCAGGAATTTTCTCATCTCAGGGCTTGTTGAGAAAATTCCTCGCTGCACCCTGGATGTCGGAGCTAATGGCCCAGATTTGTCGATGCGCCGTTAAAAATAATAATAATTAAAAAAAATAACGTCCTATTTATGAAATAAATTTTCAAATGTTAAAAAAAAAACACAATGCGTTTTAAGAAAATATATAATCTAGTATTCATAGTGGGGAATGAACAGTTGTCCATGTTTTTAAATACAAAAAAAAATTGATTGGCACAAACACTTAAAGCGAAGAAATATGGAAGGCCGCGTTGACCTAAATGGACGAGTTTTTAACAGCACTCCTTCTACGAAGAATTAACAACTTGGTTGTTCATCCATTAAAAGCTAATTCCGTCAATTTCTTAATCTTTTTCCTTTTTTAGTACTTAAGCTGAATTACTCTTTATGGATTATGAAATACTTCTCAGCCCTTCGCGGTATTTCATTCCTGAGTCTCCTATATATCAGTATGTATTACTTAATATTTAAAAGAATTAAGAATGTGTTAATAGGGGGTTGATTATGTTTTAATTAGTACCCATTAAATCTTAATTATCTTCATTAATTAACATATTTGAATACATAAATAATGACATTTCGCTTTTCTATTTATATTCCAAACGTGACATTATTCCAGTGCCCAGATCGAGAAAAGCAGTTTTCTTGCAAAAGATTTTGTAATCCTTATTTTTTGATATGTTATAAGTAGGGACCGGATTTTTAGGATAAAATGAGCATACAATCAGGTTTTTGCAACAGGCATAATTCTTTGGCTTTTTAGGTTTTTATTTAAAAAATCCATTTTAGTTTTTTTTAGGTGGTAAAAATGTTTCAATAGGTTCATTATTTATTTATTTATTTATCGCACCGCATCTATGGTGAAGTGCATTTTTTCGGTCTTTTCAGTAGAGGGCGATGTAAAGTAGGTTTAGTCGAGTATATTCCTAAAACATGTTCTTATCAATAGGTTCAAAAAATAGGTCTTTTTAGGTTTTTATTTAAAAATCCATTTTAGGTAGTAAAAATGTTTCAATAGGTTCATTATTTATTTATTTATTTATCGCACCGCATCTATGGTGAAGTGCATTTTTTCGGTCTTTTCAGTAGAGGGCGATGTTAAGTAAGTTTAGTCGAGCATATTCCTAAAACATGTTCTTATCAATAGGTTCAAAAAATAGGTCTTTTTAGGTTTTTATTAAAAAAAAACATTTTAGGTAGTAAAAATGTTTCAATAGGTTCATTATTTATTTATTTATTTATCGCACCGCATCTATGGCGAAGTGCATTTTTTCGGTCTTTTCAGTAGAGGGCGATGTTAAGTAGGTTTAGTTGAGCATATTCCTAAAACATGTTCTTATCAATAGGTTCAAAAAATAGGTCTTTTTAGGTTTTTATTTAAAAATCCATTTTAGGTAGTAAAAATGTTTCAATAGGTTCATTATTTATTTATTTATTTATCGCACCGCATCTATGGCGAAGTGCATTTTTTCGGTCTTTTCAGTAGAGGGCGATGTTAAGTAGGTTTAGTTGAGCATATTCCTAAAACATGTTCTTATCAATAGGTTCAAAAAATAGGTCTTTTTAGGTTTTTATTTAAAAATCCATTTTAGGTGGTAAAAATGTTTCAATAGGTTCATTATTTATTTATCGCACCGCATCTATGGCGAAGTGCATTTTTTTGGTCTTTTCAGTAGAGGGCGATGTTAAGTAGGTTTAGTTGAGCATATTCCTAAAACATGTTCTTATCAATAGGTTCAAAAAATAGGTCTTTTTAGGTTTTTATTTAAAAATCCATTTTAGGTGGTAAACATGTTTCAATAGATTCCATAAATACGTTCAACTTATTATAATTTATCAACTATATATTTGTCAAATACCACTCACTCACTCACTGACCTATCATCGCCCAGCCCAAAACACTTGACAGAAAAATTTGAAATTTTGCATGGACACTCCCTATAGCATGTAGACACTCACTAAGAAAGGATTTTTTGATATTTGAATTTTTAAGTACTTTTAGAGGGGTTTGAAGTTTTAGTTGGTTAGAGCAGGCAAGCCTAGGCAGCACGCGTTGCTAGGACGATAAAGAACAGCTGTTACCGTATATTATCTATTTCATAGTATCATTTTTAATTGAGGTTAATTTCAACTATGAAGGCAGGCCATGAATTACTAGAAATAAACTTTGATATTGTCCCTCATAGAGTTTACGAAACGAATGAAACCATTTTTAAAGCGATTTATGTAACCGTTTACGAGAAAAATTGATAGAAATACTTTTCCAAACTAATTTTCTGTTTGGGTATTCAGAAACGATGATTGGTTCACTTGAAACTTGTACCGGGTATTTGACATTCATCAAATCTATGATATTTAACCTTTGGTATCATTTGGAGGTAAGAAGTGTATGGAAACAATTGTATTAATGGTGATAAAAAGTTTCCCGATATCAGTATATTTTCTAAAATGTCTCGAAAACGGTTGGGAAATCGTAGTAAGTGGAAGGCGGCTATTCGAAATGTTACTAAATTCTCAACAAAAAAGATTCTGTTGTAATGTTTGGTGGGGCAATGTCAATCGAAGAGATAAGTGCTTAAAACTTCAAAGTTGTTATTTTTATTCTTTTCAATGTGTATTTGTCTCTGTTTACCTAACTTTTTACGTTATTGTTGTATTTTTTTTTTTTTTTTTTTTTTACTTCCCAACGGAAACAAGCACGGTTACCTACACATGGTGTTTCCTGGGTAACTCTAAAGCCCGTGCAATTATAAGCTACGCAGAATTATGTAGTGGCGTTAATTTTGATCATACCTTATTTAACGCAATATAAAACCTACTTATCAGCCGTAGTGAAGCACGGGTAGTCAGCTAGTCATTAATAATTTTAATTAATTTCTCGTTGTCTTAGAGAACTGTTTTAAATGCGGAGAAAGACAGGGATGCGCCCGTTTACGTCACAAGACGTCATAGGGGAGTATTTCATCGCGTCTTTTAGCTACAGTGTTCACAATACCCATTTTCCAATGAGATTTGGAAGATCTGAGATATATGCTCTTAGGAATGCGAGTGCACCACGAATCTCGTTGGTCTGGAGGAACATGGAAGCCTTAGAAATGGCAGCTGCTACATTAATATCCAAAGCGTCAACAACTGTTTTATTTCCCAGCGTGTTAACCCTGGAACACTAACCGTATTTCATCCTACACTATTACTAACTGTGCATCAATTTGACGTATACACAGGAAATGGATCAGAACTTGATTATCAGGGATAATGGAGAAATCTGTGGTTTAAAAAATGATTATATATCAATATTTAATACACAAAAATACAAATTAAAAACATAAAACATAGAGCAACAAAAAATATGGACCATTTCCGGGGTATGGAATACTAATATTTTAGAACTTAGTTTTCACAAACTAAAACGCTTACACCTAAAATAAAATATATTTTATGAACTAAGTAATCTTATTTTTAACGGATTTATGATACATATTTATTGATAAAAAAATTTGGGGGGGGGGGGGGGCTGCAGCCCCCTCAGCACCCCCCCCCCCTTATATACGCCCGTGGCCTTTCACAAGAAATAATAACTGCAATAATAATAATATACTTCGTGATAGCCATCCAGGACCAAGTAATTGCAACACGGTCCTACCGACGACACGTTTTAAAAGATATTAGTATTTCGGACAAGTGCAGATTATGTAACAAGGCGTATGAGTCGATTCAACACGTGACGGCAGGCTGCGAAATTCTTGCGGTATCGGATTACCTTCAGAGACACAACAATGTTGCCAAGATATACCATCAAGCAATTGCAGAAAGGTTCGGCATTATGGAAACTACGGTACCGTATTATCGCTACGTCCCACAAAGACTTCTAGAAAATGATAGAATTAAAATCTACTGGGACGAAGCTATGATTACGAACCGAACTGTTCACCATAATAAACCAGATATTCTCATCATCGACAAGCATAATAAGACTGCTGATATAATTGATATCTCAGTGCCGAATGATGAGAATATCCGGAAAGCATATGCCGAAAAGCTGCGAAAATATCAAGACTTGGCCATTGAGTTAAAAGATCTCTATAATTCTGCTAGAGTTACTGCAGTTATCATGCAATGGTTTGATACCGAATACTACAGTTAGTGCCACCAAATATCTGAAATTGTCAGAGGAACACCTAATACTATCCCAGCAAGCAGTTCTACTCGACACAGCTAGAATCGTCAGAAAATTTCTTAATGCCCATAATTAAAAAAAAAAAAAAAATATATATTTAAAAAAAATAAATATAATTCTTTTTACTGGTTGGAACTATCCCCCAGTAAAAATATTCTCCAGTAATCTGAGAGACCCCACCCCCATAATAATACATAATATAATATACCAATGCCTTCCCGACTTTTAAAATAATTACTGTGTTAGCAATGTGGAATTTGTAATTATTTACATAATTAATTAACAATGGTGTAACTATATTTTAGGTGCTCGTTACTAACTCTGTGTCAAATCGATGCATTTTATAATGAGTTTATTACTACCTATACGTCTGAGTAACGTAAACTTAATGCTCGTATTACTATCATTGCATGAAAATAACATAGAAAAATCTACGTGTATTACTAACCTCTACGTCAATTTGATTTACTGTCTTCTGGGAAAATCAAGGTCACACCTATCTAATCACTCGCTGAGAGGTGAAATCATGCTGGATGGGAGCATTTGCTTCAGGAATAGGTGGGGGGTAGACCGGCTCTACCCCCATTTAACGGAAGAAAATCACAACTGATTACAGTCATATGCGTCAATATGACGCAGGTTAGTGTTCCAGGGTTAAAATGGGTTCTGGTGGAAGCGACACTCCTAGTAAAATTTCCCTGAACGTCTGGACCCGGGAAGATACTTTTAAGAAAATTTGTTTGATCGAGGAAATGAGTTCATTGAATTGTATTTTCTATTTTAAAGATTAGGTCTGTCTAGGTCATTCCATCGTTTTTTAGGTGATATCATCCTGAATAGGTTTTTTTTTTAGGTTCTTCCAAATTAGCATGAATGATACCACTAGGCGCGAATCATATAAAAACCCGATCATTATCATGTTTAGCAGAATGGAAAAAAATAGGTCAAAACCTAAGAATCCGGTCCCAATTTATTACATAATCTTTGCCTATATTGAAGCTAACACATTCATTTTAATTTTAATTAAAGCGAGAATGGATGTTTAATAAATGAGCACATATTAGAAGAACAGCAGTCATCCATTGCAGTCCAAAGAGATAACGGAAAAGTTGCTACATCCTTGGGATTGTAGGCGATCCCTTATCTCTTTGGTGGGCGGACCAATCCCATTGTTAGCCTGCCATGGCTTCAGCTTACCATTCTTCAAATCTCCTTGGAAATGTTATTTATTCAAACAATCTATTATTTGTCTACTATATTAAATAATGATTGGTGATGTTGGTATCGTGTCTTGAAATTTTGCTCAGAAAGAGCCAATACAAAAATTAATAAAATTAAACAATATAACTATTTTCTATTAAATATAAGGTACTTACTTATTAGCGTCAATGCAGTGGGTCTCGTTCAGAGATCTGGATCATGGATAACGCATTTCTATTGGTCAATCCCTATCAGGAATTCCATTGGCTATTTTGTTTATAGTAACCATCATGTTCCTTTTGTCTTTATAGTGAAATTCATTTGTGCATTTGTAATCCACGCAATAGTTTTTTTTTTGTTTGTTACGCGAGTTTGTTGTGCGTTTTTGTGTTATATTCACGTTTTCTTCGTCTTAGCAAGGCTGAAAGAGACTGTTTTGAAGCGATGTTAAATTGTATATCAGCCCACTATCCAGCGAAAAACCATCCTTATCTATATTATATACGAGTTGGATTGACTAGAGCTTCGATATAACCTTGAGCGAGCGTAGCGAGCGGAAACGCATAGCAATTATGCTATTAATATACGTGCTACGCGTTTTCGCTCGTTAAAGGTTATATCAAAACTCTAGTCAACTCAAATAGTTGATAATCTCGTCGCCATATTGGAAAAAACTGATTTGACTCCTTGATCCAGCTCTCTGACCCGGTGATGATCCACTTTCTCTGAGACCCGCCTCTTTAACCTGCATTGAAGCTAATACGTAAGTACCAAATATAAAATTAATATAGTCTTTCGGAATTATTGTAAAAATAAAAGTTCAATTCAAAAGGCGTATCTGTCAGCACTTGGCTGATGCTGTTCAAAATATTTCTATAACCAATAACTGGAAAGCACCAAACCTCTTAAGCTTAAAGGTAGCTACTAAGGGAGGTTAGAGAATTTTCAGTTTCATAATAGTCATAATAAAAACTAGAGTAACATGTGATTGCCATCTTCCACATCATCAAATGCTTGAAATCACCCCGAGGCATATTAAATCACAATACTGATTATCATTTAAAATAACGCACTTTTTAAGAGATGTCACAACACTAATTGTTTTTTTTTTCATTCCAATTGCTTTTTCACTGTCTAGCTTTTTTTGTTAAACATACGTTAATTGAAACATATGTTCTGCTACAGTGCTATTCGATTGCAAGTATGGCAGTCTTAAGCCGATTTTTTTTTTGTTAGGGGCGATACGTGTCAAGGGCCAGAGTGAAAAACGATGAATGTCAGTGAAAACTAACTTACAGAAAATGAAAACATGTTCCAAATGTCATATGTTTACAGTCCTAATCGAGTTTTTTTTTGTGGATTAATTTATTCCCTCAGGTGTTCGTAATCAAATAAAAAACATTTTTTTGGGGTACAAATACTTCAAATTAAGCAAGCAAGCTTCGAAAAATGCGTGTATTTTGTAAAAAAAAAATAAAAAAAAATCAAGAGAACTTTTCATTTAAAAAATTTAATAAAGTATTTTTTCATCAGATAAGACATTATTAAATGTTTAACTTCAGATATGTATCTTCTGCGTTATTTTTAGTGGCAGATGTTCGTGGAAAGTTTTCATAGGTTTAAGAAGCTGGTTTAATCAAAAACTGTTTAAGGCTGCTCCTACATAGGACACGTATTTCTCCCGATCGGATCCAATCCAAACCGGTTTCGTTTGTCCGACAACGGCCGACGTTAATGCCGACATTGGTCCCGGACCGATCCGATCCGATCTGGTCACAGCTCGTAGTAATGACCTCGTAGTGAAGTGAAAATGAGTGATTAATTTAAGCAGAAGAGATTTTCTAGTTTAGTGAGTTTTTTTTAGTTGTTGTTATTGTACCCGTACAATTGCTATGTCCAAACCGATAATACTACTACGTACGCAAACAGCAAATCACACATTAGCGGGTTCTAAAATCGAAATAACGCATACAATAATGACTGAAATATTTCAAGCAATATATGACTTAACAAAGTCACAATATACAAGTAATATTGCTGTGGGTACCAGGACACATGATCATCCCAGGGAACACAAAAACCGACTTACACGCCAAACAATATAAAAACTATACGGTAAACATTAAATAACTGTACAGGACTTACTAACGAACATAAAAGCACACCTACAAAATAAATGGCAAAATACTTGGATAAACACTCATGATAACATATTGAGAGAAATAAAAAAAACTGTGTGTGCCTGGCCATCCAGCAACCGAGCCACGAGGCGTGAAGAAGTAGTGGTCACCAGACTCCGCATCGGGCACTCGTTGTTGGCGTACCGCCACTTAATTACGAAACAGGACAGACCAACGTGTGCCATTTTCAACACAGACCTCACTATTAAACACATGCTAACTGAATGCAAGCAACGAAACAGCAATAATCTACCAAATGACATGAACGAACTTGTGACAGACAACAGACCTCACATTAACACAATTCTCACACACCTTAAACAAACAAATATCTACACTAACCTTTAGAACAAACAGACAAATAAAAAAAAAGTTATGAATTAACGTGAAGTAAATGCGTACACTTGGCAAACTAATACGTTTTTATCAACTTCTGTTTTTAACATTTACTAATTTTAATTCTTTTTTTTTTCTTTTTTTTTCTTTTAATCACTTTAAGTTTTCAAAATTTGAATTTTTATATTTGTATTTATTTAAATTTATATCATTATGATAAATATCATATAAACATTGAATTTAAAATATAAATTCTACAGTCCAGGCAACGAACAGATATAGATGGACATTTTTGGAACAAAATTTTAGACTCTTTTTGTTGTGCTAGTCAGGAGATGAACATCTTAGAAGTCCCCGCCCGTAGCCTTTGAGCCGGGGGAGGGGGTTTTTAGGAGGTCTCATTGATATTTCACTAATATCTCAGAAACCCTGTCTCCTAGCGACATGATCATTAAATGAAAGCAGATTAGATCAGATTATGACTCCAAACCCCCGCAAGCGCGGGGTGCCTCTCGGCCGTAGTCCTATTGTGCGAATAGGATAAAGTACGTACATTTGCTACAAGTTGTACTCAATCAAGTTTTTCGAGATATCTTTAGTTTTCGAAATATGCACTCTTGAATGATATGTCTGGCATTTTGGGAAGAACACTTTTGCCGCAAATTTTTAGCCACTTTTGACCGGATAACTCTTCAACGATGAACCCAAAACATAAATGCCCGTTATAGGGTTGCAGAGCATTCCCTTCAAGAACATATATTACTTTGGTTGGTACTAATGACCTATGTAGTAGAAGCACCTTAACAAAAAAAAATTACTTTGGTATTTTATATATTTTCCTTCAAACGTTTTCAAACAATTTCAGTGTTCATCGTGAAATCTGAAATTTGGCAACAACTGTCGACTAATAGTCCAGGCAACGAAGAGTTAAAGATGTATATGTTTGGTTGTTATATGTTGACCTCCTTACTAATCCAAAGAAAGTTGGGAAGTCAAACATTTTGTTCCATGTATTTCCATCTATAGCTCTTTTTAGCACTTTCCTCCGAAGGAAAGTAGCTATTGAGGTTGGACTCATGACGGAATTTTTGAAAAATTTCTTCAAATCTTTATCGATCCTACCTAGTAGACACCGAAAATGACCCCCGTTAAAATTTATATATATCTATATATATATATATATATATATATATATATATATGCATATATATATATATATATATATATATATATATATATATATATATATATATATGTGTCTGTTAACACGATAGCGGCCAGAGTTTTTGTTTTTTCGTCACGAAACTTGGTATATAGCATTCAATTAGCAAACGATTGAACGAGTTCGTTAACCACCAAAATCGGTCCACCGGAAGAGGGGGTTTACCCCGAACCCAAAACACTAATTTGACCATTTCAGCCGTAATATTTGTTATATTTCAACAAAACTTGGTATTCGTAGTATTAATATAGAGAGAAAAGTGAGGTATAAAAATGAACTAAATCGGTCGTAATTTCTGCTGTATTGTAACGAAACGCGGTATACGTCGTGGGTAACTCATGAGAAAGAAGTGTTGTAAAAATGAGCTGAATCGATCAATCGGAAAGGGGGGTTTACTTTGTAATATATTTCAATAGAAAAGCCAGCCAGATATAGGTTCACAAAGGCGCCGCAAGGAGCGCTAGAGGGACTGTATCCGGTTCCTGTGTTAGATCAAAATACGATAATACGAGGTTTTTTGTATTTATTACGTAGTGTAGTAGGTACCATGTGTAAACATAACTCTGGAAGCAAATTAATAATTTATCAGTTACTAATTACAAAATTAAAAGAGAACTATTCATGTTTTTATTTTATTTATGTAGGATATTTTAAGCAAATTGTTCTGGAAAGCAGTCTACACTACCCAAATTCTGAGGAAAGTGCTTAGTTATGCAGGTCCTGCGTGACGGACTTTTGAGCATTCATTGCTCCTGGACTGCTACCCAAAATTGATAAGAGCAAATCGCACTTTAGCGGACTCTAAATCAACAAAAAAATAAATAAATATATTCATTTTAATAAGCACATAGCTTTCATTTTGATATTATCCTTGTTTTAAAGCTAGAACGAATCAAGATAACAGACCTTAACACGTGAACACTTTTACCCTACTTATCTCTACTTATGGTAGACTTTTATGGCGCTCGGTTCTTTGATGATAACCACTTTACGTTTATCTTTGTTTATACAGATTTCACCTCTCGCATCCCAACTGACAAACAGCTGTATTCTTATATTCCATTCTCATCCAAATTTTACTTTAAATTATTTATTATTTATTTATTACTAGCTGTTACCCAGTGTGCCATGCTACACCTACTTTCTGTCTATGACTCTCCCCGTATCAAGATCTACTTGATACCTAGTTGTCTATACCCAGTTACGAAAATCGGTCAAACGATGTGAATTTGTTTTAGTTCATAATGATACCGGTAGAGGCCAGCACAACAGCACTTCATCTAACAGCCGACAGGGGCCAGTAGTAGTCGATTCAAAATGGCCATCACAATCTGAATGAAGACAGGTATAGTTGGGATTCGGCTAGGAGAAAAACGTCAGACTTTCAAAAAGAAATCTGTATTTTGGACGTTTCGACTGCAACAATGGCAGCCTTCTTCAGCTAAAAAATATATACAACTTATAAGTAACGAAATTGTACAACTAGTAAGTAAAAGACAGGCAGAAATGAGCGGAGTATATATATCAATACAATAAATTTTAACCAATCTTATTTTTAAAAACAATGAAAATACAGTAGTTGGAAAGTAAACAGCATGTAGAAAGTGTTAGTAAAAACAGTACAAAAAAAATTAAACAGTAAACAAATAATGTAAACAGTAAAAACAACGAACGAGAGGGCGCTGCGAAGAAGGTTCCGAGCTACATTGGTTTTCATGTGGTAAGGATGGGAAGAGTGGAAATTGAGTAAACGTCCAGAATATGTAGGTTTAGTATACCAGTTTGTGATGATAGTGCCGTCAGTCTGTCTGATAAGTAGAACGTCCAAGTAGGGGAGTATGTCAGTTAGTCTATCGGGGTTGATAATAATTATCAACCCCGATAGACTAACTGACATACTAGACTGCTTCAACCTCTATCATCCCAGACTACAATTTACGGTGGAGACTGAACAAGACCAACAACTCCCCTACTTGGACGTTCTACTTATCAGACAGACTGACGGCACTATCATCACAAACTGGTATACTAAACCTACATATTCTGGACGTTTACTCAATTTCCACTCTTCCCATCCTTACCACATGAAAACCAATGTAGCTCGGAACCTTCTTCGCCGCGCCCTCTCCTTATCCCATGAGTCCTTCCACAATGAAAACTTGAATAAAGCTACCGAAATTTTAACACTGAATCAATTCCCCCCCAACCTCATAAACCGGCTTATAAAACAAATAAAATCCCAATCCTTCAATGCCACCTCCCCCAATACCTCCCTCGAATCCTCCCTCCAGATATTTCGTTCCCTGACATACACACCAGGACTGACTGAAAAACTCACAAAGACTTTAAAAAAAGCCCTCCCGTCACTAAACTTTGGGTTAAAAACCACAAACAAACTAACTACATTGTACACCAAACTCAAAGATCCCATTCCCTATGACTGCACTACCCACTGCGTTTACCAAATACCCTGCCAAACCCCCTCCTGTAATGCAGTATACATAGGTGAAACCAAAAATTATATTCACTCCCGCATAACACAACACAAACGAACAGTAAAAAACAAAGAAATCCACAAATCCGCCCTCGCAAAACACGCCATAACAAAAAAACACACTTTCAACTTTGACGACACAAAAATACTTTCCACAGAACAAAACACCAAAAAACGACAGATTTCCGAATGCGTCCACATTAACTTAAACCCCAACAACATTAATTACAAAACCGACAAACAAAACATCTCCCCTGCCTACTCCGCCGTCTTCCATAAATTGTCCTGACCTCCTTTTTATCTTTGTTCCCAGGCTCCAGACAATTTTTCTACCTGTGTGTCCCAAAACTCTTAACACCTTTACAACCCGCTTTTACAACCCAGCAATTTCATCTTTACCGACTTACCGCTTCCTCACCCCTCCCCCAGTCAAAACTATAAAACCCCCTGTGTAGTTGCTGTCCCTCATACATTCAACCATGGTTACCTAAGTTGTCATCAAGGTCTTCCTCCCTCCCCCCTAGGCATTCTCTAGTGGTATGTATCTATATATTAATTGTTATAAATTGTTTTCACTTATAAAATAGATTTTGTTTCTCACTACATAAAAAATGTTCGTTGTTTTTACTGTTTAATTTTTTTTGTACTGTTTTTACTAACACTTTCTACATGCTGTTTACTTTCCAACTACTGTATTTTCATTGTTTTTAAAAATAAGATTGGTTAAAATTTATTGTATTGATATATATACTCCGCTCATTTCTGCCTGTCTTTTACTTACTAGTTGTACAATTTCGTTACTTATAAGTTGTATATATTTTTTAGCTGAAGAAGGCTGCCATTGTTGCAGTCGAAACGTCCAAAATACAGATTTCTTTTTGAAAGTCTGACGTTTTTCTCCTAGCCGAATCCCAACTATACCTGTCTTCGTATCTCTACAGCGGCTAACTATCTCCATCTACAATCTGAATGGTTCAGTGTAGCAAATTTTTCTTGAACAAAACTTTTGACCTATCGACCAAATTTTGAAATTTGACTATTTTGACCTAGCCTAGGAGATTTCTCGTATCAAGAACTACCTGTGTGCCAAGTTTGGTCAATATCGGTCAAATGGTGTAGATTTGTATAAGGAACAAACAAACTAATAGATAAATAAACAGACAGACACGTGATTTTTATATATATAGATTATTTAGGCCCGGTGGACGACTAGGAATGGTGGCTTTTCTTTAGGAAAAAGAGAAGGCATCAGCCCTATCCTGGAGAGAAGACGGTGGTAATCTATAGATAACCTGTCCTAAAATTCGTAATTAATAATAAATGGACGTTAAAATTTAATAAAATATTAAATTATCATTTTTCTTATAGTAATTAGAATACATTACATTTTTTATGTAGTTTATATATTAATTACCAAACTATATATTTACATGGGCGTATATAAGGAGGGGGCTGCAGCCCCCCCCCCCCACGAAATTTTGATTTGATCGGTAAAAATTTCATAAAGCCCTTAAAAATAAATTAAATAAGATCATTTAATTCATAAAACATATTCTATTTTTGGTGTAATAGAGTTTAAGTTGGCTAAAACTCTTCCAAGATTTAAATTGTTAGTATTCCATATACCGGAAATGGTCTCAGCCCCTCCCCCCGAAATTTTCCCATCCCCCTCCAAAATTATTGTCTATATACGCCTATGAATATTTATTTACAATAGTTCGAATCCCAATATTTTACCTTTGAGAATTGTTGAGTTCCAACAACGATACATGTCGAAGGGACAGACAGCGTTGCGTGCCAAATGAAGTGACAGCTGGCGGCGAGATGAAAGGCCAAGAGCCATTTCCTGACAATAGAAGTCATAAAGAAATATCATATTCGCCATGGCGTTTCTTTTACTGCGACGTCTGGATCCTTGTCTTCTGTATCTGCCTCCCAGGACAACTTTCTTGAATCAGCTTGCGTTCTATTGGAAGTTAAAATGTAGAAAACTAGCAGTTATCCTTGGATTTTTTTTTTTTTTCTACTTTCTCGTGAAATTCCTTAATAGGAAGTTTTTCAGCCGTACGTACGACGAGTTCGATCATTTTGTCTATAGCATGCAGACAATTTTTAAGAGCAGCCTCTTCTACATTCAGCGCTATATTCAGCTCGCTCTATCATATTCCGGGCATGCCACTATTGAAAAGTCCGTCACGCAGGAGCTGCATAACTAAGCACTTTCCTCAGAATTTGGGTAGTGTAGACTGCTTTCCAGAACAATTTGCTTAAAATATCCTACATAAATAAAATAAAAACATGAATAGTTCTCTTTTAAATTTGTAATGAGTAACTGATCAATTATTAATTTGCTTCCAGAGTTATGTTTACACATGGAATAGGTACCATGTGTAAACATAACTCTGGAAGCAAATTAATAATTGATCAGTTACTCATTACAAATTTAAAAGAGAACTATTCATGTTTCATTTTCATTCATTAACATTCATTTTAATTTTAATTAAAGCGAGAATGTATGTTTAATAAATGAGCACATATTAGAAGAACAACAGTCGTCCATTGCAGTCCAAAGAGATAACGGAAAAGTTGCTACATCCTTGGGATTGTAGGCGATCCCTTATCTCTTTGGTGGGCGGACCAATCCCATTGTTAGCCTGCCATGGCTTCAGCTTACCATTCTTCAAATCTCCTTGGAAATGTTATTTATTCAAACAATCTATTATTTGTCTACTATATTAAATAATGATTGGTGATGTTGGTATCGTGTCTTGAAATTTTGCTCAGAAAGAGCCAATACAAAAATTAATAAAATTAAACAATATAACTATTTTCTATTAAATATAAGGTACTTACGTATTAGCGTCAATGCAGTGGGTCTCGTTCAGAGATCTGGATCATGGATAACGCATTTCTATTGGTCAATCCCTATCAGGAATTCCATTGGCTATTTTGTTTATAGTAACCATCATGTTCCTTTTGTCTTTATAGTGAAATTCATTTGTGCATTTGTAACCCACGCAATAGTTTCTTTTTGGTTTGTTACGCGAGTTTGTTGTGCGTTTTTGTGTTATATTCACGTTTTCTTCGTCTTAGCAAGGCTGAAAGAGACTGTTTTGAAGCGATGTTAAATTGTATATCAGCCCACTATCCAGCGAAAAACCATCCTTATCTATATTATATAAGAGTTGGATTGACTAGAGCTTCGATATAACCTTGAGCGAGCGTAGTGAGCGGAAACGCATAGCAATTATGCTATTAATATACGTGCTACGCGTTTTCGCTCGTTAAAGGTTATATCAAAACTCTAGTCAACTCAAATAGTTGATAATCTCGTCGCCATATTGGAAAAAACTGATTTGACTCCTTGATCCAGCTCTCTGACCCGGTGATGATCCACTTTCGCTGAGACCCGCCTCTTTAACCTGCATTGAAGCTAATACGTAAGTACCAAATATGATTATTAATATAGTCTTTCGGAATTATTGTAAAAATAAAAGTTCAATTCAAAAGGCGTATTTGTCAGCACTTGGCTGATGCTGTTCAAAATATTTCTATAACCAATAACTGGAAAGCACCATACCTCTTAAGCTTAAAGGTAGCTACTAAGGGAGGTTAGAGAATTTTCAGCTTCATAATAGTCATAATAAAAACTAGAGTAACATGTGATTGCCATCTTCCACATCATCAAATGCTTGAAATCACCCCGAGGCATATTAAATCACAATACTGATTATCATTTAAAATAACGCACTTTTTAAGAGATGTCACAACACTAATTGTTTTTTTCATTCCAATTGTTTTTTCACTGTCTAGCTTTTTTTGTTAAACATATGTTAATTGAAACATATGTTCTGCTACAGTGCTATTCGATTGCAAGTATGGCAGTCTTAAGCCGATTTTTTTTTGTTAGGGGCGATACGTGTCAAGGGCCAGAGTGAAAAACGATGAATGTCAGTGAAAACTAACTTAGAGAAAATGAAAACATGTTCCAAATGTCATATGTTTACAGTCCTAATCGAGTTTTTTTTGTGGATTAATTTATTCCCTCAGGTGTTCGTAATCAAATAAAACATTTTTTTGGGGTACAAATACTTCAAATTAAGCAAGCAATCTTCGAAAAATGCTTGTATTTTGTAAAAAAAAAAGTCCGTCACGCAGGAGCTGCATAACTAAGCACTTTCCTCAGAATTTGGGTAGTGTAGACTGCTTTCCAGAACAATTTGCTTAAAATATCCTACATAAATAAAATAAAAACATGAATAGTTCTCTTTTAAATTTGTAATGAGTAACTGATCAATTATTAATTTGCTTCCAGAGTTATGTTTACACATGTTACCTATTACACTACGTAATAAATACAAAAAACCTCATATTATCGTATTTTGATCTAACGAAGGAACAGGATACAGTCACTTTAGTGGTAGAATGCGCTCCTTGCGGCGGCTTTGTGAACCTACGTCTGGCGGGCTTTTATATTGAAATATATTACAAATTAAATCGCCGCTTTCCGATTGACCGATTCAGCTCATTTTTAAAACACTTCTTTCTCATGAGTTACCCACGACGTATACCGCGTTTCGTTACAATACAGCAGAAATTACGACCGGTATGAGTATATTAGGAATTTGGGTCCGGAGTAAACCCCTCCTTCTAATGAACCGATTTAGTTTATTTTTACAACACATATTTACCTGTGGATTACCACTACTATTACCGAGTTACGTCGAAATATACCAAAAATCATGGCTGGTAGTGGCGAATTGGTATTGTGGGTCCGGAGTAAACCCCCCCCCCCCTATAATGAACCGATTTAGTTCATTTTTATATCTCACTTTTCTCTCTATATTACCACTACGAATACCAAGTTTCGTTGAAATATAACAAATATTACGGCTGACTAATTTGACTATTAGTGTTTTGGGTTTGGGGTAAACCCCCCCCCCCTTCCGGTGGACCGACTTTGGTGGTTAACGAACTCGTTCAATCGTTTGCTAATTGAATGCTATATACCAAGTTTCGTGACGAAAAAACAAAAACTCTGGCCGCTATCGTGTACGCAGACACACACACACACACACACACACACATATATATATATATATATATATATATATATATATATATATATGTATATATATATATATATATATATATATATATATATAAATTTTAACGGGGGTCATTTTCGGTGTCTACTAGGTAGGATCGATAAAGATTTGAAAAAATTTTTCAAAAATTCCGTCATGAGGTCCAACCTCAATAGCTACTTTCCTTCGGAGGAAAGTGCTAATAGCTAATCCTTAAAACTTGAGAGCATGGATATACAGGTGGAGGTTCTGTTTTAATCAGGTAGCTATGTGTCATATGACTGGCCTATTCGAAGTCGTGTTATTACCACATACTCTCTTCGATTTCTCCTTATCACTAGGAGGTTTAAAACGTTTTTCGTCTTAGCTTTTGCTAAGTATTGATAAATATTAGACCCTATTTTCTTGTACTGACATTTTAAAGCCTCTCTAGTCTAAATCAGTTTTTGTGTTTTACGTATCGTGTATTTCCTCGAAATGAGAGCTCCCGAATGGAGGAACCGTCAGGAATTTTCGCCTCAAAACTTCGCAATGCAGAATTGAACTTTTCCGTCTATTTTTTGTATTTTTAAATTTATTTGTGAGCCCCCGCAACGAAGGCGATTCGCCTGCCCGTCTAAATTGCCTGAACAGACTGGAAAATATTCGATTAAAGATATAAAATAATTTTTAGCATAAATATACTTTAGCGGTGACTAAACTGGAAAAAACGTTACAAAAAAGTGTCCGCTGACGTTCGCGCATGCGCAGTGGCAATGTACGAAACAGAAAACTGTATGTCACAAAAAAATGTCCGCTGGCGATCGCGCATGTGCAGTTGCGTGGCCATGGACGAAAAGGGGACTGTATGTGTCACAAAAAAAGTGTCCGCTGGCGTTCGTGCATGCGCAGTGACGTTCAAGCATGTGCAGCGGAGTTCGCGCATGCGTAGTGTCCACGTACGAAAAAGAAGATTGTACGTTATTTATTTTTCGTTTCATACATTAGGCCCGAAATTCGACCTTGAAATCCTGTCTGTCTATATCTCCAACGAAATTTGTCATCAGTAAGTTTAACCGTTGCAATGTTTCCAGATGATACTGTCTATGAAAAACGGTTTGTTAGTCAACTCAATCCCCGCTAATTGTAACTAAAGCTAACTTAAGTTTCACGTTTAATTAATGTTATGAATAAAATCAATAAAAAATTAAGATGAAAACCCCGAGCAATATAAATGGTGCGAGTTCTCGGAGCTAATATTTCCTTAGACAATGAAACAGTGAATAACCCCAAGAATGGACGATATGGAGAGAGATTAAAGTTAGATAGGCTTTGTAAATTTACCTTTGAGGTAATGGTATATCTTTAGCGAACAATGGAGATGCATTTCGATATTCTGTACAATGGGAAAAGCTACCTCCTTGCAATCTACATTTCCAGTACAATATCCGAAGAAGAATGGGACTGCATTTCTGTATACTTTAGAGCTTGGGGGATCTTGTCTTGAATCTCAGATTTATTAAGGAATCTTGGGGTCTCCCCGTGGTCTAGTGGCTAACGCCTTAGATTCATATGCGGGAGATGGTGGGTTCGATTCCCACCGGCGGAAGGAATTTTCTCATCTCACGGCTCGTTGAGAAAATTCCTCGCCACCCCCTGGATGTCGGCGGTAATGGCCTAGATGTCGATGCGCCGTTAAAAAAAAACAAAGAAAAAAAATTAAGGAATCTTAAATATATACATTAAAATCGCCAGGAACTGCGTCTTCTTGTCGTATTTTGATAAAATGATTGTGTAGTCACTTCAGTACCGAATATTACCAAAATTGTTGCTGTTCCATACACTTAGTAACTCGTATTACTGTAAACAAATTTATTATCGTGCTGCATTTAGATATTCAAGAAAAAAGAAAGGTTTTTGGCTCAAAAATGGGTATAATCCAATAAAAGCGGTAATTAAACCCACAAGGAACGTGTTCTTTGAAGGAACGTGTTCTTACGAACATAAACTGCAACCAAAACGAAAAGAATTACATAGGCACATAAAATAAAGAAAGTGGTATTTTCCAAAAGACACCATACATATATTCTTATGTATTTGGAGACGCTGAATCCGAATCCGGAGTCCGTTTTCTCTCAGGAACGTCAGGATTAAGGCCATTTGAGGGCAGGATGGGGGGGGGGGTCAAATTTCGTAAGAAGTCGTTTAAGAAGAAATAACTAGAGCTTCCATGGTTTTGACGGTCACTGAATTCGAATCCGACGTCTTTTTCATCATATCGACACAAAGGTAATTTTAAGAACAAATATGTGTATTTTTCAAAAAATGAATCCGCAGTCAAAAATTCATTCTTTGCAAAATAGACATATTTGCCCTTGAAAAGACGTTGATTTTGCGCCGATGGGGTGAAACAGACCTCGAATTAGAATTCAGCGGCCCTTAAAACCATGGAAGCTCTAGTTATTTCTTATGTCAGTGTTATCGGAAAGATATTTCATGTCTCAAATTTCTCCGAAGAAATAGTGTTCCGATTGGTGGTTTCTACTTGTAATTATTGTTCCTAATCTCAGGAAAATCGGACCATTTTTTTAGATCGTAGAACGGGTGCACACACACATTTTGTTTACTTTTTGTTAACATAATTGTTGTATAGCGTAAATAACCTTTAATAAATTAAAAATATTTAACATGGAGATAGCTGACGGTTTTGCTTTGCAAGGCAATCTTAATTTGTTTGTTTTGTTGTTCTTATGATGCTAAGAAATATACTGAAAGTCTGTTATTAATTTTTTTTTCGGTCCTATTACCGTGTCTAAAACAAGATTCCACCTCTTCGCAAAATAATATTTCCGAATCTCCTGACCTGTCAATCATCTTAGGAGGTTATTAATTATTTTCGGAACCTCCAACATTAAAGGTCTGATGGTGAAAATGGTTACAGATAATTTTAAATAAATATTTAAAAATATTTATATACTCAAGATAATTTGTCAAAATAAAGGATGGGACTAAAGAAAACGTATTAAATTATGTCTGGTGATTGTGTCAGGGAAGACTAAATACTTGTGGATAAGATAAAAAAAAAAAAAAAAATTGTTGATGATTTTATTTTATTCCCTCAATGTTATTAAGGGAATATAACAATGATATCCATGAGTGTTTATATGCCGGAACATTTTGTAAATATACCAAAAATTCGATTTTTCAACTTACGTCCCGCGTCCCGATACATTTAGAAATTAAAAACCTTTTCCCCCTTTATTACAAAAAATTATGAAATTAATAATTGAAAATAATAAAAAAAATATATTTTCGGTACATTAAACTTTAAAGTCAATTTTCTCAAAACTATGTTTTTCAAATCGGGCGATACGCTGGAGTTTTAAATTTTCCCCCCATCAAACATCAAATTTTAACTGCAGATTCCTGATGATACTAGTATAGTATGTAGAGGTTTTTCCATTCATTGAATTATTAGGATATTATGGATTTTTGAATTTTTAACAGAAAGTTAAGAGCTGTTTTTTTTTTTTTTTTTTTTTTTTTTTAATTAATATTTCTTAAAAATCCTACGTACTTTACTAGATATAACCTTCTTTTTTCAAAATAATTTTAGTTTTTTGTTCTAGCCTACAAATTGCCGTCTGCAGAATATCGCCCGTGAAAAAAGAGGGTTTTCGTTCTCGTTTTTCTTGGTAACTTTAACATCCCATATAAAACTTATGTCATACCTAAAGAATTTAAAAATATTCATTTATTTGTTACCCATAAATTGGAGAAAATGATTTAGTTTTTGAGCACAAAAGGTGGTATTGCCAACGGCCATAGCCAAGTTGAATACACCGGTTCCCGTAGATCACCGAAGTTAAGCAACGTCGGGCGTGGTCAGTAACTGAATGGGTGAACGACCACGTGCTGTTGGCATTGTAAAAGAGTGGCAACCTGTAGATAGCCCGGCGCTAATAGCCAAATAGTTGATGCGCCGTTAAAAACGAAAAAAAGGTAGTATTAACCTTTAACCTTAGAACGAGGCCTGGTAGCCGTGAATGTTAAGGCTTAAGCACTTAACACTCTGTGCCAAGGGTCGTGGGTTCGATTCCCACTATGGGTTGGTGGCTTTTCTTTAGAAAAAAGAAAAAGTATCAGCCCTATCCTAGCTAGAAAAGGGTGGTAGCCTATAAAGAACCCCTAAACTTCTTAGTTAATAATAATAATGGCGTTAAAAAATTTCAATAAATAAAAGGGTCTTTTTGTGCAGACCACATCAGTTACTTTGAAGTATCTGTCGTTATTTTAAACAGTGATTTTGGAACTGATGATTAGTTTACTGGTTCTTTGTAGATTAGCTATTACTTCTTTACTGATTATCTAAGGTTAGAAACCATATAATATAAATATAGTAATCAAAAGTTAATATAGTAATGAAAAGTAAAAATGACTGCAATCACTACTAAAAGTAACTTTTTTTTACTACTATAATTATATAATCTGGTTTCTAACTATCCCGTAGATAACTTGTATTTGGAAGTAATAGAAAACCTGCTTGTAAAACATAAATGAAAATAAGCAGAGTATATTTCAGCAAGCAATATTTATTAATAAAAAGGTTGATATTATAAAAATAAATGGTAATTGTGAAGTTTAGGGGCCTCAACACCGATTTTTTTGTCTGGTGGTTCTATAACATACGTATATGTTACCTTGCATTATGGAGATACTTGCTCGCTTCGCTCGCTCAAGATATCAAAAGTCCAGTCAATCCAAATCGCCAAAATTAATAGAATTCTAATAATGTTTGCGTGTTAGATTGACTACGGTGTTAAAGGTTACTTTACTTCCAGCAGCAACCAATAGAATTGCCCATAGGAAAGCTAATGAGTTATGCGCGTGCGCTGAATCACTGATATAATCACTACAGATACTTCACAAGTAACTGCCCAATTAATATTTCTTAGAAAACTAATCAACTGAAACAGGAACATGAATCCAATTTTTAGTAAGGTAAAAATAAACAAGTTTCTAGTTTCCGTCCGACTGGAGCCCGAAGAATGATGCCGACGATGGGAATCCAAGAGATTGAGTTGTGCAAGTAATGTTGGTCATTGACAGCTATTCCTAAACCATTGTCCTGATTTCTGTGTTTCCCACACTTCTTAACCCGATTCTCTGCTCTTCCTGTGCTCGCCTCCTTCTGTGGTTAGTTCCGCTACTTCCTCGAACAGACCGGTTCTTACAGGCTCTCTAGACACTTCTCATTCACGTTTCCTCTTCATTTCTTTTCCACTATGGGTTTATTTATTTTTTTATTGTTTATCCTGCCGTCGGTGGTACTCGAACCCACCATCTCCCGCATGAGAATATAAGGCGTTAGCCACTACAACACAGGGTGGCCCCTTTCAGCAAATTCTTCAAGAATCCGGTGTACAGTACACCTTTGAGATGGGCGATCTGAATCGATCTATTAAAAGATAGTTCGGGTCCTGCAAAGTCCACAGACAGATGAAGTATCTGTCGTGACTTTAAACAGCGATTTTGGCACTTACTGATTAGCTTACAGGTTGTTTGCAGGTTATCTATTACTTCTTCACATGTTATCTAAGGTTAGAAACAATATTATGTATATTAAATTTTAACGGCCATTTATTATTAACTACGAATTTTAGGACGGGTAATCTACAGGGTACCACCCTTTTCTAGCCAGGATAGGACTGATGCCTTTTCTTTTTTTTAAAGAAAAGCCACCATCCCTAGTGGGAATCGAACCCACGACTCTTTGGCACGGAGTGTTAAGTGCTTACGGCCACCGGGCCTCCAAACACAACAATATTATATAAATATAGTAATCAAAAGTTAATATAGTAATGAAAATCATTTAAAATCTCTGCAATCACTACTAAAAGTAACTTTTTTTGACTACTAAATTTATTAAATATGGTTTCTAACTAACCGTTAGATAACTTGTATTTGTAATACTTTAAGGCTTGTAAAGCATAAATGAAAATAAGCAGAATATATTTCAGCAAGCAATATTTATTTAAAAGGTTAATATTATAAAATTCTATGGTAATTGTGAAGTTTAGGAGCCTCCTCACCGATTTTTTTGTCCGGTGGTTCTATAACATATTTATATTTATATTTATTTCGCATTGTGGGCACACGTGCTATGCGTTCAAGAAAATATCAAAGCACTAGTTTGTCATCCTATTTTTCTTTAACCAATACAAAAAAACATGCTATAGCCTGTTCAGATAAACCGACGATTTCAAATTCAAATGCGCGAACGTCTGGGCGGGAAATTCCCCTGCGTTCTCCCTTCTGTTCCGCCATTTGCAAAGCTTTTAGCGATCAAACATTTAACGTAAAATGCTATAAAAACTGGTGATGTCTCCTTTAAGACTAGGAAACGCTTTGATAGGTTATATAATGGAGATAGTGTTTAATATTTATCAATACATAGCCGAAGCTAAGGACGAAAACGTTTTAAATTTCATAGTGATAAGTTTATGACAAAGAATTTTTGCCGCCAATTTTCTACCGGGAATATAAGCCACGCCCTTTTCCCTCCATCTAACCATCTATTTGAACAGGCAACGTTCTAGTCTAAATTGTTTTTAGCCTTAGCTTTGGTTAATTATTGATAAATATTAAACTCTATCTCCTTGCATGACCTCTCATAGCTTTCCCCAGTCCTAAACGAGACATAATCAGTTTCTATTCAGATTCTCGTAGCGTTTTGTTCATTGAAACAGTAATGCAAATGGTGGACCCGTCGGGAATAAATCCCGCAGAATTTCGCGCATGCGGTGTTTGAACTATTCCAGCAAACTGAACGGGCTACAGTAGATAGATTACGCGTACTCATTCAGATCAGTCACACCATATTTGGTTGTTCCATTGAAACTGAACGACCGATCAATTCACATCCTGGCCTACAGAGGTGTCACTTTCACTTCTCTCCAATCCACAACCTCTTGTTGCTAATTGTACGTAATGGCGTGTCAATCCTTTTTCTTTAGTATCACTTGATGTCTTCATTAGAACCATTCACGAGCCTTCTTTGTTAAGTTGGCAGTTCAAGTTCCGATTTGTAGTCAAACTTAGTAGGACTACTAGTTAAGGCCCATTTACACTTTCATTAGAGCGAGTGCAAGGGATAAGTGATTAGTGATTCCTGTAAGTGATTAGTGCTTAGTGTTTAGTGCGAGTAGTGTGCACTGTACAGAACAGCAAGTATTATGGTCTCAAAAACTTGTTGAGGTTCGCTTGCAGTTTTAAACGAGGTAGTGTCTGAATGTGAAGAACTGGTGGAATCAGAACATTCAAGACCAAGAAGAATATGGAAATGAAAGTAGAAGACCCATTCATGGGGCGAGCTACCAACTCCTTATGGAATTGGCCTCTGAAGATACTATGGAATATTACTATGCTATCAGGATGACTGAAGACTCATTTAATACATTTCTAAACCTTGTCGCATCCGACATACAGAAACCAGATACATTTATGAGACTTGCTATGCCAGCAAAAGTTAAATTGCACGCTATTTCATACCTGTTGGCAGGTATAAAATAGGCCCCAGTGTGTTTAGTGGAGGCTACTAAACAGAAAAAAGTCCGACTCGCAGGAACTGCGTCATCTTAGCGCGGTTCCAGTTCATTTTTTTTTTTTTTTTTTTTTTTTTTTTTTTTTTTTTTTTTTTTTTTTTTTTTTTTTTACGGTTGGGGTCGGGTCCGCAAGACCCTAGAAACCTCTTCTAGCGATACTTCATTTCATACGTTTCAATGAATTGGAAAATATCAAAAATTTTCACATATTCCTGTGTTCTTTTACTATAGTAATAATTCTACAGATAAAATCAATTAAAAAATAAAATAAACAAACCAACAGCATAAAGGCAATTGAAAATATTCAAAAGACGTCGTCGAATCTTTTTCTCTTGGCAAGCTATATTTGTAATAATAATAATGAATTGTTTTTCTTATTTTGCCTAATCTGTTTTATTGTAAAATACATTATCCAACTATAAGCAATTAAAAAATAACAAGGAATAAAAACAGACAAAAAGAACAGTTCGAATAAGCAAAATCAATTACTTTAATGTTTTAAGCACTTATTTTTCCGATTGACATCGCCTAATCAAAACTTTCATCAGAACCTTTTTTGTAGCGCATTTAGTAAGCTTTCTAATGGTATTCTTTCGTTTACCAAGATTCTCAACCTTTTTCGAGATATTAAGGAAAATATACAAAGTTACCAAAGCTTTTCATCTCTATTAATAAATTATTTTAATTTAACCCTTCCTTAACTCCAAACGTAAGTAAATTTTCAGCATACTAGTTTTGATGAAATTAGAACATGCAGAAAATGTTTCAACTGAATCCCATAATTCGAAGTACCAAAATCAAAGACAAAAAGAACCGTTCGAATAAAAGAAATCAATTACTTCAAAGTTTAAGCACTTATTTATCCGATTGACATCGCTTATTCAAAACTTTCTTTAGAACCTTTTTTGTAGACCATTTAGTAAGCTTTCGAATGGTAACCTTTCGCTTCCCAAGATTGTCAACGGTTTTCGAGATAATAACGAAAGTATAAAAGGTTACCAAAACTTTTCTTGTCTGTTAATAAAATATTTTATTCTAACCCTTCCTTTACTCCAAACGTAACTAAAATTTCAACATATTAGTGTTGATACAATTCGAACATGCAGAAAATGTTTCAACTGAATCCCATAATTTTAAGTACCAAAATCAAAGACAAAAAGAACAGTTCGAATAAGCGAAATCAATTACTTTAAAGGTTTAAGCACTTATTTCTCCGATTGACATCGCCTAATCAAAACTTTCATCAGAACCATTTTTGAAGAGCATTAAGTGAGCTTTCTAATGGTCATCTTCCGTTTCCCAAGATTCTCAACCATTTTCGAGATATTAAGGAAAGTATACAAAGTTACCAAAACTTTTTATGTCTGTTAATAAAATATTTTATTCTAACCCTTCCTAAACTCCAAACGTAACAAAAATTTCAACATATTAGTTTTGAATGAAAGTAAAACATGCAGAAAATGTTTCAACTGAATCCCATGATTCTAAGTACCCAAACCATAAACGGTATTCAAAAACTATTTTTCCAATTTTCTCAAAAACGGTTAAAGCTATCGCCTTGAAAATGGTTTCATTCGTTTTCCTAGCCAAAGAAGCCTATAAAACGAGTACTTACAAGCTTATGAACTCAAAAACGTAAGCGTTACGATTTTTTTTGCGCGAATTTCGCCCCAAACGCCATCTACCAGTGGGCGGATTTTGCTGGTTAACGAACTTGACCTTTCAAATTGGACGACAGATTTTTGTACCAAATTTCATCAAAATCGGACCATCAGGGAAGCCAGAAATCCGCGAACAGACATATATATATATATATATATATATATATATATATATATATATATATATACAAATTTGAACCACCGTTATTTTCGGTCTCTAGGGGTTCTGAAACGCGAAATTTTCTAGTCGGCAGTTCCGGATTGTTTCATTGTATCAACCTTATAAGCGGGGTTCCTCCCTATGGGGGAGGGAGGAACCGCGCTAAAAAATAGAACGTGCTTCTATTCACTGTTTATTAATCACTTGCACTTGATTACTAATCACTCGCACTAAACAATTGTGGTCCACACGTGCTTTGTACTAATCACTAAACACCTGCACTAAGCTCTCGCACTAATCATAGTGTAAATGGACGATGTCTGAATGGCGTCTTTTTCAGTCGTGGGTAAATCCCAAAGACTCATTTTCCTGGCCGAAAGAAGAAAAGCCACACTAAGAACTCTAACAAGAAGCAATGAATAGAACTTGTAAAAAAACGTAAATCTAAAAGTGAATCGCGTTGAAAACAGTAAGGCGTCGTTCACACGATATATCATAAGCGATATGTCGCGAAGATTTACCACTAGGAAGGGGTAGACAGCGGGCGATAAATCGGCACAATCTGTACGATAAAAATATGGTTGGAACACAATTCTCACTACTTCAGTTGCAAATATAGCTCAAGTGAGGAAGAGGTTCTAGAGACCTTACTGGTTCAGGCGTAGGATGAGAAGGAAATACTAGCTGCATCCCTACAACCTTAGAAACGTGCAGTATAGCTAGGCTGTTGTATCTAGAGGCCTTTATCAACATGAAGCAAAATACAGGGAGTTTTATCGAATCAATCCTGAAAACTTTCATTTTTTGAAAAGTTTAGTGCCATGAACCCATGAAAGAAGAGATACACACTTAAGGAAGGCTATTTCTCCAGATGAAAAACTTCTAAGCACTCAAGAGCTTTCGCTAAATTAATGAAATAAGTCACAAAACTTCCTTCTCTTATTCCTGACATGTTCGCTGCTCGGAATATCGTACGAAACTAATCGTTGGTGAGACCGACAAGCTGCACTTCGAGAGATATGTCGCTTGTGATATGTTGTGCAAGCGCGCTGCTGTAAACCTTTGAATCACCTGCAATTACATTTTAACTATTTTGTGTGTGCGTGTCGTGTATCGCATATCTCTTACGATATATCGTGTATCGTATATCGCTTCACACCGCGAACGACGCCTAAGTGAACAAAACAGTTACTAGAAAGAACAGCCAATCGAATTGCTCATAGGAATAAGCCAATAGAAATGCCTGCGCTGATGATCCAGATCACTGAACGAGACCCACTTCTCTCTAACCTGGTGAAGCTAGTACGTAAGTACCCAAGAAACAGTTCCAGAAACAGTTTGTTCGTGCAGTAGCAAGAACAAACCTCGCTAGCGGTGTGGTGAGAGATATATGTAAGCGGTCAAAGTGTAACAGCTGGGATGCAAAGCTTAAACTCCATGAAGCGATGGTTTCCAGTACTCTTCTGTATGGAGCATCTATATGGGGTTTGGTGCTATCTGGGAAAATTGGAAATCTGTCACCTGAGCTTTTTCAAGAGGATATTAGGCCTTCATAAGTCCACGCCACATTATGTAGTTAGTTCAGAGAAAGGCGTTAAATACATCTCCTGGAATATCCTAAAGCAAGCTTTGAATTGGATGGACAAAGTTCTGGACATGCCTACTGAGCTATACCCAAAGATATGCCAGTAAAAATTAAAGGAGCTTGCAGAGAGATCACCAGAAAGAAAGAAATTTAACTGGTTCTTAAAGGTGGAAGAAATCATTAAAACATTCGAAACTGGAGCTATTGCTTACTGACATCTCAAATTCACTGGCAAGAAGAAAAGAAATGAAAACATTAATAGGGAAATATAAAACTTTTTTATTGGACCAAGATAAAAATAGCGTCACTTTGACTTCCTTTTGTCCCTTGTGTAGACTTATTCTTAATCCAAACCGGGAAACACCTGCTTACCTAAAGAGTAATACCCCAAATTAGAACAACTATTACATATTTGATAAAAATAAACTACAAAAACACTACAACTACTCCTGGGTGACGGAATATCTCGTCTTGGTTTGTTTTTAAATTTAACCCTTAAGCGGCGCCCTAAAGTTTATCATTTTCTTGAATCAGGGAAAAAAAGGTAAAAATGAAGTTTCACGCCCTCAAAACCGATTTCTTTCAAATTTTGTACAATAACGTATTTTGATGCACTAAACACGAATACGTTAAAAAAAAAAAACCTTCGCATTTAACTACGAAAGAAGTTATTAAGCACTTAAGTTCACTGTTATGCGGGTTATGAGAGCTAATGTTAACAACTAAATTTGTGACGACTTTAAGGCATACATGCTATGCGTTTCCGCTCGCTCAAGAAGATAACAAAACCCCAGTCAATCCAACTCGCTAAAATTAATAGAATTCTAATAGAATATAATATTAAGCACTAAAGTTCACTGTTAGGCGTCAATAGCCACGTTGAATACACTGGTTCCCATAGATCACTGAAGTTAAGCAACGTCGGGCGTGTTCAGAACCTGAATGGGTGACCGACCACGTGCTGTTGGTGTTAGAAAAGGGTGGCAACCTGTAGATAGCCCGGCGCTAATGGCCAAGTTGTAGATGCGCCGTAAAAAAAAAAAAAAAAAAAAAAAAAAAAAAAAAAAAAAAAAAAAAAAAAAAAAAAAACACTACAATAGCCATAAACCCCAATGAAACCTGTCCCATCTGCAATAGTAATCAGTTAGAGGATATTTATCATTTACTAGTAACATGCCCAATCTATAATCCATACAGAACCTCTTGTCTTACAGACTTTATAAACTTCTCTCCCGTAAACCTATTTATTTTCCTCAAAGATTTGAATGTATATCAAGCTCGAAAACTATACTCTTTTACGATAGCGTCCCTGAACCTCCGAAAATTTGCTCTGGAATCGTGGAAATGTAAGATATTTTAGGTACAAAGTGTGGCATATCTTATTGTTATAATACTTTTATATTATGCTTTTATTGAGTTCCATGATTATTTTGTATTATTCTGTTAAATAGTAAGCACACACCCCTTTGTATGGGGCAATGCCCTAAAAATAAAGTATGTAAATAAATAAAAATAATACGTAAGTACCGGTATTTGAAAATGATACATTTAATCAAGTACCAACCGATATATTTTTATTTACACATTCACTTATATCGTCGATACAAAAGCAAACTAACGAATATGAAAAAATGCATCTTTCATTGTCAATCTTTACTAATTTCTGCTGGACTTATGTACGGCAAATTCTTGAATCTGAGTTTACTCTATGAAAGGGAAAGTATTCCACTATCAAAAGGTCAAATCTGCGGGATTTTTGACTGTCAAAAAAAAAGTTAGGAATAAATGCTTTTCCACTCTCAAAAGTGGTGATTTTCACATTCGATACTTTGCATTTGTAGCGACGATATCTGAAGAAATCCTTTCGGGTCCATTATTTAATCATGCTTAAGGGGTTATGACTAGATAGTATTCCAGTTAACCCGAAAGCATTCGAACTACCCAATTAACTGATTAGAAGTGAAAAAGCTATTTAACTGAAGAGATATCTGTGTTCGGCTCACGAAGCCCTCCATTTGAAAGATTACTTCCTGTCGAATATCGATTAAGAATTGAGCCTAAATGAATGTGTCATCAAGATAATGATCAAACAAAAACACCACCCTATTCCACTCTTCCTTAATTGAATTTCGTGTTTATCTTCGAAAATGAATTTAAGCACCATTTACTTGGAGCTTAAAAGTAAAGGGAAAGTCCGTCACTCAGGAGCTGCATAACTAAGCTCTTTCCTAAGGTTTTGGGCAATGCAGACTGCATTACTGAATAATTTGCTTAAAAGAACCTATATAAATAAAATAAAAACATAAATAGTTATCTTTTACTTTTGTAATGAGCAACTGTTCAATTATTAATTTTGTAATTAATTTGCTTTCAGAGTTATGTTTATAGATGGTACTAAAGTACTTAATAAATACAAAATAAACTTCATATTTTCATCTTTTGATCTGTCGCAGGAACGGGATACAGTCACCCTAGTGGTAGAAAGCGCTCCTAGCGGCAGCTTTAGGAACCTACTTATGGCGGGCCAAATCTATTTGTTGATTTAGTTCATTTTACAACACTTCATGAAATACCCACGACGTATACCGCGTTTCGTTACAATACAGCAGAAATTACGACCGGTATGAGTATATTACTAATTTGGGTCCGGGGTAACCCCCCCCCCCCCCCTCTTAATTAACCCATTAAGTTTATTTTTACGACCCATTTTTCTCTGTAGATTACCACTACGTATACCAAGTTTCGTTGAAATGTATCAAAAACTACGGCTGGCATGGTCAAATTAGTGTTTTGAGTCCGGTGTAAACCCCTCCTTCCGGTGGACCGATTTTGGAGGAGTTCCGTGACGAAAAAACAAAAACTCTGGCCGCTATCGTGTTAACAGACACGTATATATATATATATATATATATATATATATATATATATATATATACATTTTATGGGGGGACATTTTCGTTGTCTAATAGGTAGGATCGATAAAGATTTGAAGAAATTTTTCAAAAATTCCGTCACGAGTCCAACCTCAATAGCTACTTTCCTTCGGATTGGAATTCTGAAAAAAGTCGCAACTATAACTAATGATATAAAATGTGTAATAATAATTTAATAATAAATAAATATACGTGTATGCATGTATGTGTGCTAATTTAGTTTAGTATTGGTATTAGTATAAATTTTGTTATATAGTATAGTTTTAGCATTAATATTGCTACACAGTGCATTAGTATTAGTTTTAGTACAAATAGTTGTATTAGTTAATATATATATATATATATATATATATATATATATAAAATATTAAAAAATGCACATATATAAAATATTAAAAAATAAGAACTATATATTTATAAAAAAAAAAGAGGGAAAAAATAAATAAGTAAATATTAATATTGTTATTTAGTCTATTATTAGTATTAATATTGCTATACAGTATATTAGTATTAGTACAAATAGTTATATTAGTGAGTAATATTAGTGTTAGTAGTAAGTAATCACATTAGTAGCAAAAAAAGAACAAAAAAAAAATAGAGTACCAATTATCAAAATAACAAATTCATTGTCATAAATGGTGAATTGGAAGCGCAGTCCTGCCCTAAACACAGAATTACAAACCCTTTCACGACATATACACGACTCTCTAACATTACACTTCAGGGCGGTGAGGACTTAAACGTTTTCTGCCCTTAAACACCCAATCCATTCACTCTTCGGAGAAAAGTGCTAATATTGAGGTAGTTAGCTAGCATTGCGGGTTCTATTTTGATCAAGGAATTAGCTCGGACCAAATGAGACTACTAAAAACGTATAATTATTTTTTTCATTTTGATATGATGATTAAGCAAGGACTAATCCTCTCGGCCACAATTGGTCGGATTATTTCTAATTAAAAGCTGGTCATAAATGCGACGACTCCCGACTCGGAAATGGAGTTGAAAAAGGTCGGTCCTGATATTTAATGGTTTCTGGCTCGTTGCCCGCTACTCTATTATAGAGATAATTGTTGTTGTTGCTGGGCTCTAACTAGTTGAGTAATTAGCGAAGACTTTTAGAATCAATTTTCTGCGGCACACCCTTTTACAGAGGGCGCCTCAGTAGCATCTAATTTATTTTGATATATTTTTATCTTTGATAATCTCTTATTTTCTGTAATATAAAGCATGCTAAAAAGGGATTGGGGTTGGGTTGGGATTTTAAGGGTAGAAAACTGCTTGGGGTACTTTCGTATTAGCGTAAAAGCAGGTCTCAGAGAACTTGATCATCACCGGGTCAGAGAACTGGATCATCACCGGGTCAGAGAACTGGATCATCACCGGGTCAGAGAACTTGATCATCACCGTGTCAGAGATCTGGATCAAGGAGTCAAATCAGTTTTTGCCAATATGGCGACGGGATTATCAACGATTTGGGTTGAGTAGAGCTTTGATGTAACTTTTAGCGATCGAAAACGCTTAGCTCTTATATTAATTGCTATGCGTTTCCGCTCGCAACGCTGCTCAATGTTATATCGAAACTCTAGTCAATCCAACCCGTTGATAATATAGATCAAGGATGGTTTTTCGCTGGATAATGGACTGATATACAATCTAACATCGCTTCGAAACAGTCTCTTTCATCCTTGCACACACGCACAAACAAATCGCGTAACAAACAAAAAACAAAAAAACAAAACAACAATTCGTGGGTTACCAATGCACAAATGCATTGCTTTATAAAGACAAAGGGAACAAAATGGTCATGACCGCCGTAAGAGTATAATTAAATTGTGTATAGTGTAATTTTAGGATGAACAGGGTTTACAGTATTGTCTTTTAGGCAGAGTTGTGTTTTAATTTAATATTGCATTTGAGATTATGCTGCTTTGTAAAAAATTATGATAGCAGAGATATAAGAACCAGATATATATGTCAGTAAAAAACAAAGAAAAAGTTTTTTTTTTTAAGTTGGTTAGAGTAGGCAACTTAACTATATCTTTTTCATAATATTATTTTTATTTGCAATTAATTTCAACTATGATGGCAGACCTTGAATTACTAGAAATAAACTGTCCCTTATAGCGTAACTGCCCCTCATAGAGTTTACGCTGTAAGGGACAAAATCACCATTTTAATTGCGATTCATTTCAACTTGTCCCCCATAGAGTTTACGCTATACCTGGTGATGGTCCACCTGAGGTAATTATGTCCCGAACCCTTGCATAGCCTCCTCACCCATCAGCACCCCTAGTCAGAGCACATCTTGGCAATGCTTACAAATATAATGGGTGTTTCCAAATGGCATCTTGGAAACAAAATTTTTTTAAATTTTAACATACATTTATTATTGGCAACGAATTTTAACCTGTACTGGTCAAACTGCTGTTACTGCTAACTTATAGATAACGGGTTATCTCTACGTTATCTGTTTCTTGGCACTGGTCTGGAGCGCGCAGTGTCAAGAAACATTATACTTTGATTCATGGGCATATATAAGGGGGGGGGGGGTTGAAGGGGGCTGCAGCCCCCCCCCCGAAATCGGTAAAAATTGTCATAAAAACCTTTAAAATACATTAAATAAGATCAATTAGTTCAGAAAAAATATTTTTTTTTAGTTTAATAAATATTCCAAGTGATAGATTTTTATTATTCCATACCCCCTAAATACTCCCAGCCCTCCCCGAAATTATTTTCTATATTCGTTAGTGCTTTGATTACTTATCAATTGATGAATAACTTATAGTATGACGGGAACCGTGCTATAATAAAGTGCACAAAATTATATAGTAGCATTAATTTTGATGATATATTATTTAACGCAATAAAATAACTACTTATCTGCCATGACGAAGCACGGGTATTTAGCTAGTTTTTAATAAATAAATAACTAGATAGTACATATTATACCAATGAATTTTTTTTTTTTTTTTTTTAGCTGATATGCTGCCAAACAGCATGCCGGTAACGTTCTATATATATATTAAGTACAGATGGAATGGTTGGGATTCGGCTAAATAAACCTCAATATGATTTTGTTTTAAAAAAATCTATATTTCGGACGTTTCGGCTACTCATTGGTAGCCTTCGTCAGCTAAAATGACAAAAAAAAGAAATTAATACAGAAACAATCAAGAAAAATTTATAATTGTGATAGGTAACAGAACTATAGATACAGTTTAACTTATAACAGAACATATCGTCTTAAAATTCTTAGAATGAGTAGAATGAAAAAGAAAATAGGTACAGTAATTGATTTTAATAGTAATTAGTAACATTAATTGATTTTACAAAGAAATAAGAGAACTATATACCAATGACAAATATAGTAGCTAATAGTAACATTAATTAATTTTACAAAGAAATAAGATACTACATACCAATGGAAATGCCGAGCGGCAGAGGAAGACCAAGGTTGGCAATTAAGTAACCATTGTGAAAGTGTCTAAGGAAAAAAGGAATCTGCAAGGGGTATATGTAACTGGAAACAGCAAGAGGTGGGGGAAAACGGGCGGTAGGATCAAACAGATGTTTATGACATTTTATGACAGGAAAGGAGAAAAAGGTGTTAATGGAAGGATACCCAAGGGGCAAGGTAAAAATCTAGGTAGGTGGTCGGGCGAGTATTTGGAAAATATTAGCGTACATAGGAGAAATGCCTTGTTGGTCAGTTTTGTAATTTATATTGTTTTTGTTTAAGTTTATGTGTACACATTCCGAGATCTGTAGTCTTTTTTTGTTACGTTTTGTAGAAAGAATTTTCGTGTCGTCGAAGTTAAAAGTGTGTTTTTGTGTAATGGCGTGTTTTGCAAGTGCAGATTTATCTATTTCTTTATTAGTGATGGTTCGTTTATGTTGTGTAAGACGTGAGTGAATGTCATTTATGGTTTCTCCTATGTATACACCATTACAGGAAGGGGTTTGGCAAGGGACTTGGTAAACACATCGGGTTGTATGTTCAAAAGGGATGGGATCTTTGAGTTTGGTGTAGAGGGTTTTGAGTTTGTTGGTAGTTTTCAAACCAAAGTTTAGGGAAGGGTAGAATTTTTTAATTGTCTTTGTAAGTTTATCAGTCAGTCCAGGTGTAAATGGTAGAGATCGGAACATTTGGGAACTGGGAGTTAGGGAAGAATTGGGAGAGATAGTGCTGGAAGGTTGGGATTTTACTTTTTTAACAAGGGATTTTATGAGGTTGGGGGGAAATTGGTTGCGTGCCAATATATCTGAGGCGATATTAATATTTTTATTGTGGAAGGAAGCATGGGATAGGGAGAGGACTCGGCGAAGGAGATTTCTGGCTACATTAATCTTGAGGTGGTAAGGATGGGATGAATGAAAATTAAGTAACCGTCCCGAGTATGTGGGTTTTGTGTACCAGTCAGTAATAATAGTACCGTCAGTCTGTCTAATTAGTAAGATGTCCAAGTATGGGAGCTGTCTGTCCTGTTCTATTTCGACTGTAAATTGAAGCCTAGGGTGAAAGGAATTGAAACAGGTAAGTATGTCTGTTAGTCTGTTTGGGTTAATCATCAGCAAAAGATCGTCTACGTATTTGCAGATGAATGAGATGTCATGGGGAAACTGTGGGACGAGGGAGTTGAGAAGATCGTTGAGAAGGATTGAGGATAAATCGGGTGCAAGACAGTTGCCCATGGCTAGACCTTCAATTTGTTTATAGAATTTCCCATCATATTTAAAAAAAACCGCTGTTAACACAAAGTTTTTAGACTTTCTATAAACAGATCAAAGGATAGAGGGCTATGGAGGTGGAGGGTGGGCCAATGGTTTTCGATAATTTCTAGCGTTTTGGCTAGTGGGACGTTAGTGAATAAGGATGTGGCATCAATGGAAACTAAAATGTGGCCGTGGGGAATGGTTAGGTTGGATAATTTAGAAATTAGGTCAAAAGAATTTTTTATATCATAGGGATTATTATGGCTAAGTATTTGTAATGAGGGAAGAAGAAATTTACTGAGGCTGGAAGAGGGAGAATCTATATTGGCAATGATGGGACGAAGGGGATTACCAGGTTTGTGGATTTTGGGGAGGCCATAGGCACGCGGTGGGAGGGAATTGTGGGAAATTAAGAAGGTCTTAGTGGATTTGTCGATTTCGTTAGAGTTCGACTAAAAACTCTAACGAAATCGACAAATCCACTAAGACCTTCTTAATTTCCCACAATTCCCTCCCACCGCGTGCCTATGGCCTCCCCAAAATCCACAAACCTGGTAATCCCCTTCGTCCCTTCATTGCCAATATAGATTCTCCCTCTTCCAGCCTCAGTAAATTTCTTCTTCCCTCATTACAAATACTTAGCCATAATAATCCCTATGATATAAAAAATTCTTTTGACCTAATTTCTAAATTATCCAACCTAACCATTCCCCACGGCCACATTTTAGTTTCCATTGATGCCACATCCTTATTCACTAACGTCCCACTAGCCAAAACGCTAGAAATTATCGAAAACCATTGGCCCACCCTCCACCTCCATAGCCCTCTATCCTTTGATCTGTTTATAGAAAGTCTAAAACTTTGTGTTAACAGCGGTTTTTTTAAATATGATGGGAAATTCTATAAACAAATTGAAGGTCTAGCCATGGGCAACTGTCTTGCACCCGATTTATCCTCAATCCTTCTCAACGATCTTCTCAACTCCCTCGTCCCACAGTTTCCCCATGACATCTCATTCATCTGCAAATACGTAGACGATCTTTTGCTGATGATTAACCCAAACAGACTAACAGACATACTTACCTGTTTCAATTCCTTTCACCCTAGGCTTCAATTTACAGTCGAAATAGAACAGGACAGACAGCTCCCATACTTGGACATCTTACTAATTAGACAGACTGACGGTACTATTATTACTGACTGGTACACAAAACCCACATACTCGGGACGGTTACTTAATTTTCATTCATCCCATCCTTACCACCTCAAGATTAATGTAGCCAGAAATCTCCTTCGCCGAGTCCTCTCCCTATCCCATGCTTCCTTCCACAATAAAAATATTAATATCGCCTCAGATATATTGGCACGCAACCAATTTCCCCCCAACCTCATAAAATCCCTTGTTAAAAAAGTAAAATCCCAACCTTCCAGCACTATCTCTCCCAATTCTTCCCTAACTCCCAGTTCCCAAATGTTCCGATCTCTACCATTTACACCTGGACTGACTGATAAACTTACAAAGACAATTAAAAAATTCTACCCTTCCCTAAACTTTGGTTTGAAAACTACCAACAAACTCAAAACCCTCTACACCAAACTCAAAGATCCCATCCCTTTTGAACATACAACCCGATGTGTTTACCAAGTCCCTTGCCAAACCCCTTCCTGTAATGGTGTATACATAGGAGAAACCATAAATGACATTCACTCACGTCTTACACAACATAAACGAACCATCACTAATAAAGAAATAGATAAATCTGCACTTGCAAAACACGCCATTACACAAAAACACACTTTTAACTTCGACGACACGAAAATTCTTTCTACACAACGTAACAAAAAAAGACTACAGATCTCGGAATGTGTACACATAAACTTAAACAAAAACAATATAAATTACAAAACTGACCAACAAGGCATTTCTCCTATGTACGCTAATATTTTCCAAATACTCGCCCGACCACCTACCTAGATTTTTACCTTGCCCCTTGGGTATCCTTCCATTAACACCTTTTTCTCCTTTCCTGTCATAAAATGTCATAAACATCTGTTTGATCCTACCGCCCGTTTTCCCCCACCTCTTGCTGTTTCCAGTTACATATACCCCTTGCAGATTCCTTTTTTCCTTAGACACTTTCACAATGGTTACTTAATTGCCAACCTTGGTCTTCCTCTGCCGCTCGGCATTTCCATTGGTATGTAGTATCTTATTTCTTTGTAAAATTAATTAATGTTACTATTAGCTACTATATTTGTCATTGGTATATAGTTCTCTTATTTCTTTGTAAAATCAATTAATGTTACTAATTACTATTAAAATCAATTACTGTACCTATTTTCTTTTTCATTCTACTCATTCTAAGAATTTTAAGACGATATGTTCTGTTATAAGTTAAACTGTATCTATAGTTCTGTTACCTATCACAATTATAAATTTTTCTTGATTGTTTCTGTATTAATTTCTTTTTTTTGTCATTTTAGCTGACGAAGGCTACCAATGAGTAGCCGAAACGTCCGAAATATAGATTTTTTTAAAACAAAATCATATTGAGGTTTATTTAGCCGAATCCCAACCATTCCATCTGTACTTATCACCTCGACGGCTAACTATCTAATCATCATGATATATATATATTTTTACGAAAATCCGAGTATTGTTCTTGTCGTTGGAAAAAAAACAAGAATTTTTGTTACAGGTTCCGATTCGTCAGATTGAATTGACGTTTTCACAAGTTTAACATTCATGCAAATCAAGATGTTTCAATTTTAGTCACTTATTGAGTAGAGGAAATGTTACACAAATTATTTTATTTATAGAAATACTTCTTCATGGATTTTTTTTTTAATATACATATATTTTATATTCAAAAAAAGCTGATTATTCAAAGGACTAATATAAGACGTTCAAATTTGGTTCTATCGTAAATTTCTTCCAAGTTTTAATAATGTCCATTTTAACGGGGTGCAACCACATCCGAATTTTTTTTAATATTCGTTAGTGCTTTGATTAATTATCAATTGATGAATAACTTATAGTATGACGGGAACCGTGCTATAATAAAGTGCACAAAATTATATAGTAGCATTAATTTTGATGATATATTATTTAACGCAATAAAATAACTACTTATCTGCCGTGAAGAAGCACGGGTATTTAGCTAGTTTTTAATAAATAAATAAATAAATCCTACATATTATACCAAAGAATGTTTTTTTTTTTTTTTTTTTTTTTTTTTTTTTTTTTTTTTTTTTTTTTTTTTTTTTAGCTGATATGCTGCCAAACAGCATGCCGGTAACGTTCTAGATATATATTTTTACGAAAATCCGAGTATTGTTCTTGTCGTTGGAAAAAAACAAGAATTTTTGTTACAGGTTCCGATTCGTCAGATTGAATTGACGTTTTCACAAGTTTAACATTCATGCAAATCAAGATGTTTCAACTTTAGTCACTTTTTGAGTAGAGGAATTGTTACACAAATTATTTTATTTATAGAAATACTTCTTCATGGATTTTTTTTTAATATACATACATTTTGTATTAAAAAAAAGCTGATTATTCAAAGAACTAATATATGACGTTCAAATTTGGTTTTAATAATGTCCATTTTAACGGGGTGCAACCACATCCGAATTTTTTTTAATATTCGTTAGTGCTTTGATTACTTATCAATTGATGAATAACTTATAGTATGACGGGAACCGTGCTATAATAAAGTGCACAAAATTATATAGTAGCATTAATTTTGATGATATATTATTTAACGCAATAAAGTAACTACTTATCTGCCATGACGAAGCACGGGTATTCAGCTAGTTTTTAATAAATAAATAACTAGATACTACATATTATACCAATGAATTTTTTTTTTTTTTTTTTTAGCTGATATGCTGCCAAACAGCATGCCGGTAACGTTCTAGATATATATTTTTACGAAAATCCGAGTATTGTTCTTGTCGTTGGAAAAAAAACAAGAATTTTTGTTACAGGTTCCGATTCGACAGATTGAATTGACGTTTTCACAAGTTTAACATTCATGCAAATCAAGATGTTTCAACTTTAGTCACTTTTTGAGTAGAGGAATTGTTACACAAATTATTTTATTTATAGAAATACTTCTTCATGGATTTTTTTTTTAATATACATATATTTTATATCCAAAAAAAGTTGATTATTCAAAGGACTAATATAAGACGTTCAAATTTGGTTCTATCGTAAATTTCTTCCAAGTTTTAATAATGTCCATTTTAACGGGGTGCAACCACATCCGAATTTTTTTTAATATTCGTTAGTGCTTTGATTACTTATCAATTGATGAATAACTTATAGTATGACGGGAACCGTGCTATAATAAAGTGCACAAAATTATATAGTAGCATTAATTTTGATGATACATTATTTAACGCAATAAAGTAACTACTTATCTGCCATGACGAAGCACGGGTATTCAGCTAGTTTTTAATAAATAAATAACTAGATACTACATATTATACCAATGATTTTTTTTTTTTTTTTAGCTGATATGCTGCCAAACAGCATGCCGGTAACGTTCTAGATATATATTTTTACGAAAATCCGAGTATTGTTCTTGTCGTTGGAAAAAAAACAAGAATTTTTGTTACAGGTTCCGATTCGACAGATTGAATTGACGTTTTCACAAGTTTAACATTCATGCAAATCAAGATGTTTCAACTTTAGTCACTTTTTGAGTAGAGGAATTGTTACACAAATTATTTTATTTATAGAAATACTTCTTCATGGATTTTTTTTTTTTAATATACATATATTTTATATTCAAAAAAAGCTGATTATTCAAAGGACTAATATAAGACGTTCAAATTTGGTTCTATCGTAAATTTCTTCCAAGTTTTAATAATGTCCATTTTAACGGGGTGCAACCACATCCGAATTTTTTTTAATATTCGTTAGTGCTTTGATTACTTATCAATTGATGAATAACTTATAGTATGACGGGAACCGTGCTATAATAAAGTGCACAAAATTATATAGTAGCATTAATTTTGATGATATATTATTTAACGCAATAAAATAACTACTTATCTGCCGTGACGAAGCACGGGTATTCAGCTAGTAACTACTTATCTGCCGTGACGAAGCACGGGTATTCAGCTAGTAACTACTTATCTGCCGTGACGAAGCACGGGTATTCAGGTAGTTTTTAATAAATAAATAACTAAATCCTACATATTATACCAAAGAATGTTTTTTTTTTTTTTTTTTTTTTTTCATTTTAGTTGACAAGGCTACCAAACAGCATGCCGTAACGTTTTACGTATATATTTTTACGAAAATCCGAGTATTGTTATAGAAACAGAAAACAAGAATTTTTGTTACAGGTTACGATTCATCAGATTGAATTGACTGTTTTCACAAGTTTAACATTCCCGCAAATCAAGATGTTTCAATTTTAGTCACGTTTTGAGTAGAGGATGTGTTACAAAAATTATTTTATTTATAGAAATACTTCTTCATGGATTTTTTTTAACATACAAATATATTAAAAGTCCGACTCGCAGGAACTGCGTCATCTTAGCGCGGTTCAGTTTTTATCCCTAGTGTCATTTGGGAAGATTGAAATAGAAACCGTTTTTATTTTGGTTCAACCTTTCCCCCGTAAACAAAGGACCCGTTATCAAGGGGCAGCGTACCCTTATACCTGGAATGGCACCCACCACAGGTTGGCCAGCCCAACTGCTACAAATAGTTATTTCAAATATCAAAATATTTCTATTTTTCTTGATTTCTTCTACAGTAATACTAATTCTATAAATAAATGCAATTAAAAAACAACAACAACCCATTAAAATGTGAGCTAAACAACTACGAAAACCCGGTCAAAAGGACAAAACAAACACATTTGAAGTTTTAAGCACTTATTTCTCCGATTGAAAATTCCTAATCAAAAATTTCTTTAGAATCTTTTTAGCGCGGTTCCTCCCTCCCCCATAGTGAGGAACCCCGCTTATAAGGTTGATACAATGAAACAATCCGGAAGTGCCGACTAGAAAATTTTGCGTTTCAGAACCCCTAGAGACCGAAAATGATGGTGGTTCAAATTTGTATATATATATATATATGTATATATTTATATATATATATATATATATATATATATATATATATATATATATTTGTCTGTTCGCTCTCTAGCTCGAAGACGAATGGTCCGATTTTGATGAAATTTGGTACAAAAATCCGTCGTCCAATTTGAAAGGTCAAGTTCGTTAACCAGCGAAATCCGCCTACCGGAAGATGGCGTTTGGGGCGAAATTCGCGCAAAAAAAATCGTAACGCTTACGTTTTTGAGTTCATAAGCTTCTAAGTACTCGTTTTATATGATTCCTGGGCTAGGAAAACGAATGAAACCATTTTCAAGGCGATAGCTTTAACCGTTTTTGAGAAAATTGGAAAAATATTTTTTGAATACCGTTTTTGGTTTGGGTACTTAGAATCATGGGATTCAGTTGAAACTTTATCTGCATGTTCTACTTTCATTAAAACTAATATGTTGAAAGTTTTGTTACGTTTGGAGTTAAGGAAGGGTTAGAATAAAATATTTTATGAACAGACATGAAAAGTTTTGGGAAGTTCGTATACTTTCATTAATATCTCGAACACGGTTGGGAAATCGTGGTAAGTGGATAGAAACTATTTGAAAGCTTACTAAATTCTCTACAAAAAAGATTCTAAAACTATTTTTGATTAGGTTATGTCAATCGGAGAAATAAGTGCTTAAAACTTCAAATACGTCTGTTTTGTTCTTATGAACGGGTTTTTGTCGTTCTTGTTGTAATTTTTGTCTCTTTCCCTTCGTTTTTTATTGCTTTTTAGTTTTGTAATTTCTTATGTTGCGAAAATTTTGTGTGTAAAACAGGATATGAAAAATGAGGCCAATTTTCTGTTGCTAGAAATAATATAAATTTTGGGAACTTTCTTTAATATCTCGAAAACTGTTGAGAATTTTGGTAAACGGAAGAATACCATTAGAAAGCTTATTAAATGCTCTACATAAAAGGTTCTAATAAAAGTTTTGATTAGGC